>OY804577.1:63371203-63971203 GCA_963680875.1 Bathymodiolus brooksi
TAAAAGCTACTCAAAATATATTAATAAATATAAATTAGATTAATATTAGAATTTTTATCAACAAAATATTTGTCCAGCTTGGTGTACTAGAGGTTCAACAAACGATCGGTATTTCAATGAGTACTGTGCTCCATAATACTCGCTGATCTGTTTGTAAACACTTGTCAGACAGAGTTCCTGCAATAACTTTTTAAGCATAAAGATTGAAAATTAGCCCATACCTTTAATTCAAACTTCTGCTATATAGATGATGTCCTGTCACTTAACAATTTTCGATTCTGTGATTTATCTGCTCCTCATTTATCCAAATGAGCTTGAAGTAAAGGATATTATTGACACTCAAAAGTCTGCTTCTTACCCTGAACTTCACCCTGAAATCGACAACGAAGGAAGATTAAAAACACGACTCTACGACAAACTTGATGACTTCACTTTTCAAATAATTAACCTCCCATTCATCAGAAGCAACATTCAAGCAGCATCATCATATGGAGCTTATACTTCACAACTCATACATTATTCTGGATCTTGTGCCTAGTAGAGTGACTTTCTAGACCGGCCTCATCTGGTAACGCAAAATCGAAATTGTAATGGCATTGTTTCTGTAATTTTGGAATTTCTAATTTGTAAATTATTCTAAATACACAATCACAAGGGAGAGCTTATGTTATAATCTAATCTCATCAAGTACGTTGGTTCGGTTTGGCATGTTTATGGAAAAGGCGATGATAGCATTATGACGATCGAATTATCATAGAACACGACAATTTAATCTATTTAAATAAAAATATAAAAAAAGTATACTTGACATTAATTTGATCTAATTTACGCACATAAAATGTATATAGCAACCTGCTATTATACATATAATCAGCATTAACTGGCATACACAATTTAAAGAAATAAATAATGTGTCCAAAAATAAATGTCTAACTAATGTCGAGATAATTAACGAGACACTTAGCAAATTGTATTATGTTCGTTATTAAACTGAAAAGATTGAGCTTAACTTCATAACAGCAGTAAGCTGAATGTGAATATAAATAAAGCAGATATTATTTATACTGGGGGAATGTTCTACAGGTCGATTACTACATGTATATGAAGAATAGATAAGAACTGCAATGGGTATAGATCACAGAAATAAAACCATTCATGCTTTTCTGATATTCATAGTTTTCCATACACTGTGAAAGTGTGCTTATTTTGAATATTGGAACCGATAAAAAAAAAAAGGATGTTTTGTTTTACATTTGTGCTTGTACCTTTGTGGTTGTCTATTTTTTTGCTGGGATATATTTTTTACTTTGTGTAAATCTGAATGATGTTATACTCTTGTTTTTATATTGATCTAATGCAGGGTTCGATTTTTTTGGGGTTTGACACTACGTTTAACAATATTATAATCATATTAACGGTCAGTTCTATTGGTGAAGGAAACCGGAGCCGAGACAAATTTCATCACACAAAGTAATATCGAGCACAACTTCTACGTGCATGAATCGAACTCGTTACTTCAGTGTTGGTATGCACTGATGTTGATTCAAATCCATAACTACCATATTGTTACCAAGATGGTCGACTATTCTAAAAATAAATGTTCTTCTTTGATGTACTTAATCAAATGCCCGGATGCATTCTGTAATAATATATTAAACCAAAGAGATTATGATAGCCAAATTCGATGAAGGTTATCTTTGTCTCAGAAGACAAACGTTAGTTTTGATAATAATTACAAGATGTAAGAATTGTAAATATTAATAATAAATATATATATTATAATCCATGTCAGTGTCGGAATGCTGACTGCTGTGGGTGCTACATCAGGGTCCGACAGTGAAAGGAATATACACAAAGATAAAAGTTAAGCACCCCCTGATATATTAAAACATAATATGAGACAGGCAACCTGTTTGAAGGACGAAGTCCTAAAATTTCAATAATACGATGATCCGTACACGTTAGCCTCACCGGACGCAATTACGAACAATTTCGATGATATTGACATTTGATAATAAATTTGGCCAAATTGATGAAGCTGATTGCATGTTCATATTTCAGATTAAGCACCAATATTCCTTTTGAATCATAGCCCATTTATTATTCAATGCATTGTTACGGGTTTTAAACAGATTTTCATGACCCCGTTCTAGTCACTCTGTGACCTAGACCCGGACACAATTTCGAACGACATCATAATAACCTTTCTAGTGTAAATTATTTAATGACAACTGTTAAAATTGAATGAGCATTCATTCATTTACGTTCACATATCCATTTGTATATAATACACATGAAATAAAAACCTTTCCTTTATTCATACCATAAATGTGTGCCAGTTTGCATTCGGAATTCCTTGGTCTCTTCAATGAATAAGGTACATCACGGATTTTGACATTTTGGGATAGATCAAGGTAAGGAAAATGTATTATATTGACTGTTTTTGTTTTAATTTCAATGTGTTCTACATATGCATAGAACCAGGAGATCATATTCTTTCCAATTACAGGCATAAGATAACAAAATATGCGTACCTCAATGAATTTTAGCGATAGATTCCAAGTGCAATTGTCGATCGTTTTCTGTTTACAAATATGAAAACCCGTCGTCTGCATCATTCAACAACTGCGCATGAATAATTTCTCCCAAAACACGAGTAATTTAGCGGGGTATCTATTTATAAAAGCATTGTTTTAATTCATGTTTTGAAGGAACAATTAGGAGACATACTTTTTATTTCGTTCGTAATTACGTCCGGTGAGGCTTTTATCTTTTATTTTGAATGAATTTTGTAGCCGATTTGTTATGGCTCATTTTACCTACTGTACGCCGCTCTTCCGTCGGGAGTTTCGTAGAAAGAGATTTTTTTATTAGAATTTTATTTCAAGTTTATTTCGATTTTGCATAGAGTAAATAATTAAAGAATTGGGAATCTTTCATTGAAATATATTTCTATTGCGTTTCTAAATTATCAATTGATCTATTTTTTAAACTTCCGGTGAACAGATATTTGGCTATCAATATAGAAGGAAAAATCGGACAGCTTACCGTTATAAGGACTTCGTCCTTTACTAAGTTACACTAAGTTTAGATTCTAATATTTATATTGATTATAGCAAGAACAATGTTCCATCAAAAAGATGTGCTCACACAGATGTGACCATTATGTCTAATATCGACTAGTCATGCACGTGAACCATGCCTCTCACGTATTACTCAAAATTTAGTATGTTCACGCTTCGAATTTGGGTATTTAAGTCCGGTATTTTAAAAAATGTATTCATTCTCAGTAAGCATGATACGAAGGCGAATATCAGAAGCACAAAGATGGCAAATAATCGGCATGCATACAACAGGGATGTCCTTCAAAGCTATTGGACGTCAGATGGGCTACCACTATACTGTAGTCAGCCGACTGGTGAGAAAACACACACAAACCAACAATGTGAAAGACTTGCCAAGATCCGGCAGACCACGGGTAACATCTGATCGTGACGACAGGGCATTGTAGCGTTTGGTTAGACGGATGCCATTCGCAACCAGTCCCGTACTCAAACAACACGGGCTGCCCAATAGACGTCTGTCGACAAGACCAACAGTTAGAAACCGTCTGAAATCAGCGGGACTTAAGTCAAGGAGAGTCATTAAACGTCCACTGTTGGCAGACCGACATCGACGAACACGTTTGGCATGGTGCTTAGCACGACGTGGTTGGAATTTAAGGACATGGCTCAAGATCCATTGGTCAGACGAGAGCCGGTTTCTGCTTAATGTAACCGACGGCTGGATGAGGGTTTGGAGACACAAAAATACAGCCTATACCCCAAGGAACATCCAGTCAACTGTCCCTTACGGTGGAGGCTCAGTAATGGTTTGGGGGTGTATCTCTCATGACTGCAAGCTGGATTTAGTCACCATACAAAGCAACCTAACTGGTGATCAGTACATCAGAGACGTCTTGCAACCAGTTGCTGTCCCCCATTTCGACAACCACCCACTAGCTACAAGGCCTGTGTATATGGATGACAACGCCAGGCCTCATCGTTCAAGAACAGTAACCACCTACATCCAAAGCGAAGCCGTGACTTCTGTTCCTTGGCCAGCCATGAACCCGGATTTGAATCCCATAGAGCATATTTGGGACATGTTAGGCCGTCGTATACAGGCTCGAGAACCTCCTGTGCAAAACATTCGTCAGTTGGAAGCAGCAATGCATCGGGAATGGCAGCAGCTATCACAACAGGACATCCGACGTCTAACTGGAGGAATGAGACGCAGGGTTGAGGCCGTCATCGAAGCACATGGGGGTTACACCCGGTACTGAACTTTGAACAATAGATGTCGTCAAGTGATTCATAAGTGACGTTTTGAAAGTGAAATGACAATCTTATCGTACTGTGAAGGTCAATATTTAAAATGGACATATTTTACTGCAAAAACTGGCCTTGTGATACTGTGATTAAATATTCATTAAATTAACATTTTTCTTGATTTTTTTTGTGGTTTCTTACAGCCAATGTAATGTCCTAACAGGTCATCATTGCGTTCTTGAGATTATCTGGTCAGTAATCTTGTGATACTTGTATCATTTCTCATTTCAAAAAAACATGGGGGTGCTTAACTTTTTTCTTTGTGTATATATTGATATATAATTAAGTACGTACTACACGTTTTCTGGAATAAATTTGCTCTCCTGGGGTACGCTCAAAATCAAAAGATTGGCATGCCAAATGACATAAACGTTTCGGGGGAATGAAAACCAAATGGTCTAATCAGGATATCAAAATTCGCTAAGGTTATCTATGGGGAATCAATCTGAGTTTGAATAATAATTACATGATTTCTGAACTTTAACGGTCAATAATAAATATATCATATAAAACCATATCAATGTCGGAACTCTGATTACTGGACAGATGATACCCTGCGTGGACTAATAATTCATCAGCAGAAATATCGACATAGTGATGATAATAATAATAACGTAGATTATAAGTTCGTACGTACGACGTATTTCTGGAATAATCTTCACCAGTACGATCATAGTCAAAAGATTGGAAGGGTAAATGAATTAAAATCTTTGGGAGCAAGTCCACCAAAAGGGCTTAGACAGGGTAGCTAAAATCGACTAAGATCACCAAGATTTACGGAGCTGACTTTTTCTTAACATGAATTTGCTATTGTCTTCGTGGATGTCAAACCTAATGTTTAGCTTAATTTATCACTGATAATTCGAATACTCTGGTATTTCGAAGTACAATCAACGATCAACGTTCCCTTCGGCGTAGATACAACAAGGTTATACTGTAATAATCCGTGAATCCATTAGTGTCTTTAAACAATATATACCACCTACACTTCCATCAAATGTGATTCCATTTTATTTGCTTCTTGATTATAGTCTACTCTCCTTGAATGCAAATTCAGCAAATAATACGTATATAAAAATATCATCGCTTATTTGTAAGGATGGTCTATTTAATAGCCAAATGTATTGGAGTGTGAAATCTATTGAACGATTTTTGTGTTTTGAAGGAAAGTATATGTCTTTTTGTTATATTTTCTACAATTAATACGGGTAGTAGGCGGAATATATCATCATCGTTTTATAAGATAATCTTGAAAATTATTACACTTGCAATTCTAGATACAGAGAAACGAACATAAATAGCTTTTATGTTCTCCTTCGCTTTGCTCATCCGAACATAAAATATTTCTGAACTAACTTAGTTAATAAACAACTAAGACTTGAATGGGATGAGATTCGCACCAACCAGTTTTATTACAAAATCATACGAATGTATATATACATGTAACACAATTAAAGTTCATATTGGTCTCCATTTGGTATAATCTAGCTACAAAGAGAAAATAAAGTTGCTTAAATATAAACATAATTACATATGTCATACAACATTATAATTCTAAATTCTATTACAAAACGTAATAAACCTGTCGAACTGGTTTGGTGTGAAGTAATTCTCGACAAAAGAAAAAGTCACGAGAAATTCTTTATAAAGCTCACTGAACCGAATTACTTGTAAGCCCATGAACAAATTACTACGCAGAATTAATAATAATTAACGACTTTTAGAAATGCATTTATGTTCTCCTTCGCTTTGCTCATCCGAACATAAAATATTTCTGAAATAACTTAATTAATAAACAACTAAGACTTGAATGGGATGAGATTCGCAACAACCAGTTCGACCAAACAAAGGAACAACAAATTAAAGTGTATGCTAAATGTTTAATTTTTAGAAACAGATAGTCTACTTCTCATATTTTCTTTAATATACACATCTTTAGCGATATCAGACTTCCATGTGCTTTAAGCAACCTCTCGGGGATACGGTTATACGCCGCTTCTGAAACGCCTCCACTTCTAAGGCTGTGCAACCCAAAGTTAGTTTTTTCTAATCCTGCTTGTGTTAAAGCCTCAAGTAGCAATTCTCTTGCTCGAGTATAAGATAAAGGCTTATTAATTTTGCATAAACGATAAGTATCTTTGGACTTGAAAAATGATAATGATCTAAATATAAAATCATCTGAGTCAAGTGCAATATCAGCTTTTAGTAAATATTTTTCACACATCACAACTGGACAAGTATCATTGTTAGTTCTGGCTATTACGACAGTATGACCCTGTCTATAAATATCAGTTTTACTGCTTTCTATCAAAATCTCAAGGTGTGAATCAGAAAATTTTAGATTTGATGCTCTTATTTGAGCTAACTCGTTAAATCTTAAAAATCCTGCATAACCAAATAATAATAAACAACAAATTCTTAACTTTTGTAAATTGTCAATTGGGTATTGCTTCCGTAAAATAGTCTTTAATATATCTGAGGTTATTGGTTCTTTCTTTTTAACTGGTTTCGATAATATACGAATACTTCCTTCAAGAATCATTTTTATAAATTGTTCTGAAAAAATTGAGGTAAAAAGATTGAGATCATGTTCCCATTTTATTCCATAATAAGCACTGTATAAAACCGAAGTAGATATTTCTCTTTGAACTAAATATGAAATGTAAACAGCAATAGTTGTAACTGAAGCAGGCAAAGCACACAAATTGTAATTTGTACACCATGATTTAAATTTGTTGAAAACGAAAGAATATTTTTTAATTGAATTTGCACTTTTACTGGATTTTGCAATAGTTGGTAATGTTTTAGCTAACTCATTCAGATCGGTATTATCTAACTGTTTCAAATCGTTCCAGTAAGAATTTTTGAATCTACTCTGAAAAACAAAAACAAAAATAGTGAAACTGAAAAATCGAATCGATAACATTTCTATTGTTTGACTTAAAATAATAATAAAAAGGGATTGATGAACAATATCTAAATATGTAAATGCTCTTTTATATATTAAATTAAAAAAAAAATAAAACAAAAAACAAAAACAAAAACAAAAGACAAAAATTATATATATATATATAAATATAAATATATTTACCTGTGTAAATAAACTGTCATCTAAAATCTAAGTATAATACCAAGATATTGAATGACAATCTTTCAGCAGCGAAAATACTGTGTTTATCTGAACCAGCTTGAAAAAACCCTTTAGGCTTCACATATTCGATATGTTTTCGTACAAATTGTTGAAAATTGTTATCTTCAGAAGACCACAATAAGGGCCAAAAAGTAGATGATGGCCATTTTGGTATAATAAGAATCCCATGCCCTCTACATAATGCCAAATGAGAAATTGTCCTACAAATAAGTCTTACAGGTGGGACGATCCAACAGTTGTGACCTGACCAATTGAAACCAAACGCATCTACTCCGCCTGATCCGGGGCACCAATATGGAGAAAAGAACAAATTTGTCTTGTGATTATTTGTATCTGCAAAAAGGTCGCAAGTAAATGGACCCCATAATTTATTGAAAAAATCAAAAAACTTATCAGATATACTCCAATCGTCATAATCGAAAACCTTATCATATGCATCTGCTGTTTGATTCTGTTCGCGTGGAATCCATTCTACTTCTATTGATATATTTTTTCTAATACATAAATTAAAGATTTCAATAGCCAATGACTGTAATTCCGACTTCATGATACCTGTATTTGTAATCCTAACTACGTTTTGATTGTCTGTATACATTTTTACCAGTCTATTTTGAAAAACCTCCTGTAAGGAAAAGAGCGTTATAAAAACTGCCTTCAACTCTCTGCAAGTGGAACTTTTTAACGCTTTTCGCTTGACCACATTTTATGAACTACTCTAGTGTAAGTTTCAACAGTAAAACCTGCGCAAACGAAGCTACTTGCGTCTGTGTAAACTATTTTGTCAGACAACAATTTTTTAGCAAAAAATCGTTTCTATGGTAAAGACTGGCAATTATTTAACCAAAATTTAATTTCGACCTTCGCCTCGTCATTCATATTGATTATTTCATCCCAATAGCGACTAGTGGCAATGATCATCAGCATATTTCTACACATTATTCTGTATATATTACCGTAACTTGGTATAAACGAAATAATCTTGCCGGTGATCTTTGCTAATCGTCTTGCTGTCAATACATTTAATTCAGACATAGCTAAAATTATGTCGTTTTTGAATCTCGTAATTTTTTCAAGAGGTATTTCTAGAGAAAAAGTATTTAGATCCCAGATAAAACCGAGGCATGTAAGCCTCCTTGAAGGTTCCCAAACACTTTTTTCTTTGTAAATGAAAAACCCGGCCGACTGCAGGTCTTGTCGCACCCGATCTACGAAAGCTTTACAAATGTTGAAATTGGATTCTATACCCCATCCGTCATCTAAATATAATATAATTCTATGACCTTGCGAGCGCCAGTATTTAACCATAGGTCGTAGCACTTTAGAAAATACATGTCCAGCAGACGACAAACCGAATGGAAGTGCGCAAAACATAAAATATTTAACAGTATTTTTAAATTTCCAAGAGAACCCTAAATATTTCTGATGGTCTTTGTGAATAGAAACATGATGATATCCCGATGAAAGATCAAATTTAAACACGTAACGGTCTTTTATAATATACTGAATAGCTTCAGATACACCCTCAAATTTATGTTTTCTTTTTTCTATGTATTGATTTACATGGCGTAGGTCTAAAATCAATCTCTCTTTACCTTTGTGGTTTACTGACACAGTTAACGGATTGATAACATAAGGTAAAATGTCGGTGCACTCGATAGCCGCACCCGACTTTAATAATTTATTGATTGCCTGTTCCACGAAAGAAGAATGTTTAAATGCCGAACTGTTATTTCTTAAATTGACTGACGTAGGGGTCTTATAAAAATGAATAAAATATCCACTAGATATAACATTTAAAACAAAATTATTAGCTTTGATAGTATCTTTCCAAAACGAGAATTGTTTGTTTAGACTGCCGACATGAAAAGCGGATACATTTAATTCATTTTCATATTCGTAATCTTGATTATGCAAATTATAAAAAATGTACTTAACTGTTTGATCAGTAGGATTTTCCTGTTGGAACCCTGGATTTCCTGGGACACTGATATGCCCAGTGTCCTTCTGCGTTACAATAAAAGCACTTGTTATCTCCTGCTACTTTTTTGCCACCGTCATACTTTGACGCTGTATAAACGTGACGGGCTGTGTTTCCTGATGAAGCTCCAGGTGTTTCTCCTTGACATGTTGTATTCTTGTCAGAATTATCTTGATTCTTGTAATAAGGGTTGTACCTGTTATTCTGCCTCCCCTTGTCCTTGCGCTTCAATTTTGCTCTATACTCTGCTTGCCGTAGTTTTGTCGCGTCGTCTGTACTGTCAGTGAGCGGGTCGTCGACATACTCCTCCACGACATCCCATCCGTACTTATCTGCAATACGGATAATTTTGTTGCGCTCCTTGAGGGCCGTTTCACATTAATCCAGAATCTTCTCGGCTGCAGCTATCCTTTTCTGCTCCAAAAATGCTATTGCTTTTGATACTTCGTCAATCCGGGAACTGTTGAATTCGTACTGCCTTGCGTTTCCCTCAAATTTAAATTTAGGCGTGGCCACGGATGATTTTGGCTTTTCACATTGTTGTAAACCAATGTTTTCGTCGATTTCTTCAAACAATTCTTTCTTATGTTTTGATAAGGCATTATCAATTTGGTGTGAAAATAATGCTACAGCGTCTGCTGGTGAAAAATTTTTTTCATAACTTGCACCTCCTTTGTCTCGTCTATTTGGTGATACGCTTTCTTCTTCACTCATGTTGACCATATAAAACCTGTCGAACTGGTTTGGTGTGAAGTAATTCTCGACAAAAGAAAAAGGCACGAGAAATTCTTTATAAAGCTCACTGAACCGAATTACTTGTAAGCCCATGAACAAATTACTACGCAGAATTAATAATAATTAACGACTTTTAGAAATGCATTGAATTATCATTGTTAGTTTTTGAATATTATTACACTTATGTTAAAGAACATCTATTCTATAATAAGAACACGTTTAAAAATAAATCTTGTAAATAAAGAGGTGACAATGGGGACTGAGCATGAAGATGATACTTATTGGCACAGGACGACAGGAATATAATGGACAGGGTAGGAAAATTTGATCTAGCGAACACTCATAACAACCTATTGCTAATTAGAAGCATTTGCGAGAAGTGTCTTTGGCGTGCAAGGAGCATGGCATTCACCATATACGAGACACACAATTTACATCCAAATCCTAAGGGTGGCCTCATTGCTGTACCATTGATACATCCAACACTCGTCATGCACAGCTGAAAACCATTCGCCATACACGATACACTAATTTATGTCCATCGTCCTGGGCCTAATGGGCAACTCGGTATACTATTGATTCACCCCGCACTCGTCCTGCACAACAAGAAATCCCTTTATTCAGAGGAGTTGTACCCCTGCAGCGGAGAAACTATGTTGTATTTTATACACGAGGGTTCTATGGGATTTAAACAAATAAGAATACAAAGCTGCTAAAAGGTAATATTTGTATGAATCACAAAGTGGCTTGGGTTTAAAGTTTGTAGGTTTATTTTCTAATAACTAGAACTTATTGTCTGTGTTATAAGCAAACTGCTGCCAGCATAAATAAACCAAAATTTTGAGAAAAATAATTCTTTAAAATATTTGTATGTTTTAATTTTGTTTTCACTGATGGTTAGTGCCATTCGTAGAATTAACGAAGTCAGTAATTACAATATATATATATATACACGTATATATGTAGGCAAATTGTTTTCACTAATTGTTTTGATTACATAAACACGTGCTATCTCATTAGTAATTTTCTTCCAGGTTGAAGTCACTTATATATTTAATGTCAATTTAGCCGTCTAATGATCCATTTCTTCCACTCTTAATATCCTTTTTTCAATAGGTATCATTTAAATAGTGAATGTATATATATAAATAGCCCCCAAATGGTTAGTGCAACTGAGTTTAATGTTTTATTATATAAGTTTACAGAGCATGAAACAACATGATGCTAAACATGTTGTAACCTGTTTTTGAAATATATAGGTTAATTATAAGTGCTTAAAATATGCATGTAAATGTAGTATATTCGAACTCACGACGTTAGTGGTGATAGAAACTGATTGCACAGGTAGTTGTAAATCCAACTACCATTCGATCACGACCACGACAATCCCTGTATATCCAGTATCCATGTAAAATATACATATTGTATATTATTGTCCTGATATATCTCTTGCATAAAACACTGTCCATGTTTTTGTTGTCAATCATGTTTTTGATTGTATGTGGTCTTTTTGAGTGGAAGCGAATATATGCAGCTTTATAATTGTTTATTTATATCTGCATTGGCGTTCGAGATCCAATTATCAGAGGGGGTTAGGATCCCATTAACCGATTTAATCTCGCCACATATTTGTGCCTGTCCCAACCCAGGACCTGGATTTCCAACGCCATATGCTGTGATCTTTTTGTGTTCAAATGAACGAACGAACGAACGAACGAACGAACGAACGAACGAACGAACGAACGAACGAACGAACGAACGAACGAACGAACGAACGAACGAACGAACGAACGAACGAACGAACGAACGAACGAACGAACGAACGAACGAACGAACGAACGAACGAACGAACGAACGAACGAACGAACGAACGAACGAACGAATGAATGAATGAATGAATGAATGAATGAATGAATGAATGAATGAATGAATGAATGAATGAATGAATGAATGAATGAATGAATGAATGAATGAATGAATGAATGAATGAATGAATGAATGAATGAATGAATGAATGAATGAATGAATGAATGAATGAATGAATGAATGAATGAATGAATGAATGAATGAATGAATGAATGAATGAATGAATGAATGAATGAATGAATGAATGAATGAATGAATGAATGAATGAATGAATGAATGAATGAATGAATGAATGAATGAATGAATGAATGAATGAATGAATGAATGAATGAATGAATGAATCGACATTTAGATCAACAGACAATAAAGAAAGGTACAAAGAGACAAAATAGCTTGGATTAATTAGGAATTATGTCAGACGTATTTGTATCTCAAACCACCATACCCCCTATTCATCTACCTAAAAACTCCATATCCCCTATATGCATATACCTAAAGCCACCACACATCCTATATACATACCTAAAACCACCATGCACCCTATACGTAGAAAAACTCATACGCCATATATACGTAAAGCCACCACACGCCCAAACATACGTTTAACTGTCATCCCTCGTTTTACTTAAAGACACCATATACCGTATGTAAAGTCATTGAATGACATGTTATATACGTTCTTACTGTATACTTGTGAGTTGAAATAATAAATACATATCAACGTTAAAAAGGTTAGCCTTGCTAAGTTGATTTTAAGACTTGTCTTCGTTTCTTAAAATTTTCATTCAATTCCATTATTCACCTGCAACAATTTAATGATTACTAAAAATGCCTTTAGCGTTGAAATCACCATTGATTGAAGTACTTAATAACGTTATATCCCAAGAGAAGAATTTACCTGCAAGCAGTATAACTAAATCTGAAGACTTTTAATTATATCAAACTGTAGGCCACTGCTGTAATTGAAGTCAATTTTAAATTCCTCAGTAGACATCTTAAGACACCATTTTAGCTACAAGTGTTTCTTGTCATATTGACAGTACTGTATGTAGTTATAATCAATTTAATTGCAGAAATCGTATGTGTGCCACTCCAAAAATACTTAATGGTTATCATTTTACATGATAAAGCACATTTAATAAAAGTTCAATAAAAATGTCCGGTATACGGGCCCATACCGGGTTCGGTTTAGGTTTACGTCTCTTGCGTCCTTCACCTTATGAAACCGCGGTCGTCTGACAGCAGATTTAAAAAAAAATCCTCTCATAAAAACAAAAATCCGTCGCCATCCAGCTTACAATGAGACCTCCAGGCGAAACAGACAACCATCAAAGAAAGTCCTACATGCAGGAGCTAAATCATCAAATTCTAGACGGCAGACGGGCTGAAATCCAAAGAAAGCGTAGAGTGTCGAACCACGAGGGGGTACTTAACATTGGTCAAGGAGTAGACCTGAACACCACGGAAATGGATCAGATGCCCTCCACTTCAGGAATTAATACAAATATTAATCGAGCGTCTCAAGTGATGGATAACGCACAAACCAGTGCCGTGCACGCATCTACATCTATATCGGAGCCCCGTCAGACTTGTCAGTTGCACCGGCGCCAGTGAGAGAAACACCTTGAGACAACCTGTCCCGAGTGAATACAATAGAGCAGAAGCGATCCACTGTACCTCAATTATGCATAGCGGTGCAGTCTCGTCTTTTGGAGCGACAGGCCCGGGTCCCAGCCAAATTCCAGAAAGCGATGCCCAGACCACTTCAAATACACAAGGTAGGGTTATTTCAGTTTGTGGAATGTATGACAGTTCACTACAGAGCAGAAATATGCCTGACATTTCGATGGGAGTACCTCGTCCTGATTCTGCGGGAATTTGTCAATCGGGTAACGAGCCCGAAACCGTTTCAAGCATGCACGATCCAGTCAGTGCTCACATTCCCCTTTAAATTAAGGAGAAAATTTGGCGTGGCGAGTTTGTTCAATTTGGAGTTCTATTAATTTCTGCGAAAGAGCTTGCAACAGACTTGTTGTTTGGTGGGGATCTCGTTTTGAAAGGGGGATCTCTTACAGTAGTAAATAAAACACCTGATACTGTCCTTAATATAGAGTCTTGGACGACGGGTTTTGTTATCTCTATGAATATTTTACTCGAGAAATGGCCATTTAGAGCTCGTGAATATCTAAAATATATGCAAAATATCAGACTTCTTCTTCTTCTTTCAATAAATGCATCCCTCTTTTCAGAGTATTGTCGCATTGAAAACTATATACATGTGGTCAGGTCAGCAACCCTCCATTTACAATTAAAAATAAAAACTTTCCAGAAATGTACAATTAAAAACAAAGAAGTAGAAATTATGGAAGGCTGGTGTTTGTCAGGCTATGACGGAAGGTGTCAATGGAGCCTGAGCTGACTAGAGTCTGTGGTAGGTTGTTCCAGAGTCTGATGGTGCTAGGGAAGAAGGAATATTGATATGCTAGCACTCTGGTTGAAGGCTGTAGGTATCGGATGTTGTGTCCTCTGGTACCTGATCTGGATGGAATGAGATAGGTAATAGATGGTATTTCGATGAGATGGTAGGTAACACGGTACATCATGATGAGTTTGGCTAGTTGGCGTCTGTGTTGTAGGGTGGGCCAGTTGAGGTCTTGTAGTAGTGTTGTAACACTGGCTCTAGGGTCGTAGTTGTTGGTGACGAATCTGGCAGCTCTGCTTTGGATGCTCTCTACTTTATTGATGTTGGCCTGAGTATGTGGATCCCACACAGTAGAGGCATATTCAAGTGATGGTCGTACGAATGTGTTGTAGGCCTGTGTCTTAGCTCTCTGTGGGCAGTTTCAGATGTTGCGTCGAAGGAAGGCTAGGGTGGAATTTGCCTTCTTTGTGATGTTGGTTACGTGATTGTTCCACGAGAGATTTTTGGAGATGGTAAGGCCGAGGTATTTGGCGTTGTCGACGATTTGAAGTTGTTTGCCGTGGATATAATAATTTGCCATGATCTTATTACGCTTGTTGGTGATGCGTAGTACCTCACACTTGTCGGGATTAAATGACATCTGCCAGGTACTTTCCCAGTTTTGCAGGGCATCAATGTCCTCCTGGAGCTTGGTGGCATCAGCTTCAGTTTTGATGGGCCTATATAGGAGGCAGTCGTCCGCAAATAGACTTGCTCTCGATGAGACACAAGGTGGCATGTCGTTTATGTAAACGAGAAAAAGCAGGGGACCAAGGACAGTGCCTTGGGGGACGCCAGAAGTCACTTTACATTGTGCAGAATGTTTACCTTCGAGGACTACTTCCTGGGAGCGACCGGAGAGAAAGTCTGCAATCCACGACAGAGTATTACTTCTCACTCCAGAGTGGTGGAGTTTCAGGAGAAGACGTCGGTGGGGAACTTTATCGAAGGCCTTTGAGAAGTCCAGAAGTATGGCATCTATCTGTTGGCCCTTATCAAGGTCGGCTGCAAGGTCTTGTACAGTGAGAATCAGCTGGCTTTCAGTAGAACGTTTTTTTCGGAATCCATGTTGTAATTCTGAGAGGACATTGTTATGTTCAAGATGGGTGATGATAGTTGAGTGAAGGATGTGTTCCAGAGTTTTACATAAGATGGAAGTTAGTGAGATGGGCCGGTAGTTTGCTGGTTGACCTCTATCCCCTTTTTTGAAAACTGGAGCTACTCTGGCCTGTTTCCAGTCAGATGGAATTTGTCCTTGATCTAATGATGCTTGGAATATGAAGCTGATGAGTGGAGAGATTTCTATGTTAACTTCTTTAAGAAACTTAGCTGGGATGTCGTCCGGACCTGTTGCCTTGTTAGGTTTCAGATGCTGGAGAAGATTTTGTACTCCTTCTGTGTTGATGGTGATTTTATTCATTTCAGGTGTTGGGCTAATACCTAGGTCGGGGAGGTTGTCCATGTCCTCTTCGGTGAAAACAGAGGCAAATTGTTGGTTGAGGATGTTCGCTTTCGTGGTGGCGTCATGGTGCAGAAATCCTTCTCGCTTAAGTGGAGCAACGTTTGTTCTTTCACATTTGGTAGATTTGATGAAGTTGAAGAATTTTTTGTAGTTTGGAGTGGTTTCATCTTCACCGAACATGGAGTTAATGTGGTTGTCATATGTCTGTCTGCATTTGCGCTGGATAATCTTTTTTAAATCTTTATATTTCTTCCATTGGGGTGAGCTTTTATTGTTTTGGTGTTTCTTAAACAATTTGTTTTTTCGCCTAGTTAGTTGCTTTATTTCTCTATTGATCCATGGCTGGCTATATCTTGTTGATGTGAGTTTTGTTGGGATATAGCGGTTCATAATATCGAGGCAGCCCGATTTGAAGTCGTTCCACAGGGAGTTGATGTTGGTGGTGTTGGTATGTGCCGTTAGGAAGGTATCCGAGAATGATGTTACTTCTTTTTTCAGACCATCCAGGTCAGTTTTATTCCATAGCATGATTTTACGTTGGGTTGGTCGTTGCCTCATTATTGATATGTCTGAGTCTATGTAAACAGCTGTGTCGTGATCGCTGATGCCAGGTATTGGTTCGCATCGATTTAGTAGAGATGGACGTTGGTAAAGAATAGTTCTAGGGTGGATTTGTCTCTAGTTGGAAATTTGACAGTTTGTGATAATCCTAGTTCTTCTTCAATTTGTAGGAGTGTTTGGTTAATTTCATTTAGGTACCTGTTACCGCTGAATGTGTTTGTGATCCAATCAATGTCTGGTAGATTAAAATCACCTGCAACCCATATGGTAGATTTGGGGTATTTTAGGCACAATGATTTTATGGTGTTATACAGAGCTTTGGCATAATCAACATCATTATTTGTTGGTCTATAGATAGTTGCTACAATGAGACTATCATGAGTGTTGCGATTGATCTTGCGTGCAATAAACTCACATGAGGTATCAATATCTACTGGTTCAGATACTATTTCAGATTTGATGGCTAGCATGACGCCACCATACCTATCTTTCCTGTCTTTGCGGAAAATGTTATATCCGGTATTCTCAGGTAGGATTTCATTGTCTGTTATATTTGGATTTAGCCAGGTTTCGCAACCAAATAGAATGTCTGGGTTGCTCGAGTCAAGGAGGTTCCATGGGGCCTCTCGTTTGCTTTTGATGCTTTGGATGTTTAAACAAACTGATCTTAATTTATTGTCTAATTTTTTTATTGGGGCAGATTTCAATGGTGATGAGCAATGAAGCGGAAACTCAGATGTATCTGAGTTGGCAGAAGTGTCATTCATTAATAAATCCTCATTAGAGATGCCTTGGAATGAGTTTGGTGTAGTAACTTCAGCAGACTCGAAAATGCTGCTTGAGAAATTTGGTATGCCACAGTTGTTGCATATCCATGATATGTTTGATTTTTGGAGTACGTTGTAATGGTACGAGTTGATATGCATGCAGGATGTGTGATACCAATCTGAGCAGTTGTCACATGCTACTGCCTTTTGATCCCAGTCGACCTCATTTCCACAGATGTTGCATGGGAAGGTCGTGGTATTTGGCCCAGGGTTTAGTTCTATATCGGAAGCTTGGAGTAGTAAGATGTAACATATATAAAGCAGATATTGTTGCTTTTTGATAGAAAAATACAGTTTTGCACGTGTTGATTTGGGTCGTGTGTGCATGTAGCATCCGATTTTGTCTAATCGATAATTATTTTTTGATGGAACAATGTAACCCTTACCATGTTGTTGAATGGATTTTTCTTCTATGTTGATTGTTGTTATAATAAATAGGGTTAACACCAATATACTAGCAAGATGTTTACCGGTTGACATTGTTTACATTTGACCAGAAGTGTACAACATGGAGGAAGGTGAACTGTCAAAAATTTTCGCGGGAGAATGTCCTTGAATAAAGTTTTCGGGTTCCTTGTAATTACACCAAGTTCTATCAAGTTTTTCACTCGCGTAGCTGTGTAAGGTGTTTGTAACACAGATTGTAAAAGTTTGTCAAGATCGGTAAGGTATAAATATGTAAAATTTCCTTTTGAAGTGGAGCTGGTAAAAAGCAAGTTGCTGACCTCACACACATGCGCATACTTACTGCCTCCATGTGTCAGAATAATGGGTGGCTGGTTTACGATGAGCAGTACAAGTTGAACAAAACTCCTTTTCCTTCTTCTTCTTGGGGGATCATTGACCAGGAACTTTGGATTTTATGCGTAGCCTCGAGTAATCTGTCAAATACAATGGACTATAACCGAAATTCGGGAAAGGAGCCATTTTCAGAAAATTCCGTGCATTTTGAAAATTATTTATCGCATCAGCCCTTTCAGTTTCAATTGGGGGAACCAACCGGGGAGAAGTTCCATATCGTTATTACAAAAAAATATTTCTGCGCTCCCGAGCGTGTGTTTTTTCCCATTTTAAGGCTTGCCTTTTTTCATCTGCCTTCTCTCTATCATTTTTTGCTCTTTTGAGAGTCGGTGAAATTACAACGGAGAGTAAATCTGTTTTGGGCCCACACGTTATATGCAGACAAGATGTTAATTTTAATGTAATAAATGGTCGTTTAGAATTGCAGTTAAGAATCAGGAGTTCAAAAGCAGATCAAAGACAAAATTCAGTGACTCTTATTATTCCGGAACAAGATACAGAGCTTTGTGCTGTTAAAAAAAATACATAATACTTAAATATGCGTGAACCCTCTCCTCTTAGTCCGCTATTTTTACACTTTGATGGTTCCTATTTGACAAGATTTCCATTCAACGCTATTTTACGAAAATATTATAATTTTGTGGTGTTAAAGATCATATCAGATCTCATTCCTTCAGGATCGGCGAGGCCTCAGAACTGGCTAGGAAAGGGGTACCCGATAATGATATACAAAAATGGGCATCTGACGCATATTCAAGTTACATCCGGCTTAATTTCTTTAATTGATTTTGCAGAAGTTAAATATTAATATATAATGCAATGTATGTGCAGCATGCATGGGTGGTTGGATCATACATTGTTTATTGGGCTTCTCGAAGCGCACCAGGAAGAGCAGGGGGTCCCCATTTAGGATTACAGTACGGCGCCTTACTTTACATTGGTATGGAAAGAGGGGAATGAAATAGGGGGAACTTATACCCATTATTAATAAGAATTTGCGCTCAAATCCAGCACCTAACATTTTGGTTATTCAGTTAGGGTCAAATGATCTAGGGATTTTAAAAGGAAAAGAGCTGATTGAATTAATCAGACTCGATGTACTCAGATTAAGGACACTTTTACCCAACGTTATTCTGGTGTGGAGCGAGAATTTACCACGACGATATTGGCATGTAGCTAACAATCAAATGGCTGTGGAAAGTTCTCGGAAGCGGGTAAATACAGCTGCTAAAGCCATTTTCTTAAATGAAATACAGAAAGGGTTCACTATACGTCATCCGAATAGTCGAGTGACAGAGAATGTACTGTATAGATACGATGGAGTGCATCTGTCCGATGCTGGAAATAATGTATATCTTAATAATATTCAAGGAGGTTTAGAACTCTGCTTTTCAAACGTGAACTGTAAACTCTTCCCACAAGAGTCGTAAGATTTCTCTCCACACCGTTTTAGTGGATGAACACGTAGTACGTGCCCATTTTGGCGGAATATGGCAAGATGAGAGGGGGTCAACACCCTACGTTGGACTATATTTCGGAATTAATACCTTCCAGTGGTACCACGGGAAGGTGGGTTTAAATTTGGCTGTCTCTTGTTTACCAGAGCGGGCGGTTTACAACTGGTACCAATTGGAACTTGTTTCATCCTCTGCTTAACCGGGGAGAAGTTATTATTTTTAATTTGGCCCGGCGTCAGTTGGGGTTGGCTTCCTTTTCACTCTGTAATGCACGGGGGAACCCTTGTTACTGCTGTTACCAGCGGAACGCCTACCTTGCCATTCCAAAATTACGGCTGTGTGTACCATCTTGCCAGATCTCATCTTAATCAGCTTTCTGCAGCCATTTATTATCCATTCATCGTATATAGTTTTGATTTTGTCCATATATATATATATTACTTGAATATTGATTGATTTATGTTTGCTTAGCTCCCCATCAGCTATATTTCAGCTATATCGTGGCGAGTGCCTGATTATTGAATCTTTTATTAATTTCTGAATATTTTAATTGCATTTGATGCAAACCTATTAATTTGTTTCTCTATATTGATTTATATTCGAATGCATTTTTACTTTTAGTTCTATTAGAAATAAATCTTTTTTATATGCAGACCCTAAGAATGTGAAGCCGACAGACTAAAATGTTAAAATATTAAAACCTATGTTAAAATGAAACAAAAATGAGACAATTTAACCAACATTCATCAATGTATCTCCTATTAACAACAATCAGAGGCACTTCAAATAGAACATACGACTTCCAAGAATCGTGTAGTAATTCCTTCCTTATCTTGGTTCTTTAATTTTCCTTTATGATATAAAATGTGTACTTAGGATTTTTTTACAAACATGGCTTCACATACTGATGGATATAAAAAAATTCTGCACATTGTAAACACGTTCCGTGTAACACACTTACACACTCAACTAATGAAGATCTTCACAACATAAAGCGCAAAGGTGATCCTAAATATCGTACCCTCTCTCGTACGTCCGATACCACTCAAACCCGGAACCTGTGTGTAATAAAAGCCATTTTGTTAGCTTGTTCTACTTATATTGATATTTTCAAATTTATTAAATCTCTTCTGACAAACTGACAAGATTTTTTTTTTCTGCGCGGAAGTTAACTTTTGCGATTTCGTAAGGAACGACAGTTCGATTGAATGAGACTAGATTCGGCCCTAAGAAAAAGTCGTCCCCGATATATCTCGGCACTAATTTGATGCACTGGATGAGCGTGAAATTGGCAGATAATTTTCAAATTCGCGAGCATTCATGGCCGTGCCTGTTTCAATATAGTTCATTGTTGTCGCTTGCATTGAGGTTGCTGTCGATATAATTGATTGTTGTTGTCACCTGAATTGAGGTTGTTATCGATATAATTAATTGTTGTTGTCGATGAATTTGATGTTGTCATCGTTATAATTGATTTTTGTTGTCGCTTAATTTGTTGTTGTTGTCGCTTGATTCGATGTTGTTATCAATATAATTGATTCTTGTCCATTGATTTGATGCTGTTGTTGATAATAATTGATTGCTGTTGTAGCTTGATTTCGTCTTGTTGTCGCATGACTTGAAGTTGTTGCCGTTTGTTTGGATGTTATTGGCGATTGAATACGGGAGTTCGGAGTTAGAAAGTCTTTTGTGAAGGAGGTAAAATAGTACTATTATATTTCCCGCCGTTGGACGTTTATTCAAAATGGCGGGTTTTACTATGTATTATGTTCCTTTGAATTGAACATTGATGCAGGAAAATATTAAAAAAATAAAACCCACAGCTATTTTATTCTTTCTAATATGACAAATAATAATTGGTTTGTCTGTATATTATGCTACTGTAAATCTAACATTGATACAGGGAAAATACCTCCGTAAAAAAAAGAAGTATGTTTCTTTTAATGTGACAACTAAAATCATAAAATGTCAATTATTTTCATTAAATATAGTCTGCTCAATTTTTTTGTCATAAAGCAGGCAATTTTACACCTGAAATGTTCAGTGTCATCTACGGTAACTAAATTTGAACATTGTCATTACATCCGATGCGGCGATACTGCACAATATAGCAAAGTTTCTTTATCTGCAGTTTCAGCTTCTGATGAATAATCCTAACATAGCCAGGCAATGATCAGTGATAACATAGAATATGATATTAACACGCAACCACTACCCAGTAAGGTATAAAAGGGAAAGTTTTTACTCTGCAGATAATGACAGCTATTTGTAACAAAGGGCGGCAGCCATCTTAAAAAGTGTCCGAAAATGAGGCCCGGATGTACACCTTATGTACTCTTAACGGCAAAGAGCTAGACACAACTCTTCCCCTAACTCCGAACTGTCGTATTGATTGTTGTTTTCAATTGCTTTGATTTATAAGCAGATGAATTGTTGCTTGATTGATCGATTGACATTACCAATTGATTCACTTGATATTTCCATTGATTTGATTGACGTCAGTCGTGGATCTAATTGATATTTCCATTGATTTGATTGACGTCAGTCGTGGATTTAATTGATAGCTCCATTGATTTGATTGACGTCAGCCGTGGATTTAATTGATATTTCATTTATTTGATTGATGTCAACCGTGGAATTTATTGATATTTTCATTGATTTAATTGACGTCAGCCGTGGATTTAATTGATATTTCCTCTGATTTGATTGACGTTTCCCATTGATTTCTTCGTCTGTTTACTCAAATAACCCTCGAACTTCAAGTACACTTAAATTCTATATGAATCAAATTATGCATTTAGAAACACCGAGATGGCATATCCCTTTTGTTTTTAATATTATTCAATATTCAATAAAGGCTAACTCAATTGTTTCTTTGCATTACAAACCAATATAATGCAAATGCATTTTTCCTCTATGGTGGATTAAATGTACATCTCTAGGCATGCTACACTTAATAACATTTGAATTATTATTCAGAAAGCTGTCAACAATTTACCTGATTACATTGTGCAGATATTATCAATTGAATAGAACAGTTAAATATGTAGCCAAGGCAAGATTTCTAAGATCAAGGTTTTAAACGTTTAAAGCGATTTGAAGCTTTTTTCTAAACTCTACAAAAAAAAACATTTCTTATTGTATTTATTTGTTATGGTCTTTTATAAGACTTCTATTACTTATTAACACCAAGTGAACAACTGTTGAAGCAATGTCATGGTAGGTGCGACGTGAAAAATGGACAATGTTGGAAAGTGGTGACCCAGTACATTTCTCTACCTGGACCCAAACCCCGTAGAAAATTAGCAATATTCGTGGAACATTAGACCACTAATTAGGTCCAAATATTCACGGATGAAAATTTCATGTTTGAATTCTTATGTGACAATTGTGTTTATTTGACATTAAAATTAAGTACTCCAGGTGTGAACCTGAGATTTTTCAAATAGGGGTCTGGGGAAAGCGGTGGTTATTCTCATATTCCTTCTTCATTATTGTGTAATACTTATTGTTGAAATTGTTCTCGTCCTGAATATGCATGACATATTTGGCACGGCATGTTAAGCAAGGAACTAGCCAAACAACAACTTATGAGGATCGCTGAGCATATCCAAAGAGATTGTCTAATAAAGTGGACGATCCAGATACAATACACACGCAAATGTTAGATAAAGCAAAATCACAAACGCCATGTCAACACGAAAACCTGAAGTGAAACCAACAAGTATTCTACAAGGGCTAGTATCTCCTGTAGCACTGTCATAAAGTCTTACTTCTCAAAGTCAATTACGAAAGCATATATTCTCAAGTTCATTTATAAAGTCTTTATTAACAATTTCTTTTATCTTATAGACAAGTACTGGCTGTCACATTAATAAATTTTTCCGAAATATGATATTTATTTTTACATGTTCGTTTATTATCTCTTGCATTGACAATCAAATACAATACTCCATCACAAGGTAAATGGTCCATGTTTTGTATTCTCCCTTGACGATTTGAATGAACACGCCCTTGACTTTCTCTATGGAGATTTAAGTCACTATCTTTTTTCTAAAATGTCTATTAATGACAATAATTTGTAGCATTATAGTTTGATACTTTCACTCGTGTTTTTCACTCGCAATGTGTGTACCTCCGCCATTTTAGTTAAACGTGTGCATGAATGACAGTATTGTTATGTCTATTCTTCAATAATGTTAGCATTATTATTCTAAAACCGTGTTTCAAAATAAGTTACAATTTTGTACCCAGTTGCTGAAGGATGTTACTTTAGTGTGAACACGAATGTATCAATAACTTGTTTATACGACTGCAAAGTAACTTTGAAATCTTACATAATATACAATACATATTCTTTAATAAATTCCACTGTCTTCGTTGATTTTAGAATTTCTTGATAAATTTAAGAACATCCTTTTAATGGAGTCGATAATCTAACATTTAGCGAATCGACCAATATTTGGAATAATAATTATGCTTCTTAATTTGCTGAAAGTGTATTTTATGCTAGACTTTAAGCAAAACTGTCAAATCCTTCATTACCTGTCAGAAAGAATAATTCACGTGTCTCTCATAATAGACATCTCGGCAATTAAATCAAACGAAAGGATTTGAAAATGATTAATTCAAATATCGTGGAAATGTGTTGGACATGTTGACCCAGGAAGTCAAACATCTTAAATTCACCAATGACAAATGGTTGATTGGTTGGTGTTTTGCCCCAAATTAAGCAATAGTTCAGCTATATCGTGGCTTATAACTAATGGAAGATAACAAAACCAGATAATACAGGGTTTGAATATGCCCAGAGCCGTATATAATATAAATGCACGAGCTTGTGTCATTTGTTTTTCTTTCGTCTGTTTGCTGTTTCAATGTGAATATCCTTTAATCTGAGAAATCTCTTGCATAGGACGTACCAACATTTTGAGAAGAACAATAGGATGCAGATTCGGTCAACATTTTTAATTCGTCGGCAATGCTCTATTTTTTTATGTATATTTATATTGAAAGACTGCTGTTAATAATAAATACTGCATTTTTATTTTACAATCTACATGAAATATTTGGTACTATATTTTCTATGTTATTAATGAAAATACATCGAATGAAAAGCAATATAAATTAACAAAAACACTATAACCAGTGTCAATAAAATGGCTACCTTTGTCTGGTCTTATTGTGATAGTATTGATATTGACACTGCTAGCACAAGAATACCTTGTCTGAAATACATGCATTATACTGAAAAAGAAAAATTTAGTGTGCAATTTCTTTTGAAATTAAAATATGCAGCAAAAAAACGTTTTCGCGTTTTCATTTTTACAAAGCGAAAATGTGAAAACGAAAATCCAAAATAAAATTATTTCGCGTTTTCGTTTTGTAAAAAGAATTAAAGAAGAAAACGCGAAATGGCCGCTCCTGGCTTCCACAATACATATTGTTTGATTCATATAGTTTAAATGAATAAAACTATTTTGTAAATTTAACCCTAATTATGTCCCCCGTTGTGATAAACATCAATGCATTTAAATATAAAAGATCATAAAACAATCATCTTTATGGATGAGAAAAATTAAATGTCTAATATACAATAATGAACACACAAAGACAATAGTTACGTGTTAGTTAGATATCATTTAACAATCTTTAAAACATATACACATATTGTTACAGAAATTTTTTAAATTATTTGTAAACGTAGGCATGGTGAATACTTCATAGTTAAATAGTAGTTTTGTTATTTTTCGAACATCATTATGGGTAAAAAGGGGAAGAAGGGAAAGAAGAGTGGTAAAACTCCAGGATTAGAGTCGTCTCATAGTGATTTAGACGAATTGTCTAAAGAATTTTATCTTATACAAGTCCATGATCTGGAAACTAGAGTAGAGAGGTAAGTAAATATAGTATGCTGAATTCTGGTTAGGGTTATTTAATTACCATCAGCAATTGTACGGCTATGTCGTGACTGACTGACTTCACGGTGGGATCTACGGACAATTATAACGAACTGACAGAAGAAATTCACGGTCTTGAAACCTTAAAACTTGAGGTAGGTAGAAAGGTTCGTACCTTCGTCATTGGTTGCTTCTCGTCAGACTCTAACCACTCGGACATCATGACCTCATCTATCGTGGTGACTTCGGTCTTATGTGGAAAACTTACATACAATATACTGAAAAATGATAATTTGGTACTTAATGTGAGATTCTCGAGTTTAGAAGCTAGAAATATAAGCTTTGTCAAAAAATTTCATCTACAGTTCTGGAATCAAAATTGACTCCAGTAAGTTTACCACCAAATGCCATTCATTGTTACATTTGATATAAAATTTCACCAGTTTCATGTATTTCAAACATTTTACATAGACTCTAAAGGCTAATATAAGGTTTTTCCGCCTCTGATTTTCATTTGGTCCAATAACATCGAAAGTTTCGTCGCTGTCAATCATTTTTATTTCATTTAATTAGGATTGATTAAATGTATCTATTCAATTCCGGCAACTAAAATGGTTGCAATTCGGAAATATATCTGCTAAATAAAACATATGGAAACTGAATACATTTCCAGGTCGCCATCTTAGATATGTAATTTATCAAAACTCGCCTCATATCTGACTATGACGGCTGTTAAACGTGTATAAAATAGTTCTAAAGAAGTATTCTCCAATCTCTTTTTATTATATCCCTTTCATTTTCTTAAAATGATACGACAGTGTCAGTGATATACAATTTTAATATTCATTCAAAGAAGATACAAGTTATCTGAATACACTTCCTGTTGTTGCTGGTGAGCTTCATCACAGTCTCCACTAACCACCCATCATTAATGATTAAGATCAAAGAATGGTTCGGAGTCAAGATAATCTGTCTGAGGGAAAACTCTAAAAACAATCCAGCTCAGCGTGTTCGTCTAGTAAAAAGTAGCCATGATTTAGATACCTGAAAGAGAGAAATCATATTTTCTTTAATACTTGTAATCCATTTCTTGACAGGTATGCAAAGAAATCGGACGAACTTGAAATAAAACAGAATGAATTAGAATTGATAAAGAATTCTGAGATTGTTGCAAAAGATGAAGTTATTTCATTGTGTAAAAAAGATATTGCCAAAAAGGGTATGTATATTATGTGTAGCAACAGGTTTTGTTGTCGATATGTACTACGTAACTTCGGTAATAGAGTTTCCGGTCCGTATAACGAGATTTATATTTTCTAAGGTTTCAATAAAAAAAAATGACGACACGAACAAAAAACAGCATATAATATTGGATAAAAATAAATTGAAAATAATTCTGTATAACAAGAAAAAAAAATTTATTTCAAATTTTACTGAATTGCCCCCCCCCCCCCCCCCCCCTTATTGTGTCTTATAATCTGAGAGACGTAAACGTTGTATTATATATATTATAGTGATTTTTATTATTATTATTATTTCCAGAGGAAGATATTGAAATACTTACAGAGAAGATCGAGGAATTAGATAGTACGCTTGTTAAAGAAAGAGAAGAAGCAGTTGTTAAAGTTCAAGAGTTAGAATTAAAACATATTGCGAGCACAAATAAACTACGAACAGAAGTAACATTATTGAGTAAGATTCATTATACGTTTCTGAAATATTCTCACAATGTTCTCAAAATCTTTCCCACGGGAACAACTTTGCATAAAAAAAAGGACTTAGTCTATCCACTACGAGGTACAACTCCGGGAATGACGTGTACTAACTGCGGAGGTCAAAACACAACTTGTCCTTAATACAGGGTGTTCATAAATGTAATTTTTGTCTCGAGTATCTTTTGCTCAATTGATGAAAACGGAACGGATGTAGTGATGACAGTAATAAATTGAAAACAAAAAAATACCACACTGCCGGAAACAGTTCCACAATCCAATCGAAAAATCGTAGAAACAGAGCCAAAGGGAGACCACTAGCATGTATATACATGACCGCTCACTTTCTTGACTTGGTACAGCTACTTCAATAAAATGTGGCGGGATTAAATAAACGTGAGAGAATACCAAAGGGGCAATCAAAAACGGACAATCCAGAAAAACTGGCAACATAGAGTACATAAGACGAAGAAAAACAAAACATAAACACAACACAATATGTGTTGGACACCACCTTTCCAGTGAAATGACGCGGTCATTCAAGTGTTTTCCATATGTGAGTAAAAGGTCAATCTTTACATATAACTGTGCGATCAGCATTATAAGGAACTCTCTAAAGGAAGATAATCCGGAATCATAGATATTTCTACACAATGTTGTAGCGCCCATCATACAAAATGTGCTTCGGTCCACGCTTTTACACGCCAATAAAACTACAAAAAAAATGCATTCAATTCTTAAATGAATTACATTAAAAAACAAATCGCATTTCTGAAGATATTGTAAATAATAATGTATATATTTAAGCTTAGCTTAGTTGAATGAAGTGTACACATGTGCTAATTGGAGGTTATTTTGGGTTTTTTAAGATGGCAAGCTCGAAGCTTTAGAAGAATTCAGGGTGAAAAAAGATGAATACTTAGAAAAAATACAAGACCTTGAGGAGCAGCTAAAGATAAAAGATGAAGACTACGAGGACGCAATTTACGAAATGGAGAAAAAATCAGTGGCGGATAAAGACAGGTATGAAGACTATTAATATACCGTTACTGTAAAGGCAGGGTGATGCTCTACATATGTGTGCTCCTTTCTTATGTCTTACACGTGTCTTTCACGCATTTGATCTTGATACGAGTGGTTCAAATGCTTGCTTCACATATGTCCCATCATTTATCCATTACATATGTGACACATGTACACATTGTTTAATGTTTGGATTGGTTAGTTACTCGACACAGCATCAACATTACTATTATAGCAGACGTTGTAGTTCTGATCTAATTGTTTGGTAGTTTGGTATATTTTCTAGGATATACAAATGATATACACAAAAAATGTAAAACCTACATATGTGAGAATGAGAAATCGTTCACTTATCATATATTGGCTTTGAGGCTAATTAATGTACATGTATATATAAACCTCCTTATCATATATTGGCTTTGAGGCTAATTAATGTACATGTATATATAAACCTCCTTATCATATATTGGCTTTGAGGCTAATTAATGTACATGTATATATAAACCTCCTTATCATATAATGGCTTTGAGGCTAATTAATGTACATGTATATATAAACCTCCTTATCATATATTGGCTTTGAGGCTAATTAATGTACATGTATATATAAACCTCCTTATCATATATTGGCTTTGAGGCTAATTAATGTACATGTATATATAAACCTCCTTATCATATATTGGCTTTGAAGCTAATTAATGTACATGTATATATAAACCTCCTTATCATATATTGGCTTTGAGGCTAATTAATGTACATGTATATATAAACCTCCTTATCATATATTGGCTTTGAGGCTAATTAATGTACATGTATATATAAACCTCCTTATCATATATTGGCTTTGAGGCTAATTAATGTACATGTATATATAAACCTCCTTATCATATATTGGCTTTGAGGCTAATTAATGTACATGTATATATAAACCTCCTTATCATATATTGGCTTTGAGGCTAATTAATGTACATGTGTGTATAAACCTCCTTATCATATATTGGCTTTGAGGCTAATTAATGTACATGTATATATAAACCTTCTTATCATATATTGGCTTTGAGGCTAATTAATGTACATGTATATATAAACCTCCTTATCATATATTGGCTTTGAGGCTAATTAATGTACATGTATATATAAACCTCCTTATCATATATTGGCTTTGAGGCTAATTAATGTACATGTATATATAAACCTCCTTATCATATATTGGCTTTGAGGCTAATTAATGTACATGTATATATAAACCTCCTAATCATATATTGGCTTTGAGGCTAATTAATGTACATGTATATATAAACCTCCTTATCATATATTGGCTTTGAGGCTAATTAATGTACATGTATATATAAACCTCCTTATCATACATTGGCTTTGAGGCTAATTAATGTACATGTATATATAAACCTCCTTATCATATATTGGCTTTGAGGCTAATTAATGTACATGTATATATAAACCTCCTTATCATATATTGGCTTTGAGGCTAATTAATGTACATGTATATATAAACCTCCTTATCATATATTGGCTTTGAGGCTAATTAATGTACATGTATATATAAACCTCCTTATCATATATTGGCTTTGAGGCTAGTTAATGTACATGTATATATAAACCTCCTTATCATATATTGGCGTTGAGGCTAATTAATGTACATGTATATATATACCTCCTTGCAATGTTCCTTTTGTTTGGGGGTACTTTTATAAGTTGCAACACTAATATTACAATAGAAAATGGATCTTGAACAGGCACAACTTGAAAAGACAAATCACACTTGGTGCACTTGGACCTAATGCATTGGTGCAAAATTGATTCTTGTATCACAATAATGTTGCATTCCAAATGCATCTGCAAGTTTGTTCAAATTAAACACCTAAAATGTAGGAATGTAATAAGAGTCAATATTTAGTACACAAGAATGAACAGAGTGTACTATAATCCCAGTGCCACCGTTTGCCTATACATTGTTTATATGCTTGTGGACTTGTCATCGTCACGAATAAAGATGACATCCTGCTCACTGGACGCTAAAATAGGATTGCACAATTCTTATTTTGATTGCAGCGAATTTGTTGCGTGTTTTGGTTTACTTGCTCCCAAACGCTTATAAATAGTTTGTCTTTTCAATCTTGGTTTCTTGCTTGACCAGTTCAGTAAAAAATTATTATGTAAAATGATGAAAGAGCGAGCTACTTTAATTGAGTCATGTGTCGATGATCAGAAACTCGCTTAATATTGTGTTTCTTTTTTTTTTTATTTCATATGTCATTCTTATATTTTACTTATAAGTAAGCGCAATTAAAATAATGTGATACATTGTATATAATATTGTTTTAATGAAGAATGACACAATTGTTTCTGTGATAATATGTTATGACTTATATCACAATGACTTTAATATGGGTTGGGGTTTTTTCTTTGATGAAAATGTCTTATATTTAATGTCCGTGTATGATTTATGCTCATTTTAATATAGTTGTTTATTTATTATTATTAGACGCTAACATTTGTACACCGCTGATGCTTGCCCCCGTTGTAAAGGGGTAGTTTCTGAATAATATATATATATTGTTATTAGCCAACATTAGTATTTCCAACACGTCGTTTTTATTGTTCAATATTCCTCAGTAATACCGACTAATTGGTAATCTCTTGGTTATAGATCTTGCTTTTGTTCGTCATTAAAGAAACTGCAACATAAATTCTGAGAATCTCATATCCTCTGAATGACTTATTTATTATGCATGACGTGACAAAACGCAAGATTAATTCTCTGTTAACAAAAAAAAAAATTATCTTAAAGAATCATGTCAATGTTGAATAATGCATCCTTGTATGAAGATTGTAAGTAATAAAGAAGACTTTGGGTAATGAAACAAAAGATATAAGAAGGAACATATGATTATGTAATCTGTATATCAATAAAAATAAACCAGCCTGCCAACCCTTTGATCAAGTACAAGCAATTTCTATAGAGTAGAGTTAGGGTTATGGTGTTTAACGCCATTTTCCACAATATTTCAGTTGTAGGTTGGTTTGTTGGTTTATAGTGTTTAACGCCACTTTCAACAATATTTCAGTTATATCGTGACGGTCAATTTTATTGGTGGAGGAAACCGGAATACCCGAAGAAAACAACCGACCTGTCGCAAGTCACTGACCAACTTTATTTCAGTTATATCATGGTGGTATGCTATATTAATGGAGGAAACATGAGTACCCGATCAAGTCACTGAAAAGCTTTATCTGATAATGTTGTATCGTGTACACCTCGCCATGAGCGGGATTCGAACTCACTACTTCAGTGGTGATGGGCAGTGATTACATAGGTAGTTGTAAATCCAACAAGCATACGATCACGACCACGACGGTCCGTTATGTATTGAATTATATCTCTTTTCATAACAATAGTCAGATCTTCCTTAAGAAAACAAAAATCGAAAAAAAAAATCGAAAAAAAAGAAAGAAACATCAAATCAAATCAAATCAAATCAAATCAAATAAAAAACTAAAGTTAAATAAGTAAACATGTACATCTGTTATTTTTTTTATTCTTTGTTAATTGTTGATGTAATTACGAATTACATAAGATTATGTTCATTGATTGTTCTTAAATGTAAAAAAAGATTGTAATAAAGATAGGATGTTAATAGTACATAAAGCTATTTCTTCATTATTTATTGGGGAAGTGATACATCGTAATGGTTCAATTTAAATTGATCAGAAACCAATAAATATAACATTTAGTATCATAAGATATTTTATTATACTTTATGCAAATTTCTTACATTATCCATTCATTTCATTGGACAAGCGGCATTTGTTAATTTTCACTAACATCCCTAGCAACATATGATAATATTAGCAACGGGTGTTAATGCTTAAAATTAATACCCGCTGAGCCCGAAGTTTGCCGATCCGGAAAAATTAACACCCGCTCCGGCCGAGGTTTACCGATTTTCAAAATTCTAAAATTCAAAAAATAAAATTCAAAAAATTTCAAAATTTCAAAAATTTCAACAAATTTCAAAATAAGATTTCAAAATTTTCAAAAATATTCAAAATAAGATTTCAAAATTTTCAAAAATATTCAAAATGATAAAATTTTCAAAATATTTTCAAAAATTTCAAAGTTTTCATAAAATTTAGGCATTCAGTATAATAAAAAAAACCATACTGCCCTTGGATGAAGGTGTTAGGGTGATTAACACACTGTGAAAAAAAAAAATTCCCTCGTGTGTTAATCTAACCTAACACCTTCATCCAAGGGCAGTATGTTTATAATATCACATCATATCTATTTAATGTGGATCTTTTTGTGGCAACATTTAAAAAAAAAAATGAAACGTTCATGTTTCTGCCATAATGAGACTGTTAACCTGATGTCGACTTAATGAGAGAGGAATCATGGACGACAAATTGTCAAGACCAGGACCATATATGTTTATTTATCATCCACTGATATATCACAGAGCAAGTGGTTGTTGTTTAACTCTAAGAGGCAATTTTCAGCTATATCATGGCGAGATCCTGATACTTTTTATAAGATGATGATGAGGAGGAGCAGGTTGATGGTGTTTGTTTATACTAATGCAACTTGCTGGATTAGATTGACTATTATAGTGTTATTGTACTGAAACAATATACAATCCACAGAAAGACGTGCCAGTCTGACGCATTATACTGACACTTTGGTGTTACTCTTAATTCTGCATGCTTAGCGGAGAGTAGCAAATTATATGATATCTTATTAACTGAAATTCATATTTTCAATACTTAATTCATAACCGCATCATTTTACTAAGAGAAGAGGAGAGGTTTGTGCCCATAAAACTAGTTAGACTCCGCCGTTTTTAATTAAAGTGCCTTGGCTAAGTTAGGAAATTGAACGGTAATGTATTTGTGTGCATTTTTGGTATTTCATTTTATTTCATGATATATATTAAACAGGCACGAATCGAGAGTACGTATTAACAGATTCCATAGTAAATAGACGACCATGATAAACAGACAATATTGGTATAAACACGAAGCCAACACAAAACTAAAGACAACCCAAAGCACAAACAGGAAGTGAGAACATGTATCCAGAAATTGTAAACAGCTTCTTCCCCACGGATGCCACCAATTGTAACGGTCTATACATCACAAAGGTCAATATCATATATTGTCAATATTTTGTTTTAAAAAAATATCAGAAGAATGAACAACACATAATATTTTACTATGACAAGGTGTTGACTATTTTGAGTGTCATTGTTATGAAAGGGTATAAAATTAATGAACCGTATATTTTGTCAATAGGTTGAAGAAAGAAATGGTTACCAGGGTGAACGACGTCGCGCAAGAATTCCGAAAAGTATCAAACAAACAAATGGCTGACACTACTAAAAGAGCCATCCGAGAAAATGCTGTCATTCAGGCCAATTTATCCAAAATGTCGGACAAAACTTTGGAGGTTTTACATGAAAGTGATTCACTTAAAGACGAAATGAAACGACAAAAGCGACACAACGAAATGTTGGAGGAAACAGAAAAGGCATTAGCAAAAAAGAATAATACAAACAAAAGGGTAAGTATTCATTGTATTAAAAATATATTCTCTAATATTCATTTTTTATATTCCCTCATTTTGGTTTAGTATGTTGGTGCGTTATCACTTTTATAACCACTTTTAACCATATTTCATTAATATATCGTTGTGGTCAATCTTATTGGTGGGCAAAACCGGAATACCCATGCAGAGGAAACCACCGAACTGCCACAAGTCTAGCAAGTTTATCACATAAGGTCGTATCGAAATAAAGAGTACCGCTCAAACACAGTAAATCAAATCAAATCAACTGCTGACGCGGGGCCGTTTCACACTTATTTTATGGTAAGAGTTTTACTCATTGTTGAAAACCCAACTGTGACCGTGAAATGCAGAACAGCTTTAAAATTCCAGTTCCCTTTACTTGCATTTATGTCTAAGTGTAATGTTGAATAGTCTCTCATGTCCATTTACATCCATATCTTTTCTTACTACAAGCTGTTCCTCTACTTGAATTTATGTCTAAGTGTAATGTTGAATAGACTCTCATGTCCATTTACATCAATATCTTTTCTTACTAATTCTATAATAATACAAATAAATTACACAGAATTGCACATTTAATGTACAGTCTATTTCATGTTACATAAGTTTGTTTAACATACATATATACATGTCAACTCTATTTCATGTCTAATTGATTTATATCAATCTAACAAATCTTTACATAAATATATATAGGTTAAAATGTGCAAAATCTACCATACAACTTATTATTATATTGTCATATTCTGTCAAATTAGTTGTCATTTTTTAATGATATATATATATAATCGACAGATGATTCAGATGCTGACAGAGAAATGTACTTACCAAGACAATATTATAACCGAGCTGCAGCGAGATGCTGAATACTATCAAGATGTGAAGACAGAGTTTGATATGGCAACAACTCAGATTAGAACTCAACGGTTAGATATATACTTTTATACTTCAAAATAATAAACGCTATTAGTAAACATACTTTTATTACTGAAATTTACAGTTCCTAAATAATATTATTATTAATAAAACTAAGGTTCTCCTCCCTCAGGCATAGGTGACTGAAGACGATTTTGGCTATCTTGTTTAGGCCCTTTGGTTTTATTGCTCCCAAAACTTTAAATTATTTGGCTTTCCAATCTTTCGATATTGAGCGTACCTGATGAAGATTAATCCAGAAACGTGTCATGCGCACTAAATTTGATATCTACTTTTTTTAATTTAGAATGGATATCATATACTATTGACTAAGAAAAGTGATACATACTTTTGAAATAGAATTTTGATCGCCCAGAACGAGGTTGATTTCTTGTGGAAACAGTCTGCTGAAACTGACTGAGGGGTACACACTGTTTTAAGTCAAACGTCTACAGCCAATATCCCCTTGCGACATCTGTGACACCCATGCCTGACTAAATCAAGCATATGGCACGTTTTCTCAAATTTTGAGTAAGACGTGGCATTCTATGAATGTTGATCCATTTTTTAATGAACTTTGTGATAGCCAGAAGGTAAACTTTCTAATGACACAACAATTTTTTTAAATGTGTTGCACGGGAATATTTGCACGTGTTAAAACAGTCAACACAAAGTTCAAATATCCACAATGCTACAACTTGTCGATATGTGAAACATGTTTATCTTTGTTGATTGATTAACGATGACGTACGTAGGTGTAAGTTAGAAATATCACAAAGAAATATAGATCTTAACAAAAACAATTTGAAACAAATGTGCTTCCTTTATTTTGTGCGCTAGTATATATAAAATAGAAGTTACGTTAGGTTATTTTTTACTGGATAGCCCGGGAGGTTCTAAAGAATTGCCATTGAACCTTCGCCCATGAGCTGTGTCTTGAAACTTTAATACTTGAGTTTGGTGTTAGTGCTTTAGGTCAGAAGCACTGGGTCAGCCGGTCCCTAAAGTAAAAACAACGTACCATATAGAGCATATTTTATCACTGGCGGTTCTTTTTGCATTAGTTAGTTATGCTTTGGTCTTTGTTCTTTTACCATTGGATGTGTTGTCATTCGGATTATGACGGCATGTTTTGGAATTTATTTTTGACATATATAATAAATTATCGAGGGATCGGTTGTGACAAATAAAAACAGATATAAACAGATATAATCTTTTTCAATATATTTTGTCACCGTCATGAAAATACCGATCTAGTCATTCTAGATACCACAGCCCTGTAGGACGTTGCACTTATTACGATTTTAATGATACCAAGCGAAACGTCTTTGAAAGGGAAATTGAGGTCTAAAGCCTGTCGTGCTATAACTTAACTATTGTTAAAAGTGATGTTAAATACCCACAACCTAGATTAATAGCATTTATATTTGTTTTATTTTTAGAGATGAAATACAGCGCATGAATGAGGACGTTAGGATGTTAGAAGATGAATTAAAAAATACAAAAACTGACTTTAATACAGAGAGGAAACATAAAAGAAGGCTAGAGAAGTTAATTAAAGATTGTACTGTGGCTATCCGATTAGTTTTACGAGTAAGAAAAAATAATTACGTGAAAAAAATGTGTCATTCTCTTTAACACAAGACACTCATTTACATCCCATTAATCTCCCCTCATTTTTTACGGAGGGATTGTACTCAGTAGCGGAGAAATTTGATCTTATTATTTTATAAGGGGTTCCCTCTTGGGTATGTTAAAAATGTAAATGGATTGTTTTTGTTTTGGTTATTTTTTGTTATTATTTAACAGTAGGTTTATGGGTAAATGCATGTTTGTTATGCATGATTTAATAGATTGTTGAAGATGTAGGACTATCTTGTTGACCATAATACGCAGGTTATCCCGTTTGTGGTACAATTTGAATCTCAAGCGTTCTCATCGTCAATTCCAAGATAAATGTCAATGTATGAAAGCTACCTTAAAGTGTCTGCTGTGTTCTTGACTTCAATGTTATTGGGATACATGCGATCTAGCAAAGCAGGACAGCGCACACAATTTATAGAGAGGAACCACCTAATTAGCGAAGCTAACATTAAAGTATTTAAATTAATCGATTGTTTATCCTTTCCTTATTTGAAATCCGCCTCGTTGAAATACAGGAATATGTTGGCTGCAAGATGGTGGCACAATTGGTGCACGAATGTCAACTGTATGTTGAAAACACGACCATCAAATTTATATGTTGACAATCATAAATATGCTGCTTTATAAGACTATTTCCGTTCTATTCTACAGAAAACTGAACCGGAAGAAGAACCGGTACTGGAGGGAGAAATGGCCGAGATCAATGAAATAGAAAGACGTGATAATATGTTGGAGAATATCCTTATAATACTTAACAGTGCAGCAGCGATAGGGGTGGGTCCTCAGATGAAAGAGCTCGGAAGAGAAGAAAAAACCATTCGGCGAAAAAGTGCTAGTAAAATCCCGGGAACTGAAGGTGGTATTAAACGAGGGTATGTTACACATACATCAAATGGTAACCATAACAAACAATTGGTCCGAGATTGATGACTTAGGTAACACAATGTACAAGTAAATTTCGGGATGAGGGATTGATTTATCACTTTAATGTAAGCAAGAGAAGTTTGGAGACTCCAGAAGGGATAATCAGAAGCTGTATTTGAAGGATAGAGTATGCAATGGCTAAAAGTAAAAAGGACATAAGAAGTCAAACAATGGTCGTCAAATACTACATAGAAAATATTGAGCAACACAAATTATTCTAAGCAATGGGTGAACTCGTTTGTTCCTATGACATTTTTTATAATTTAACATAATACTGTGCGAAAAACAGTTGCTTGAATGCCATTGCTGCTCCGCATTAACAGAAAAACATCTTTAAAGAATTTATATCGGTTTACCAAGCATATTCGTGATGCATGTCAAAAACTACAGGTATTTATTTTAGTTAAAAAAAAACCACAATACTTGAAAATTAATAGAATCCTATTTAATATGTACATGTAAGTACATTTGTAGTTATAGAATTATTCAAATACTAGCATACAAAATATCATAGCAAGAACGTGTAGCTCAACAGGGGATAAGGTTTTTTGTATGTCACTATTTATATTCAAATCATGACTTAAAGAATTATATGATATAGGCATCTTGAATGGTCTTCAGGTTTTTTAAGTCATATTCTAGACAATAAGGCATACACACCATATGGAATGGATGCATTTTTCTTAACATTCCTGACATGTGATTGGTGACTATTAACCTTTTTCAGTCAGATTCCCATATCGCCAATTGGTCCACCTGGTGGAACATTGCCACATTATCAGATGGGTGATTTAGGCCTGATACCACGACCTAAAGTACAGATACCTACCAGTTTTGATAGGATGAGGGTATTATCTGCCACTACTCGACTTGGCGGTCTTAGAAAAGTCCTCACAAGGTCCGTTGGCGTCCAAACTGTCAGTGTTACCAAGGTAAGTGCATTGAGGTCAATCAAAATATCAAACTAAACACATAGCATACAAACCAATCCAAACTCGAGCAGAAATACCCATTTGGTAAGTTATATAAATAAAAAATAGCATTTCATAAAGACAAACGTTTCTATACAACATTATATTTTGACTTTCTTGAATCTAGATATATTTTATTGTTCAATTTATATTTGCAAGCCCTCCTGTCTGTAACAATGACATGGATAATGCTGTTTTGTTTGTGGGTCTTGTAAGCAGTCTTTTGACAATAAGAATTCCCGATGAAGGTTATTTCTGAAACGCGTCGGTCACACTAAATTTGAAATCTACGTTTTAATTTCAACTGGACATTTCTCGTTTTGACAGAGCACCAATCCATCCATCAGCTAGAGAACCGATTTTATCTACAACAAAGGCGAATCAAATAGGGATACATTAAGATTCGACAGTCTGTCAAAGGTAACGACTCTCCAAAAACTGTCTTAAACTATAGCAAGGAAAATTAAAGCAATAACATGATTTATGACTGCATTCACAAGATGTTTCCAAGAAAAACAAGCGGGTGGTATTACCCGATCCTAATCGTGACATGTGTGTATTACTGAACATTCGCAACACATACATACACAGTCTCTTTTTTTCTAGGCCATGTTTTATGCTGATCAGCTGTTGACGAAAGTTCCATCTGACATGCAGAACGTCATACTACATGAGGGTCATACAGGCAGGATCTTGTCACCAGTAAAGCCAGTGAGACAGATAACAGGACCAAAGAAGTTTGCCACAACCGTGTACTAAATATAGACTTTAGATTCCTTATGCCATGTCTTGTAGACCATAAACAATGTATATATTATGTTTTGCTTAAGAGGTGTATAGTTAGATAAATAAACAATACTGGATTATGATATTTGTTGTGTGCGACTTATTTTGTTAAATAGAAACCAAGTTTGTCAGTGACTTGCGGTAGGCCGGTGGTTTTCTTAGAGTACTCCTGTGTCCTCCACCAATAAAACTAACCACCACGATATAACTGACATACTGCTGAAAATGGCGGTAAACACCATTACCCTGACACTAACCCTTAAAGACCACTGTTATGAAACCCAGAATACGATACTTACTTATCTGCAAACTAGTACTTGTTTCTAGATTAATTTAGGGTATACAATGTTGCATCAGTGAAGACTTGGTGGTGACTGCGACAGTATTTTGGACAATCTTCGCTTGAAATTATAAAATGAAACGATGACATAACATTTTTCTTTAAATATATAGTAATTTTAAACTGCCATATCTCAAAAATTAGATGATATCAACAATAGCTGTGCATGGCTATTACCAGTTTAATTTCCAGAAATTAAAGGGAAAAGATATTTAAATAAAATGTGTGTAACATTAACCACTTTACAGTAGGGCCAGCTAGGGGACACACTCTAGAAACAGAATTTATAAACGACTGTTGTCTTCTATAAACTTATTGTATCATTCTGGTCTAAAATCCATCATAAATCAACCTGCTTGACACCAAACATGAAAAATAATACAAATAAACAGTGCATTGAACTATCTAATACTGGATCAGACAAAAACTGCCATTTTGTACTTCTGTCTCATTTTTTAGATTAGTTTTAATGTAATGACGTACTAAATAAGGGTTACTGTTTCATAAAAAAAGAGCTTGATGCCTTTGTAAGTCTTATTTATTGTAAAGTTTGTAATGACAGTTCAACATATAGGACCATATACTGCTCTGGCTATATAATATTTCGATATTACTGACAATAAAGGTGAATTATTATTATATTTAATGCTCTGTAATCTGTCTGTAGTATTTTGTATTATATTATACTTACAATTTACAATCATATATTCCTTTTATTTGATCTTTCTCTTCGGAAATTGGTTCTCTGCCGAAATATCGTTCCATCAATGTTGTTTGGTTGTGCTATATGCAATGTATGATGGTGCAATACAGAACACAAATACAAATGTTGTATTACCCGCACAAGGGATATTACCGGTTTGTACAACAAAACAATGAAGTAAAAGCTTTTCCTATAGCCAATTAAATGAATGATTAGTCAAGTCATTAATGTTAGAAAAGTGGGGTTCAAAATATGTGTAAACCATATTATTATTTGTAGATGTAGTTCACATTAAAGGTCATACTTGTCTAGTTTTAATTTTTCTTTTCGTCAACATAAATTTGTTTGCTTAATTTTGAAACATTCACATTTCTGCCGTAAGTTTTGGTAAACGTTCTATGCTAATTGAATAAAACATGATGCTAATTTTGAATTGGCGATGTATACATGTTTATGTCGGAAATATTGCTGCCTTGAGTCTTCGTGTTGTTCCTATTAAAGGAACGTTTAAAGTAGCCAAAGCGGTAATCAGAAGCCTAAAATCAAAGAAGGAAAGAGTACACAATAGCCAAATTGAAAGGGACAAAAGGACAAACAATGATCCACAAAACATTAGGAGAAAACTAAAGATTGAACAACATGAACCCCTCTACAAAAGTGATGTGCTCAGCTAGAGTAAAGAGTTCTTGCTCCACTAGTAGCTCCCGTTGCTTCTACTCCTTTTGGTATTCTCCCCTCTGATGATACATCATATTCGGTGACACATCCTGAACGAGGAAATAAAACGAGGAAATAAGGAATGCAATGTGACTACGACAAACGGAACATATTCATACTCATCTGTGATTCAGACATTCCATAACGATTAACCATGAACTGTCGCAGAGAAAATATTTAACTTTTTATTCATCATCATTGCAATGTATAGATTGAAGTTTTCACAAATTAGTTCCCACGCTCTATAGCTTCTGATTCATTTTGGTCCATAGTTTAGAATATGCTGTCATGGAAATGTAATTATACTTGGCAGAAGAAGAGTTTGAAGATACCAAAGTGGTAATCAGAATCTGTAACTCGAAGAAGGAAAATTCAGCATAATGATATAAAGATTAAAAGTTGCACCAGTGAATGTCCCATGGCCATGATCTATTGGCTCCCCGAAGGAACCACAAGGAATAGAAATGGGACCTAGTGCCTCCTCTGTGGTGCAGATTCCTTTTTTATCGACGAATCACATACATAACTCGCCATTAGGACGAGATTCAGATAAGTGCATCGTGTATGTAGAGTGGCAGACACCTTTGAGACGTGTGGGAACATGATGAGGGTGATTCCATAAACGAATGACGATCACAACGAAGTACTATGATCAGCAAAACTTAAAATTACAAATCACTAAAAAATGTACATAAATATGTTATTAATGTGAAAAACTACTTAAAAGGACTCCCCTGTCCATGATGCGTTTTTGTCGCAGCTGTACTACACTATGCTAAACATGTTTTTTTTCTTCGGCTATTCTTGTCTCAAAAATTACTCAGCTTTCTTGGAAAGGGCTTAACAATGGGCTTCAGATATGTACCAGAAGATGCTTATTGTTTTGGGGTACATGTTCTAACTTCTGGTTTTTGTTAGAGTTTGTTTTGTCGGAGCTTTTGTGTTGTTTTACTTTTGTTGTTATTGTTGTTCTTGTGCATTAGATTGTCCTTCAACTCAAAAGTCTCTCCTGACTTTCTTGTGCGGGGTTCGTATTGTGCTAATAGTCTTAACAGACACTGTACATGAAGGTTCATATAAGTTTTTAAGTAAGTTTTGGTCTGATTATAAAATATATTAATGAATTAATATACATTTATATACCAGAATGTCAGCAACAGCTAAGAACTATGAAATAATACACGCAGATACGAGATATTGCACACTTTAAATCTGGGCTGTAGTTTCATTACTCTCAGAGAGCCGTGCAATAATCAACGACCTATAGATGTGATATTGCATGGTTTCGTGTTACAAATCATTTATACCACGGTTTTCCGAGTTTAACCGTTTAACTCGGAAAACCGTTGTATAAATATTATATAGTCATTTGTTTTCAATTATTGCAATACCAGTAAATAATATGATTTTAATTACGAAAATAAGGCAATATTTTTAAAATAATATAATAAATGCTTATTATCAAGATAATGGGGTTTTTTTCAAAATAAAGTTATATTTTTTCTTTACAAAATGCATGAAATACATTATTTACAAAAAGAATGTAATAGAAATTTATATAAAAAAAAAATAATAACCAATGATTGATCAAGACTGCCACAGTCATATAAACAATAAAACTCCGGACAGTTTCCGTATCCGCCCCGAATATGTTTCTCCGCTTACATGCTTCTATACTATTGGAGAGTAGTATGTGGAACGGCAAGGGAGTTTTGATAATTATAATTATCTGGGCTTTCCTCCTCCAATAAATATGGTAGTCACTTTGATGAATGGAACTGACGATCAACACCAACAATCAAAATAACAAATAAACAATGTTCACTAATAAGTTAAGTTACGTAGCGTTTTATCATGATCTTGGTCAGGTTAGCGTCTAAGTACAAACTTTTTTTACATCTTATTTTCACATAGAATTCGTCACTGATGCTTAGAGTAGCAATATCGAGAACATTTAAAGTGATGATTGATTTATTAGCTAGATCGGCTCTACCGCAAACTTCTCTGTCATCTTTCTTGTACCGTATACAAACACGTGTAGAATTCCCAAACGACAAAGTGACGGATAATGAAATTTCAAATGTTCCGTTGGCTGTTGCTTTAAATGAACTTCCTTTACTATCTAAAGCAATAAACCGGCATCGTTCGCCTATAAAAGGAATACAAAAAGTAGCTTTTTCGCTCGAACATTCCAAGTCTTCTTCTTGGAGACTATTTAATCTCAATGCGTTCATTTTAAATACAGCAAATTGGAAGTAGGTGTGAACATTAGAATCCATTGAGTTTTCCACACCAAAATAAACAACAATAACACCGAAACAACAAATTAGTGCTACAACAGTGCAGAAACCCACTTTCTTCAATGTTGATTCATATGTGCAACTTTTTTGTGAAGAAGTGAAATGTTGAGTATTCCTTCCTAAAGACCTCTCAAAATTGTTACATGTATTTTGTTTTAATTCCTGTGAGAGATTGTTGTCAAAACGGTGGCCATTGTTTTCTCCATTTAAACATGTCTCATTCACAATGGACAAACTGCTATTAAATGATGGTTGTTCATGAGTTGTTTTATCAATCGACTTGTTCGTATATTCATTAGAAGGTTGGATGTTGCCATTAACGTTGGTTTGATGGCTGAGTGGATGTTGAATAGTTCCTGTCCCAGGGAACGTTGCCATGGCTACATTAGATGTATGATGCCTGATCCAACTTACTAGATTTACCGCTCTGTCAATGTTCCGTAACCAGGTGGCATCTAAAATAGGAATAAATCCCACTTCCGTCTAGGTAGCTTGGTATATCGACCTAATTAAGAATACAAACATACCAATTATATATTTATATATATATATAAACAAGGCAGCCATCATGGCCTCGATCGCATAGCAGTTTGATTTGTATCTACCTATGCAATCAGTGCCAATCAACAACAAGACGTGGCATGTAACGGATTATACAATCAAACAACTATGTTGTATATTTAAAGTTCGTTAATTTTTTACTAAAGGTCGGTTGTTTGGTCTGTGTGTCGCTCTGGACTGGGTTGCACAAACCTCAATTAAACTTAAGTGTCAATTAAAACTTAATTGACACTTAAATTTACTTCAAATGTACATGAAATTAATTTACACTTAAGGTTTAATTGAGACTTAGATTTAATTGAGGTTTGAGCAACTCAGTCCTGGTTTCCATCGCCAATAAAATTGACTTTAAAAAAGTACGTGTTTTGTAAGTGACATTGACTACTTAAAACACAACCAATATTAAAATGTAACAAACACGTCACAAACTATTTTAATGATTGAATTCATGCCTTTTTTTATCTTCTGTAAATATAACAAAATATGCATTCAGTAAAAATAAATTGCTTAAAAAATTATTAGTTATTTGCAAAATAAAAAAACAAACAAACAAACATTACAAATAAGTATTCCTATAGATCTGCTGCTTTAGTTATTTTCAGCAATGTTTTTAATATTAAATACCTTATACGTAAACTTTTGCAGTTTAATTTAAATTAAATTTATTAATTTCTTTTTTGACTAATTCAATATGTAGATTCTGTTACATTGAAAAAATATTAATCGAATCATTTTTCTTTATTTATTTTCTTGCAATAATTTTAACATACTTACCTAATCAATATGCAAATGCATTACGTTCGGAGAACTTCTCTTTGTGTGACCACAAGTATACAAATAGTCTTTTATATCATAGCGGAAGTTAAAAAAAACCAAAAGAAGTGATTCATTGTATTGTTTTTTAACTTACGCATCGTTATTATTATCCAAAACATAAGTGGAATCGAATATGAGTAATTATTATACATATACAAAATGTATATACATGTTTTAATACCCCTTAATACAACGGAAATGTCTAATTGAAAAAAAAATACAAATCAATAACAAGTAATTGTTGTGTAAATTACTAATTGTACACTATTTGATATTCATACATGGATATGGGGCAAACCGGAATATTTTTTCCTCAAATAGTGGTCAAGTAATTTGACATACTTAAAGTAAATCTGATATTTAAAGCCATTACCGTTCCAATTAATATAAATTAACTTAAATGACAATTAAGAACACAATTGGTTTTTGTTATCACAGTATATGTTAAAGATAGTTCAGTTGAATCTCGTTATGTCAAAATCGGTTTTACTCGAAATTTATGTTAAGTCTGAATTGTGTGAAGTCCCGTTTTTAAAGCTTAGTGGTTTCAACTTCATTTAGTCTTCTTACCTCCAATTTCGATGTGTCGAAATTTCGGATTTCTCGAAGTAACTTTTCAGTCTATAATATACAAATCCATTCAAATTATATTCGCTATGTCGAAATTGTCAATTAAATCAATTAACAAACCTGACATAGTATCGACAGCAAAATGAATGAATAGAAAATAGCTCTATAGAGAAACTATAAATACGAAAATACAGTTTTACATCATATTTGTGAACAGTACAATTCAGCAAATTGGAGGACTGATATTCACATTGATATTTTTTTCTTAAATAGTTAAATTTGTATGTGTTAGGAATTGACCAACAAAACTATGGAAGACATTTCTATCTTTCAGATTGAAATGCTTTACAATGCATTACATAAGATATTGGTATTCCTCTACCGATGTCACTTGAGTCTCACAGATGGCATAGTCCGTCATTTCTGGACGTACCATGCCACTCCCAGATTCTGTCGGTCACCACCTCTGTATTTACAATACTTTTAAGGGGGTTATGGTGCTTAACGCCACTTTCAACAATATTTCAGTTATATCGTGGCGGTCAGTTATATTGGTGGAAGAAACTGGAGTGCCCGGATCGAGAAAACCACCGACCTGTCACAAGTCACTGACAAACTTTTCACATAATGTTATATCGATTACACCTCGCCTGAGCGAGATTCGAACTCACAACGTCAGTGGTGATAGGCACTGATTGCATAGGTAGTTGCAAATCCAACTACCATACGATCACAACCACGAAGACCCCTCAATTCTTTTAAATACAGTCAAACCTGTAATAATAGATCACCTTTGGAACCAAGAAAAAGTGGTCTCTTAAGACCGGTGACCTCTTAAAGGAGGTTTAATTTATATGAACTTTTCTTTGACAGGACAAGAAAACAATGAACTTGTAATACAGGTGACTGCTTAATAGAGGTGACCACACGGGCAGGTTTGACTGTATTGGTAAATTAGATACATTATTCTCAAATTATACGTCCTTTTCAAAATTCTTGAAGTTATTGATGACTGTTCAATAGCTAAATGCAAAAAACATTCATGTGGAAAATGATCTTGCAGATTTCGCTCTAGACTTTTTGACACCCATTTATCAGCAAAATTGTGCAATCTAAATAGTTGACATATTTCTTCTACTTCTACCAAATACTGACCGCCTTCAACAAGTCTTCAAGTCAAGAATATTTTAGATACTCAGATTCTAAAATAAAATTAATATAATTTATTAAAGCGATTTGCATAGGCAAGTCCAAATTAACTTTGAGGGAGGGAGGGAGGGAGGGAGTGAGTGAGTGAGTGAGTGAGTGAGTGAGGGAGTGAGTGAGTGAGTGAGTGAGTGAGTGAGTGAGTGAGTGAGTGAGTGAGTGAGTGAGTGAGTGAGTGAGTGAGTGAGTGAGTGAGTGAGTGAGTGAGTGAGTGAGTGAGTGAGTGAGTGAGTGAGTGAGTGAGTGAGTGAGTGAGTGAGTGAGTGAGTGAGTGAGTGAGTGAGTGAGTGAGTGAGTGAGTGAGTGAGTGAGTGAGTGAGTGAGTGAGTGAGTGAGTGACTGAGTGAGTGAGTGAGTGAGTGAGTGAGTGAGTGAGTGAGTGAGTGAGTGAGTGAGTGAGTGAGTGAGTGAGTGACTGACTGACTGACTGACTGACTGACTGACTGACTGACTGACTGACTGACACCAAAAGAAGCAGGCATTTATTTTAGCTAAATCATTGCAAGAACGCGTTACATTTCGATGAAATGAAGATGACGTTTGCTTTGTTCTGGACCAATACGTTTAGTTGGATTTTAATAGTGCTAGCTCATTAGAATAACAGTCTGTGAGCAGACATGTCGTTCCTATTTAGCACATTATCCTTTTAAACTCGGAATCATGAATACCATAGGCAGAAAGGATGCATCTGGCTTGGCCTAGCCCTATGGGTGAACACTCAGAGATTGCAACGGAGAATGTGTTGGTCCTCACAGTATAGTACCTTCTAGAAACAAGGATATGATAAAATATCAATGTCTCTTTATAAGTGTGATACATCTCTATTCATAGATTGGTTTTATGGCTTTGCAATCAGGGGCGGATCCAGGATTTTGTGTTAGAGGGGACGAAATTCGGCGAGGGGTCTGGGGACCACATAAGGTCTCCAGCGGGTCCAGGGCAGAGCCGTGGTAGGGGCCCCCGGGAGCTCCTGGGTTTTGAGTATTTAGGAAGCTTTTCCGTCAACAATTTTGAAGCACTTTGTGAATGTGATGAAGTGTATTAAAACGCATGAATCTTCTCCAAAAAGTTTTAAGCAATGAGTGTAAATTAAAGGGAGATGTCACTTGAAATTATCTATCTGGAGCTGTGACTCCCCTGATTTCCTTATCACGCCGGGTATTCGTATACTCGGAACAGGTGCGGACACTTTGAACTCGGTGCAAGCTAGTTATTTTGAACGTTTTCATTGGCCAATTTTGAATTTTTGGACACTACAGACCGTGGAGTATGACGGCAACGGAACACGGAACAGCATGCTCCGCGGTCTGTAGTGTCAAAAAATTCAAAATTGACCAATAAAAACGTTCAAAATAACTAGCTTGCATCGAATTTCCGAATACCCGGCGTGCTATATTAACCAATTTTCTCATGTTTCTCTGTAGAAAATGGGGTAATTTGTATTGAAGTGTTTGTAGAATGGATGGATTTTGATAAAATTAATGTCTAAGGGATTATAATATCACTTTGTTTTCTGATTAATCGTCGACTGCTTCAAAAGCTCAAAAGTAATTAGATAAAATAAAACGGCAATGCAACGGGTTAAAATACATAATGATTTATAACATTTAACAGGCGAAAGAATGAATGCTGATATGCTTAATAGAGGGACGAAGAACCCCCCCCCCCCCCCCCTCTCTCTCTTTTTCTCTCTCTCTCTCTCTCTCTCTCTCTCTCTCTCTCTCTCTCTCTCTCTCGTTTTTCTTTTTAGGGGGGGGGGGGGGGGGAGGGGGGGCGAACGTCTCCTTCGCCCCCATCTGGATCCGCCACCGGCAATAGCAAATACTCATATGCGTCTTATGGCTTCGCAAACTTAATAAATGTACGATCCCAGGGTGTGATGAAATGCTTTGTACTTGCAACTCCCAGCTTAAAGTATATGACTTCAATTATAGAGAACTCTATTATTTCAGATTGTTCTAACTTTACTATTTGAAACCTCAAATAGTTTACAAAGGTGCTTATTTTAACATTGTTTAATAATATCGAGCTTAACTTCAATTTGCATGTAATAAAGCTTAAGTGGTCAACAATACTGGCAGGCTTAAATCAGACTATTTTAATGATTGATAATTATGCAATCGTGAAATTCTGTCGTAACATCGAGAGGAAGGGTAGCTTCGATATTTTATTGATGTTGGTGTGCAGCTCGGACCTTGGTGACTCCCTCCCCAGTTCATATATTTCTATTCTTTTTCATATATGTTTTTAAGAAGTACAGATATATTGACATACAGACAAACATTCCCTATAATCTATATAATCATCAAAAGCAATTTAGTTTTCAGCAATATTCGTCTACTGTTACAGTTTGTTGTGTCTTTTAAGAAGCAGGGACTGCTTACTCTTCGCAAGGACCAGAGTTCATCACTTCTCCTCCTCCCCTCCCCTGCTTGTTTTGGTGTTGCTCTTATTTTTAGTTTACTGTGTTGTATTTTTGTTTTGTTTGTCTTTATTCAGTGTGTTGTGTCCAGTGTTGTCTTTGTTTCTTCAGTTCTCCTCCGGTTTTAAGTAGTGGGATTCGTGTTGTTTATTTTATCCTATTATGTGTCTAGGTGATTTCCGCATAAAAGCGATGTTCGGCTAGTCTTTGCCCCTGTCGCTATAAAAGCGATGTTCGGCTAGTCTTTACCCCTGTCGTTATAAAAGCGATGTTCGGCTAGTCTTTGCCCCTGACGTTATAAAAGCGATGTTCGGCTAGTCTTTACCCGTGTCGTTATTAAAGCGATGTTCGGCTAGTCTTTACCCCTGTCGTTATAAAAGCGATGTTCGGCTAGTCTTTACCCCTGTCGTTATAAAAGCGATGTTCGGCTAGTCTTTACCCGTGTCGTTATAAAAGCGATGTTCGGCTAATCTTTACCCCTGTCGTTATAAAAGCGATGTTCGGCTAGTCTTTACCCCTGTCGTTATAAAAGCGATGTTCGGCTAGTCTTTACCCCTGTCGTTATAAAAGCGATGTTCGGCTAGTCTTTACCCGTGTCGTTATAAAAGCGATGTTCGGCTAATCTTTACCCCTGTCGTTATAAAAGCGATGTTCGGCTAGTCTTTACCCCTGTCGTTATAAAAGCGATGTTCGGCTATAATCTTTTCTCCTGTCGTTATAAAAGCGATGTTCGGCTAGTCTTTACTCCTGTCGTTATAAAAGCGATGTTCGGCTAGTCTTTGCCCCTGTCGTTATAAAAGCGATGTTCGGCTAGTCTTTACCCCTGTCGTTATAAAAGCGATGTTCGGCTAATCTTTACCCCTGTCGTTATAAAAGCGATGTTCGGCTAGTCTTTACCCCTGTCGTTATAAAAGCGATGTTCGGCTATAATCTTTTCTCCTGTCGTTATAAAAGCGATGTTCGGCTAGTCTTTACTCCTGTCGTTATAAAAGCGATGTTCGGCTAGTCTTTGCCCCTGTCGTTATAAAAGCGATGTTCGGCTAGTCTTTACCCCTGTCGTTATAAAAGCGATGTTCGGCTAGTCTTTACCCCTGTCGTTATAAAAGCGATGTTCGGCTAGTCTTTACCCGTGTCGTTATAAAAGCGATGTTCGGCTAATCTTTACCCCTGTCGTTATAAAAGCGATGTTCGGCTAGTCTTTACCCCTGTCGTTATAAAAGCGATGTTCGGCTATAATCTTTTCTCCTGTCGTTATAAAAGCGATGTTCGGCTAGTCTTTACTCCTGTCGTTATAAAAGCGATGTTCGGCTAGTCTTTACCCCTGTCATTATAAAAGCGATGTTCGGCTAGTCTTTTCTCCTGTCGTTATAAAAAAAGCGATGTTCGGCTAGTCTTTACCCCTGTCGTTATAAAAGCGATGTTCGGCTAGTCTTTGCCCCTGTCGTTATAAAAGCGATATTCGGCTAGTCTTACCCCTGTCGTTATAAAAGCGATGTTCGGCTAGTCTTTACCCCTGTCGTTATAAAAGCGATGTTCGGCTAGTCTTTACCCCTGTCGTTATAAAAGCGATATTCGGCTAGTCTTACCCCTGTCGTTATAAAAGCGATGTTCGGCTAGTCTTTACCCCTGTCGTTATAAAAGCGATGTTCGGCTAGTCTTTGCCCCTGTCGTTATAAAAGCGATGTTCGGCTAGTCTTTGCCCCTGTCGTTATAAAAGCGATGTTCGGCTAGTCTTTACCCCTGTCGTTATAAAAGCGATGTTCGGCTAGTCTTTACCCCTGTCGTTATTAAAGCGATGTTCGACTAGTCTTTACCCCGGTCGTTATAAAAGCGATGTTCGGCTAGTCTTTACCCCTGTCGTTATTAAAGCGATGTTCGACTAGTCTTTACCCCTGTCGTTATAAAAGCGATGTTCGGCTAGTCTTTACCCCTGTCGTTATAAAAGCGATGTTCGGCTAGTCTTTACCCCTGTCGTTATTAAAGAGATGTTCGACTAGTCTTTACCCCTGTCGTTATAAAAGCGATGTTCGGCTAGTCTTTACCCCTGTCGTTATTAAAGCGATGTTCGGCTAGTCTTTACCCCTGTCGTTTTTAAAGCGATGTTCGACTAGTCTTTACCCCTGTCGTTATAAAAGCGATGTTCGGCTAGTCTTTGCCCGTGTCGTTATAAAAGCGATGTTCGGCTAGTCTTTACCCCTGTCGTTATAAAAGCGATGTTCGGCTAGTCTTTGCCCCTGTCGTTAAAAAAGCGATGTTCGGCTAGTCTTTACCCCTGTCGTTATAAAAGCGATGTTCGGCTAGTCTTTGCCCCTGTCGTTATAAAAGCGATGTTCGGCTAATCTTTACCCCTGTCGTTATAAAAGCGATGTTCGGCTAGTCTTTACCCCTGTCGTTATTAAAGAGATGTTCGACTAGTCTTTACCCCTGTCCTTATAAAAGCGATGTTCGCTAGTCTTTACCCCTGTCGTTATTAAAGCGATGTTCGACTAGTCTTTACCCCTGTCGTTATAAAAGCGATGTTCGGCTAGTCTTTACCCCTGTCGTTATAAAAGCGATGTTCGACTAGTCTTTACCCGTGTCGTTATAAAAGCGATGTTCGGCTAGTCTTTACCCCTGTCGTTATAAAAGCGATGTTCGGCTAGTCTTTACCCCTGTCGTTATTAAAGCGATGTTCGACTAGTCTTTACCCCTGTCGTTATTAAAGCGATGTTCGGCTAGTCTTTACCCCTCTCGTTATAAAAGCGATGTTCGGCTAGTCTTTACCCCTGTCGTTATAAAAGCGATGTTCGGCTAGTCTTTGCCCCTGTGGTTTGAAGGAGGGATGATGTCTTATTGTGTTGTTTGTGTTTGTTTGCGTGTAGTGGTGTCCAACATTTTGTTATATCATATGGTTCCGTGTTGTGATGTGCGCTACGATTTACGTATAGAGGCGATGTTCGGTTCTTCTCTACCACCATTTGTTTGTAGGATGTGTCATGTTTTATTTATGATATTTATGTTTGTTTGCGTATATAGTGGTGTCCATCACGTCTTGACGTGTGTCTTATAAGAGGTAGGAACTACTTACTGTTCGCGACCACCTGGGTGTGTAAAGCAAAATAATGTCCTATGAAATAATGTCCATCAGGACAACATTTCATAGATTTGTAATATGAAATGTTGTCCTAGTTTATGAAAAATTGTCCCAATCTAAATTGTGTTCTGAAGTTGATGTTTCATCCTTAAATTTATTTGATGTATCTTTACTAGAAATGTTTTGCCCAACAGAGCCGTCGATGACAGAACAATTGAGGTCCTAGAGACTGATATTCCTGTAACTTCGCCTACAAAGCGCTGTAGAAAAAAGGACAGGAAGAACGGCACTTTTGAATATTACTAGATATAACGATAAAAAATGTTGATTAATATGTATGATACATATACATTTCCTTACTAAATAATTTTCGCATTCCATAATTTGTTGTATTTATTTCTATATTGTGCCGTTTAAGTTTGGTAGCATTTTAATATTCAGTATTTTTCAGATGGAATTTATCTAAAAGATTTCTTTAGTACATTTTCTCAATGGGTAAGTTTTCCATTTGTAGACATTATTTTACATGAAATATTGTCCATTGAATGGACAAAATTTTATAGCAGCTGACAATATTTCATAGTGAAATATTGTCCCGGACAAAATTGCATAATAGAATTTAATGAAATTTTGTCCATGGACTATATTTCCTATGAAATATTTGTCTCATGGACACTATTTCATAGAGGACAATATTTTATGATACAGGTTCACATCGGTTTTTGGTGTGGTTCGTGTTGCTCATAATTTTATACGGGTTCACCTCTGGTTTTTGGTGTGGTCCGTGTTGCTCATCATTTTATACAGGTTCACCTCTAGTTTTTGGTGTGGTCCGTGTTGCTCATCATTTTACACAGGTTCACCTCTTGTTTTTGGTGTGGTCCGTGTTGCTCATCATTTTATACAGGTTCACCTCTAGTTTTTGGTGTGGTCCGTGTTGCTCATCATTTTACACAGGTTCACCTCTTGTTTTTGGTGTGGTCCGTGTTGCTCATCATTTTATACAGGTTCACATCGGTTTTTGGTGTGGTCCGTGTTGCTCATCATTTTATACAGATTCACATCAGTTTTTGGTGTGGTCCGTGTTGCTCATCATTTTATACAGGTTCACCTCTGGTTTTTGGTGTGGTCCGTGTTGCTCATCATTTTATACAGGTTCACATCGGTTTTTGGTGTGGTCCGTGTTGCTCATCATTTTATACAGGTTCACATCGGTTTTTGGTGTGGTTCGTGTTGCTCATCATTTTATACAGGTTCACCTCTAGTTTTTGGTGTGGTCCGTGTTGCTCATCATTTTACACAGGTTCACCTCTGGTTTTTGGTGTGGTCCGTGTTGCTCATCATTTTATACAGGTTCACATCGGTTTTTGGTGTGGTCCGTGTTGCTCATCATTTTATACAGGTTCACCTCTAGTTTTTGGTGTGGTCCGTGTTGCTCATCATTTTACACAGGTTCACCTCTGGTTTTTGGTGTGGTCCGTGTTGCTCATCATTTTATACAGGTTCACCTCTTGGTTTTGGTGTGGTCCGTGTTGCTCATCATTTTACACAGGTTCACCTCTGGTTTTTGGTGTGGTCCGTGTTGCTCATCATTTTATACAGGTTCACATCGGTTTTTGGTGTGGTCCGTGTTGCTCATCATTTTATACAGGTTCACATCGGTTTTTGGTGTGGTCCGTGTTGCTCATCATTTTATACAGGTTCACATCAGTTTTTGGTGTGGTCCGTGTTGCTCATCATTTTATACAGGTTCACATCGGTTTTTGGTGTGGTTCGTGTTGCTCATCATTTTATACATGTTCACATCGGTTTTTGGTGTGGTCCGTGTTGCTCATCATTTTATACAGGTTCACATCGGTTTTTGGTGTGGTTCGTGTTGCTCATCATTTTATACATGTTCACATCGGTTTTTGGTGTGGTCCGTGTTGCTCATCATTTTATACAGGTTCACCTCTAGTTTTTGGTGTGGTCCGTGTTTTCACAGTTTTCCGGTTGTTGACTGATTTTGTCTGTTTATATAATTATGAGTTTTGACTTTCCCTTTGTAAGATTGTTCGGAGTTCGGTAATTTTGTTATTACCTTTATTTACACAGGTTCACCTCTGGTTTTTGGTGTGGTCCGTGTTGCTCATCATTTTATACAGATTCACATCGGTTTTTGGTGTGGTCCGTGTTGCTCATCATTTTATACAGGTTCACCTCTGGTTTTGAGTGTGGTCCGTGTTGCTCATCATTTAATACAGGTTCACATCGGTTTTTGGTGTGGTCCGTGTTGCTCATCATTTTATACAGGTTCACCTCTGGTTTTTGGTGTGGTCCGTGTTGCTCATCATTTTATACAGGTTCACATCGGTTTTTGGTGTGGTCCGTGTTGCTCATCATTATACAGGTTCACCTCTGGTTTTTGGTGTGGTCCTAAACTGACGAGTTCTGTCCCCTGGCTCGTACCTCGGCTCAAGGAACAGATGAACACTAATTTGTCGCACAATCGTAACTACTCGTCCATTCTCGCTATCCTGCAAATAACCTCGTATGCAATAGGCGTATACATCGCACTACTTTTCACATGTCAGTTACATGAAAGTTTGATAAAGTTATATTTTAAGCAATTTTTTATATTTCAATTAAAGTTTTAATTAGTTTTGCATGATTAGATTTCACTTAGTATGTCTTCCATATTGGATTTTCGTGGACTATATTTGTGTGCGGCTTAACTTAGCTTAACTTCCGGCAAACAATTTAAGAAGAATTTCTACTATGTACGTACGAGGTTATTTGCAGGGTAGCGAGAATGGCCGAGTAGTTACGATTGATCTGTCGCAGTGGAATTTCTACTTAGGTGACGTCATCACCATAAAATCCTTGATCTTTTTTATCTTTAGCTTATTTTAACTTATACAAATGAGTATTTTAAAGGTAAAGAGTTTATTTTTCTATAGAAATCATGAAATAAAATTAAAACGTTTTTGCATAAATATTGAACTTCCGGTGTAAACAAGCGGGAGAAATATTCAATCTTCCATACAGAGTTGTCGGTCCTTGCAGGCTCTCTCTCTCTGTAAACGTCTCAAAAGTAGTCCCAAAACACGTGATCATGTAACGAACGATTATCATTCTCTCTCCAGAGTTGTCGTTCCTGCTACGCTAGACTCTATCTCTGTCAACGCCCGTTTTACAAGATTCTTGTAAAAGTTAGAAACAGTAAAAAAAATGTACTTAAAATTGTTTTAACTATTGTAAATATCAATAAAGATGAAAATAAATCACTCATTTCAAATCAATTCTCTCCTAAAAAAGGATCCCCCCCCCCCCCCCACCCCCCGGAGGTAAAAATTAAAAAGTTAAAAACGATCACAAATCATTTTTAAGAGAGAATTGATTTGAAATGAGTGATTTATTTTCATCTTTATTGATATTTATAATAATTAAAACAATTTTAAGTACATTTTTTTACTGTTTCTAAATTTTACAAAAATCTTGTAAAATTGGCTTTGACAGAGATAGAGTCTAGCGTAGCAAGAACGACAACTCTGGATAGAGAATGGAACGATTATGTGACAATTTTTGATGTAGATATTCAAAAGCTTGCCTTTGACAGTCCCTCAACACGATGTTCTTGTCATAATCTTTAACAATTGTATCTAATGTTGACATTTTATCGGATGAATAAGTAAACCAAATTACTCAGAATAGGAAAACGTTTCACAAAAATATAGTCCCTATAAATATAGCTTTTTTAAAATGGTATTTCGCCTCAAATAAAATCATATTTCACGTCAAAACTAAAGATATATGCAAAAAAGACGAATAGCGTCTTAGAAGCAAAATCTAGAGTATATTAATATTTTACAAGAATCTTGTAAAATCGAGACGTGTACAGAGATAGAGAGCCTGCAAGGACCGACAACTCTGTATGGGAGATTGACAGAGATGATCACTGCATACCGGAAACGACTTTTCCCAGTATTTGTGACTAAAAATAGCTCTACCAATCAACAAAGAGCTAAGTAAGAACCAATGAACGCCAACGACAAATTAGTCTTTCTCTGTCTCTATATCCATAGATTGAGACAGGCAATTGTCAGTCTAGTGTGGTCATTTTAGTTTTCCGTGTTTTTGTTTGTTTGTTTGTCTTTTTTGTTTTTATGTTAGTTTGTTTATCGCTTTGTGATACTTCGCCCTGTGTCTTGTGTGCCCAATGGTGCCAGTGTTTCTGGATTGTCAATTCATGGTTGCCCCTCTCAAACGTTTAATTATTTCCTCCGACAGTTTAAAAAATATATATGCCAACTGGGCAGAAAATCTTTAAATAACATCTGCTGCATGATAAAGGGTTCTAGGATTATTCATATTTAGTGACTTTTCGCTCTGTTTTTGAGAACTTCTGCTTCTGATGTAAACTAAACAAGGAGAAAGTCTAATTTAAGATATTTATTTTTGAACCCCAAAGTTAAAATTTACATAATATGCCTGCGCGTTGTATGGAATAATTTAGATATCCTATCAAGTGATCTTTATTGATATGATTAGGATTTTGAACCCACTACTAAAATAAAAGGTAACCAATCAAATATTCAAGTATTATCCATTTAAAAAAAATCCGAGGAAAATTAAGTGAAGTCGTGTGAGTAATAAAACAGAATTACTCCCAGAGTGAAGTAACAGTGTATAGAAAAACAAGCAAAAATGAAACAATTCGAATTAAAATAAATAATCAATATTAAAGCATTCACAATAAATACTGAATATAGCTTCCGTTATAGCCATCTGCTGTATAAAAAAAATATTTCAACTCAAAAGTCACTGTGACAAGTTTAACAAACGTCTGAGTTCAACAGCTATGTATCTTTTAAGGACAAATTAAAACCTGCATAATTCAGATCGCCCCATTAACGATTGTCGATAAAATGATTTACGTTCGACATTCGCAGTACATTTTTATACGGGATTACAATCATTATTTTATACTTAAAATCACGTGACTACTAACATTTCCAGAAAACAACATAAGACCAGGCCTCGGACACTCTAGTCTCCCCTTATATTAACATCCGCCATAATGTGCTAGATTGTGTATCGTTTTTGATAAACGACATTGCCAAAGATTAATTCATGGATATATTTTGATAAAATATGGATGGAATAGTTTGAAATATGTAAATTCCCAAGAAGGTTTGATTATTTTCCATTCAACATACGTCTTCTTGTAATATATTGGATGTGATGTAAAATATAATCAAATGTTAGGCCAAATCTTACCAGCGATCAGGATCAGAATCAGGAAGATTTTTAGTTTGACAAATTTTTTTGAATGGATTTTTTTTCTTTTGTAGTGTATTTTTACCTTAGCTATCATATATAGAAACAGAAAATATAAGTTATATATTTTATAAAATAGATTAATAAAAGAAAACGTGTCTCCTTAGAATATGGTAAATCCGAGGATTTGTGATATGCAAAGCAGATGTTTGTTTACAAACAATAATTATATATATATATATAATAAGTGGATTCTGTAAACAACTAATGGTATGTAGTTATCTAACATAGTTAACACTTAATCCAAATTTTATTTAGCATACATGGGTACCTATAAAGTGCGAAACGAAATAGAAACGAAACGAAGTCAACGAAAACGAAACGAAACGAAATCAACGAAATGAATTAACGAAACCAACGAAAGCAAAACGAAATCAACTAAAACAAAACGAAATAGAAAATGGAAGAAAAAATAATAGAGGCTTAAAGGAAATCAAACCTATTTTCACAATTACGATGCTAGACTACTTCCCACACATGTCTGTCTTTCATCAGGAGAGGACATGATTTGTCACCATTGAACAAGAATACTATGCATTTATTCAGCGGGAGTCTGTCCTTTTGACTTGGTGGCTTCTTTTAAATTTGGGAACCATAAGAGCAACGTCAAGTCTGTTGAAAAAGTGTGACGACCGGACGGACAAACGAACCGAACGACAGCAGAAGTCCTATATACCCCAATCTTTTTTTGGCGGAGGTATAAAAATCCTATCAAAAATTAACTTTAAAAATTTTAAAAAAAAAACTGAAAAAAAACACATTCCTGACTTGGTACAGGCATTTACCCAGGAAAATGGTGGGTTCTGATAGCAGATAGACAGATGCCACTCGTCTAACCCTAAGACGTTACCAAGTCATGATAAAAATAATCGTTACATGTAAATTCTCTAATCCTAAGACATGATCAAATGTGAAGCTAGAAAACAACTATCATATTCCCGAATTGGTACAGGCATTTCCCAAGAAAATGGTGGGTTAAATCTGGTTTTACGACGCGTCAAATGTCCCACTTGTATGACAGTCGTTAATAGTTCCGTCATATTGACAAATTGGGAGAGGAGGTGGGGGGATTGAATGTGACAAGTCGGGAAAATCCAATAGTCAAATAGTGCCCAGAATCTGAAACTCAAGACCATCCTGTATGATTTGCGAAAATGCAAAATGATGAAGAATACAAACGAAAAACGTAATAAAATCAGACGAAAAATGAACCTTCAATATCCCAATCTATTAAAATACCGTGTTTGTCGTTTTCTTCGTTATTAGCTCACCTGGCCAAAGGCCATGTGAGCTTTTGCCATCACTTGTCGTCCGTCTGTCCGTCGTACGTCGTAAACTTTCACATTTAAATCTTCTCCTCTGAAACCCCTGAACCAAATTAAACCAAACCTGACAGTGATGGTCCTTGGATGGGTCCCTTTCAAAATTGTGTCCGACAGACCCACCCTCCATTCAAGAGGGCTGCTGTTACTAAAAATAGAAATTTCTTCAATTGTCCATTGCTGCTTTATTATAAATCAAAATGAGCCCAAATTTTAACTGCAGCTACATTGCAGTGAGTAGTTTTACATATAATCCGAGTTTTTCTGTGGAATTTTTCGTTCAGCCGATTTATACAGATTATGCAAATTAGGCATATTTTGATAAAAGATCACATTTAAATTTTCTTCTCTGAAACCGCTGAACCAAATTAAATCAAATTTGGCTGGGATAGTCCTTGGGTAGTCCCATTTCAAAATTGTGTCCGACAGCTTCGCCCTCCATTCAAAATGGCTACTGTTACTAAAATAGAGATTTCTTTAGTTGCCAATTTCTGCTTTATTACAAATTTTAACTGCAGCTACATGGCAATGAGTAGTTTTTTTCTGTGAGATTTTTCAGCCAGTTTATTCCGTTTAGGAATATTATGAGATAAAAATCACATCAATATCCTTTGCTCAGAAATTTGAGTTGAAATGATCTTTGGGTGGCCCACTTTCAAAATTATGTGTAATACCCCCATTTTCTATCAACTTTAGATGTCAAATTGAAAACCAGTTGAGCGATTACAGACTCTGGGAGCCTCTAGTTCCTAAACAAAAGGGACCAAAACTTCTTTTTTCAATGCTATAGCCTTTATTTTGTACCTATAGAATCACTACGTTTAAATTTCATGGATATGCATTAAATTGAACTGAAGTTATTGCACAGAACAGTGTAACAACATACATATGAATTACGATGACAGGCACATACTTTGACTACATTTTGTTTGCGGTCGTAATGGGTGGTTTTTGTATATTGCAGCATTTTTTTTAAACTAGTTGTTGATCCAATACATTGACTACTGGGTTACCTGACGTGAAAAATTTGTGCTAGAAACAGATTCATATAAACCTTCCTGAGAGACCCCTTTTCCTCAGGTTACTCGTGTTTCATAAATTTACCCCCCCCCCCCCCCCCCCCAGAAAAGGATGTGGGGTAGGATCTTTTTTCCGGAACTCCGGGATCGGGCCATTTTAAACTCGGGAATTCAGGATCCGGGAATTCCTCATTCAGATTTCGGGAAGTCGGAATTGCATTTTTTTAAATTAAGAAATTCGGGGTTTCAAGTTTTTAGGTTCGGGATTTCGGGCTCAGACCCCCTCATATCCCCCCTTTTTTCTATATGCCCACCCCAGAAACTTTATAATTCATAAATACTGACACACACACAAACACAAATATAAATATGACATTTGAGCTTCTGAAAGTTTGTCGGCAAGCAAACCTGGCTTGAATTGAGTTGCGGGTAATGTACGTGAGGAGTACTGTAACGGACAGACATACAAGATGGATTATAATTAATAAAAATTATTGTATTTAAAAAATCGAATTATTTTTTTTATTTCTTTATTTCGTTTTGTCTTTTATTTTTTCCCTTCCATTTTCTTCATATCAGTCTATTTCGTTGGGTACTACTAAACTGAGAAACGAAAACGAAACGAAACGAAATGAAGCGAAACGAAACGAAATACAACGAAACGAAACGAAAAATGAAGAAACGAAACGAAACGAAATGAAATATCACAAAACGAAACGAAATATGTCAAACAAAGCATAAAAGATCCAAAAACAATCAATGAAGGGGTAAAAATCAACGAAATATTGAGTGATTAGTTCGGCTATTTATAGAACTACACTTGGATGCTTTTCTGTTGCAAAATTCAAAAAGGTCAACAAAAGTCATGCATCAATACAGTAAATATAGTAAATATATATTAAATTCTTTAAAATGTTAGCGTTAGTGGATCCAGAGGAGGGGGTGGGGGGGGGGGGGGGTCTAGGGGTTGGAACCTCCTTTTTTCGGAAACTGAAAAATTACGTATATCAGTGTCGAAAATTAGACTGAAATCGGTAATTTTTTATTCTGGACCTCCTTTTTGAGTGGAACCTCCTTCCCTTTTAAAATTGTCTGGATAGGCGCTTGAGTAGATTGGTTGAAACGTAGTCTTTTAGCAATCTATTAGACTATAAATGTCAGTCTGCTTTGCTATTGCAAAAGTAACTTCATGATCAGTAGCTGTGAAAAAGTTAAAATGCTTTACCTAGACTTTATCAGATACATGGTTTCATATGTCTCTGACCTTATTATGGATTGACCTGAGTGTATCTTTTCTATGATATCACATCCGATTTTCAATCAGGCTTCACGTGACCATCCAAAATACCTTGGAACATAGGTGGCGGAACAGGAAGACCAGGACAAGAGGGGACAATAACTTTCTCCAATTCTTGAGGGGAGGCAAAAATATATGGTTTTGACTTCCAGTAATGAATTTTCCCTTTCTTGGTAGTAATATACCCGCGTCATTGGCGTATGGTGTCTACATTCAAAGTTGATCCGCTACGCTAGAGTTTGTGTCCAATACAGTGACTTCCTAGAGAGATGACAACTGCTGTCAGAAAAGCTACTCAGGGATAAGTCAAACCTAGGTTAGAGTCATCACTCCGTAGATCTATTATATAAATCAACTGTACACAACTCTTTTGTCAGTTACTGTCTTTTGAACATGACTTGGAATTCTGCGTTTATAGCCCTAAATCAAAAAAATATCACAAGAAAATTTCTAATAACTTCCAAACTATTTCCGAATATTATGAAAGTAGAAAATTGTCGAAATTATATCCTAAAACCCGGACTTAGCATTTTCCAAGTCAAGTTCTTGAAAACCTCATATCTGCAGATATTTGTGCACTGGGAAATCCTACTGAATAACTTGCATTGCCAACAGCGAAAGCAGGTTATCCTTAGCAAAATAAGCATATAATTCTTTAACACCTTAGCCGCTACTGCGTCCGTTTTCTGATGATCGACTATTCAATTTTATTTTATTTCAATATCTACTAGAATTAGTTGACATACTGATTAGCTTAACAGAATTGAAAAAAAATGTTACCTAATTGCGGATCTGTATAAACATGCATAGGTCGTAATCTTATGTTTTAATATCACTTCCGTAACTTTCAAAGTAGGGCCTGGCAGGTTTCTTTATTTCTTTTTACTTAAGAGCCACAAAATTTTCATCTATATACTGCTATGCTAGTTCGAATTTAAAACAAGTTATTGCCGATCACAAACCGCGATGGGAAAATAATTTACAGAGGTATAATTCCTCTTGCAGATGATCTATTATATATCTGTTAACTTCATTTCGTTTCGTTTCGTTTCGTTTCTTCATTTTTCGTTTCGTTTCGTTGTATTTCGTTTCGTTTCGTTTTCGTTTCTCAGTTTAGTAGTACCCTATTTCGTTTTGTTTTAGTTGATTTCGTTGGTTTCGTTTCATTTCGTTTTCATTTCGTTGATTTCGTTTCGTTTCGTTTCGTTTTCGTTGATTTCGTTTCGTTTCGCACTTTATAGGTCCCCTAGCATACATATGCATTTTAGATTATTTTATTTTATGAATATATAAATTGTTATTAAAAACAGAGGATCTATTTAGATGTGCTTCCCACTCCTACAGGAGTACAGACATTATTGTAAAATATTTATTTCATTTTTTTTTAATATAGTGACAGCCGGAACCTTTGAGCCGTAATGAAAGCCGGAGATTTGGCGCTTTAAAATCTGATTCAACCCACCATTTCTTTAGAAATGCCTGTACCAAGTCAGGGTCCTTGTTGACTGATTTTGTCTGTTTATATACTTATGAGTTTTGACTTTCCCTTTGTAAGATTGCTCGGAGTTCGGTAATTTTGTTATTACCCTTATTTACTAACTTATAGACAAACTGTGTTAATCACTATTCCTTATTTATAATAAAATCCCGAGATACATCGAATAGTAAAATCGGCCATTTTTTAGCATAATTATTTGCCGATTCCATCCCCTTTCCGTATGACATCCCCTGATAAGACTAAAGCTTATGATGATGAATTGTCAAAAATAACTACTTTGACACGACATAATTTGATATGAAATGGTAATATATTAGGACCGAGTATTCAGATTCATCAAAACGATACGCATTTAATGCTTTAATATCGAAAAGACACTGCGAAATGGGAGATCACAAAATTTCTGAAAAAGGAACTTGTACTTTTTACTACTTTCGTTTTCGCAATGCACATAACAAGTCCACCAAAATAGTTAATCTCAAACGAATGCTTTACTGGAAAAATGTTTTCACAACTCTGTCCATTATTAATCCATAAATAAGAAATTAAAACCACTAGTACCGACATACTTTTTCTAAAATCAAAAATGTACTTTCGTTTTTACATGACAAAACTATCATTATCAAGAAAGAAAAGATGAAGAACAACAGTCAACACTATTGATCTAATCTTTAGTGGTTTATTATATATTTTTAGTTTATCCAATTTTCTTTCACTTTCATTTACATTAATTTCTTTTTTTGTTGTTGAATGTATATACAGATGTACATACACATTGTGATCTTTTGAAAATGACTGAGAGGGAGATTTTGCACACTTTTTACTCATATATATACAAGTCAGTTTCAGTAAGAAAATTATAACTTGTGTTTAAAAAAAACCGCTATCAATAATATAAAACCCCTATTTGTAATAGCAGACTTCCCGAAAACCGTCGGTCCTGACGGACAGAAATGCAGTAGGACCGACGATTTCAAAATATATATCGGACCAACTGTCCAGTAAAACATAGATATTTGAAAGGACCGGCGATTGAAATTTATTCCCTCCCAGTTTCCACTGCCAATGGCATTAAATTCCGTTTTCATTTTTATTAAAATGTCAGACAGAGACTTGAAATTTGTTTATTTATTCTGTCAGACCGACACGTTCCTCTTTGTTATCGAAACTCCTATACAAATGTATGTAAATGTAAACATCCTTTTAGTAGGAACCAGCATCTGCAAAACGTGGAACATTAAAACTGAAATATATTACTGAGCACAGAAATAAGTTGACTTCCACACTGCCCAAGTATCAAAGATTGTTTGTGTTTAAATAAATATGCTTTGAGATGCTTATATATTGAGGATGACAGCAGATTCATATTCTTAACTGAAATTAAAAATGTAGGTAAACCGGAAACTGACATTGATGTATAATATTCGGAATGTGATCGGATCATTAGATACGGGTTGTTGGCTATATCTGCCTTATCTTTTTAGATAGAAATATGTATACAGAAAAACATTTAATTGAGTTGTTTAATGATCATGACTATAGACGTTTTCAGAAATCGGTGATTACCTAGTTATCGTTCGTGGTCGCTAGGTGGCGTTACTATCATCCGCCATTAATAAAGTGCAACAATCGGTTGTTTACACTAGTTACGATTAATCAGTATTCATAATTGGATTAGATAAACACGCTTCAGTTGATATTGTATGGCTTATTCCCGTGATTTTGGCCGAATATTTCGAAATATGGATTATTGAATCGAACTTAAACGGTTAATGTTTAAATTGTTCAGAATCACAAAGTTCAGCACCAGGTCGGACAAATCTATACGGTCATCAATATTATAAAAATTAAAGAATTAGCCATTTTGCCAGATGTGGGCTAACAAATCGATCTGTAGCTATTCAGATTTTAACCTTGCTTATGTGGCAGAATTTCAATACAAAGCAGGGTACGCAAAAAAAAAACCGGTCGGTATGGAAACCCTCGACACACATTTTTTACTAACGGTATATATTTTGTACAAAAGAACTGAGTTCCATTCAAATATTGACATTTATTGTCTTCACTTCACAAAGCCACAAAGTCGCATATTTTTATGATGTAGGGAGCACTTATGCAATTGAACAAAAAATCAATCATTTGCACAATAATAGAATAGCAAATATGTCGAGGAATAATGTTCCTTCCGTATGCGGTAGAGGATAACATAGAAAGAAAAAAAACTTGAGTTAAATGTTGTCTTAAATGAAAGTTTAAATACTATAAACAAAGGAAACGGGAACAAAGTGAGCAGTGTAGGAATTATTGTTTTTCATGTAGAAGCCGCATAAAATAATTAACAATTTACAAAGAGATAAATCTTGATTCTGTAAGAAGTAAAAATGAACGACATGATGTCCTGCAACAAAATTCGGCAATTTTTTTTTCTTTTAGTTTTTTGTCATTATAATTCAGTTATATATATTTTTAACCCTTTGTGGGAAGGGGGTAGAGTTTAACTGTCATATTGCAAATCAAATACATTTAAGAATCAACCCAATACATAAATTAAATTTTTAGTTCACCTGGACCAAAGGTCCAGGTGAACTATTGCCATCACTTGGCGTCCGTCGTCTGTCGTCTGTAAACTTTTCACATTTCAAGCTTCTTCTCCGAAACCACTTGGCCGATTGGAACCGAACTTAACAGGAATGTTCCTTGGATGGTCCTCTACAAAGTTACTGTTTTTCGTTCCAGTCGGATATTCTATATGGCTGCCAGGGCCAATAATATGCTCTGATTGGCTGAAATTTCAAAGATCTTCTTCTCTGAAACTAATGAACTGACTGAACCCAAACTGTAAAGGAATGATCATTGGAATGTCCTTTACCAAGTTACTGTTTTTTATGCCGATCGGAAATCCAAGATGGCCGCCATCGCAGGACATAGATTAACATTGGACCCTATGGGAAAATGTTCAAATGCCTTCTTCTCAGAAACTACAAATATGATTAAAGCCAAACTGTACATGAATGTTCATTGGATGGTCCTCTACAATCTTAAGGTTTTTTGTTCCGATATGAAATTCAAAATGGCGGCTACGGCAGGACTTAGTTTAACATTGGACCCTATGGGAAAAATGTTTCAAAATGCTTCTTCTCTGAAACCACTTGGACAGTTGAAACCAAACTGCCCAGGAATGATCATTGGAAGGTCCTCTACAAATTTTGTTTTTTTATGCCGGTCGGAAATCCAAGATGGCCGCCACCGCAGGACATAGATTAACATTGGACCCTATGGGAAAATATTCAAATGCCTTCTTCTCAGAAACTACAAATATGATTAAAGCCAAACTGTACATGAATGTTCATTAGATGGTCCTCTACAAACTTTACGTTTTTTGTTCCGGTATGAAATTCAAAATGGCGGCTACGGCAGGACTTAGTTTAACATTGGACCCTATGGGAAAAATGTTTCAAAACGCTTCTTCTCTGAAACCACTTGGATAATTGAAACCAAACTGCATAGGAATGATCATTGGAAGGTCCTCTACAAATTTTATGTTTTTTATGCCGATCGGAAATCCAAGATGGCCGCCACCGCAATACATAGATTAACATTGGACCCTATGGGAAAATGTTCAAATGCCTTCTTCTCAGAAACTACAAATATGATTAAAGCCAAACTGTACATGAATGTTCATTGGATGGTCCTCTACAATCTTAAGGTTTTTTGTTCCGAAATGAAATTCAAAATGGCGGCTACGGCAGGACTTAGTTTAACATTGGACCCTATGGGAAAAATGTTTCAAAATGCTTCTTCTCTGAAACCACTTGGATAATTGAAACCAAACTGCATAGGAATGATCATTGGAAGGTCCTCTACAAATTTTATGTTTTTTATGCCGATCGGAAATCCAAGATGGCCGCCACCGCAATACATAGATTAACATTGGACCCTATGGGAAAATGTTCAAATGCCTTCTTCTCAGAAACTACAAATATGATTAAAGCCAAACTGTACATGAACGTTCATTGGATGGTCCTCTACAAATTTACGTTTTTTGTTCCGATATGAAATTCAAAATGGCGGCTACGGCAGGACTTAGTTTAACATTGGACCCTATGGGAAAAATGTTTCAAAACGCTTCTTCTCTGAAACCACTTGGATAATTGAAACCAAACTGCCCAGGAATGATCATTGGAAGGTCCTCTACAAGGTGTGTGTTTTTTATGCCGATCGGAAATCCAAGATGGCCACCACCGCAATACATAGATTAACATTGGACCCTATGGGAAAATGTTCAAATGCCTTCTTCTCAGAAACTACAAATATGATTAAAGCCAAACTGTACATGAATGTTCATTGAATGGCCCTCTACAAAATTTACGTTTTTTATTCTGATATGAAATTCAAAATGGCGGCTACGGCAGGACTTAGTTTAACATTGGACCCTATGGGAAAAATGTTTCAAAATGCTTCTTCTCTGAAACCACTTGGACAGTTGAAACCAAACTGCCCAGGAATTATCATTGGAAGGTCCTCTACAAGGTGTGTGTTTTTTATGCCGAGCGGAAATCCAAGATGGCTGCCACCACAGGTCATAGTATTAACACAGAACCATATGGGGAAAATACAGAAATATATTCTGATATGAAGCTATTGCACTGATTGAACCTAAACTGTGCATCAATCATTGGAAGGTCCTTTACAAACTTTGTGTTTTTTATGTTGATCGTAATTCCAAGATGACTACCACTGCAGGACATAGTTTTTACATAGGACCAATTGTTTTTTTTTATTACCAGGTGAACGATACAGGCTCTTGAGAGCCTCTGGTTTGTGTTTTAGTGATGTATTTGCTATAACTTGTTATGCAATACACAGTTAACTATCAGTTATAATGATAGTTATCTTTCTACAATATGAATTTAACACCTTTGTTGCAAAATGACACGACTGTCTAAGTGCCAAACCCGGGAAGCATCGCATCGCTGTTGACACGGTCGACCTTCAGCAGACTACAAGGCTAGAAAGCGCTACCACTTCCTTAACACGTCAATATTAAATTTTAATTAATCTTCAAAAACATATAAAATTAAAGAATAAATCAATATAAAATTATGCAAAGAAATTGAAAAAAGAAGACAAATGTGGTGAAAAATGCCCGTCCGGTTCACGTATCTGAAACCTGGGAGCAAATAGTTATATTAGGTTCCTCATGAAACTTTTTTTTCAGATAAAGAAATTCAGATGTTTTAATTTGATAAAACTTAAATTCCTTTTCATCTTCACTGCAGATCCCTATAAAGAAATTGACCGACAAAAAGTTTTAATTTGTTTTACAATTTAACAAAAAAAAAAAAAAAAAAAAAAAAACAGAATTGAAAAATGCACCTTAAGATGTCACATTCAAAGTTAAGTTCTTTCTTATAAGTTAGGCACACTTTTTATCATTATTACTTCACTTTAAATCGTATAGTAATAATTTCAAAAAGCGTATATTATAATTTATATATTTACTTTTTAATTTCATACAAAATATTAATTTGATTACCCCTTTTTTCTTATGCTTGAAAAGCAACAAAAAAACAAAAAAGGAAAAAAGTGCATGCAGTTTTCAATCAAGTAGGATTTATACTGATTTTGTATGGGGAATATAACGGTAATTAAAAAAAAACTACATACCAGGTAATTTATTTGTTGTCATTATATCTCCGTTTAAAAATCACTTCACAGCAGGTGTTATCATTGAATTTCAAGCCGAAATAACAGTATATTGTGACACCTGTACTAGAGAAACCATACATTAGCGTATCGATAAACCCTGAGAGCATAAGATTTTGTCACTTTACTAATGGCGGACACACTCGGAAGTCGATAATGGCCACGCCAATGTTTTTAAGAATAAAAAGGTCTATAGGTAATCTTGCATTCAGTTCTGTATAAAAAAAACAAAATTTGACAGGTTATATACAATATTACAAAAAAATGGTGGGACAGACACAAAACCCATGGGTAAGACAGAACTCCAGTTCCTGTCTGACCCAATGTCAGACAGAAAAAAAAAGTTTTCGCCAACTCTGTAATACCGAATGTTTGGTATAATAGTTACCTCAGATTTTGTACGAAAGGCATTGATCAGTGTTTAATTTTATTTTTAAATTACAAAATTTTCATTGTTTTCACCCCTTTTATACATTTCCGGTTTCAACCAAACCCATTTGTGAAGACGATGATCACGACACGATTGGTTATTTGTATATATATTAGCCAATGAAATGACGTCTTTCATACAACCATTGACCTATAGTACAAGGTCATCAACACAACAAAACTCGAGACACACACTATAAAAGACATAACATATACAATATTGAACAACACTGAAAACTGAAAATTGAATTACTTTAACCTCTATAAAAATCAGAGGTGAAATCAGGTGCCCAATTGCTAATACTAGGGTAAATCACTCTAAAAAGGCCAAACTAAACATTATGCATGTGACAGTGAATTTGTTGGGACTTTTTTTTCGGACCGGCAAATTTTTTTTCGGTCTGACAAGATTTTCATGTCTGTCAGTCCGAATGACTGACAACTTCTCAGCAAGTTTCGGGAAGTCTGTAATAGTGGGGCTGTTGTGGTTGTGTGGTACATGTAGTTAGATTTACATCTACCAATGCAATCAGTGCCTATCACCACTAACATTGTGAGTTCGAATCCCACTCATGGCATGGTGTATTGGATACAACATTATGTGATAAAGTTTGTGAGTGACTTGCGACAGTTCAGTGGTTTTCTCCAGGAACTCGAGGTTTCCTCCCCCAATAAAACTGACTGACACAATATAACTGAAATATTGTTGAAAGGGATGTTAAACATCATAATCCTATCCTAATCCTCCTATTTGACATTAATGGATCTACTCATTTAGAGTATTTCTTTTCTAGTTAGTCACTCGCTAAGTTACACAGGTCCTAATTTTACCTGTTTAATGTATAAGGCATTTTTGAAAAGATGGAGAATTATTTCATTTATCGTCGAAGCATTTTAGAGAAAAAAGGTATAAACATTAGAAGAGCCAAATACAAAAAGGGACCAGCACCAAGAATTTGAATTTGGAAAGTTCTATTTTAATGGGTTAAAGGTTAACATAGGACCGTATATGAAGATGAATAAAATAATTTTTCTAAGCAAAACTAGACCGATGAGCAATACTAGGTCGGGTGAGCCTCTAGTTTTTATTAGCAAACAAAATATAAAAAGTCAGATACAGAATCACATGATTTTAATATTTTTTTAATTATACAGTTTTATCTGTTCTGTTTACAGATACCAGTTATTAATCTCTCAGTTGGTTAGCTTAAAAGTAACAAGCTGAGAAGGAAAATAAAATGGAAGCAGATGGCGTAGAAAATTTGTCAGAAAGTAGCAAACATAACGATGTCAAAACAAATGTGCTGTCTGCTGACGGTGAACTTTCTGATGATGATTTTTCTATAGTATCCAAAGCTGCAAGTGACTTCTCTTTACTAGAAATTTCAAGTGGAAAAGACAATGATGAACAAGGATCCAGTTTGTCTGGAGCTGAGAGATCAATTGAGGAGCAGAATATACATAGACCACAGGAATTCAGTTCGTTGGAGAACACTGGAACACACGGTCAGAGTGTTGAAAAGAAAGATATAGCCAAGAAAGCTTCAAGTTCAAGTTCAACTAACGACTTCTCGATATTGGATCTGCTAGAAAATGACCTTGAAGAAAATGATGTTGAAGAAGACTCAAATGCTAAAAATATATTGGATGACTTGGTAATATTACCTGTTGGTACAAAGAAAGATTCTCAACCTTCAAGTATGGGGAGTTTGATATCATGTAATAGACCAGACGATTGTAACAGCCATGAGAGCTCTGTACTAGGCTCAAGTTTTGCTGTCATTGATACTTCAGATAAAAGCAGTTCTTTTCCAACTTCATTTGATATCAGTGTTGACAGGTCCAAAATCCAGGTTTTACCACCTAAAGAAGATACAGAAATATCCACATCTATAGATGAACATGAGAATAAAGTAACAAAGAAAAAGAGTATGCGTGGTGGTATTGTTGAAGTTGTTGTTCAAAGGGAAGATTGGAAACTGAAGGAGGAAGAAAAACCAAACATTGGTGCTGTTGAAACTGTTGAAGATCTAACAGATTCTGAACAGATGAAAAATTATGACAAAAACAAGGACATGCAAGATCAGATAGTACAAGGTACTGAAACTGTAACAGATGTTGATCCTGTTGTCAAGGAAACAGACACTACTCAGTCCGACATATGCCAAAATGATGGAAAAGATTGTAACAGCCATGAGAGCTCTGTACTAGGCTCAAGTTTTGCTGACATTGATACTTCAGATAAAAGTAGTTCTTATCCATCTTCATTTGATATCATTGTTGACAGGTCCAAAATCCAGGTTTTACCACCTAAAGAAGATACAGAAATATCCACATCTATAGATGAACATGGGAATAAAGTAACAAAGAAAAAGAGTATGCGTGGTGGTATTGTTAAAGTTTTTGATCAAAGGGAAGATTGGAAACTGAAGGAGGAAGAAAAACCAAACATTGGTGCTGTTGAAACTGTTGAAGATCTAACAGATTCTGAACAGACGAAACATTATGACAAAAACAAGGACATGCAAGATCAGATAGTACAAGGTACTGAAACTGTAACAGATGTTGATCTTGTTGTCAAGGAAACAGACACTACTCAGTCCGACATATGCCAAAATGATGGAAAAAGAGATGAAGTTAAAGTTGAAAATTCAATGGATACTGAGATGGTAACAGATAGAAATAAAGCAGACAAAACCAAAACACAGGAGCACTATGATGTCAGAGATGACACTGGTTCTCTAAACATGTCAACAAGTCAGAAGGATGAAGAAAAATCAACTAAAGGAGAGATAAATGATGTTGAAAGAAAGGATCAAGGGGAGATAACTGATGTTGAAAGAAGGAATCAGCAAAAATATTTGGACAAAGATGAAATCCTAGGTAAACAACAGGTTGAAGGAGATAAAGAAATCCATGTAGTTGCACAGAATAATCAAGGGGGTACAAATTTTGTACCTGACAAAGACAGCAAATCTATGGGAGCTTTTTCTGTCGTTGACAAATCTGAATACAGTGAAAATGATACATCCAGAAAATTTGGAAAATCTGACGTTGACAGTGATATTCTTAGTAGTAATTCAGAAACACGAAGTTGTAGCAGTACAATTAGTATTTATATGAATGAATTTGAATTAGACACGTCTGATGAAAGTAACGAACCTAAAACTAGGTCAGAAACATCAGGAGAAAGTGGAGACAATGGGGCTGAAATAGCTGAAAAACAATTGAAATGGGAATCGGTCTATTCGGACATGGTTGTCCAGAAAGAAGAAAACTCATCCATTGAAGATTTTTCCCTTTTAGACAAATCAGAATTGGATACAGATAGCAATGTAAAAATTTTGACCAATGCAATACAACAGACAGGAGAAGAAGAGGATAAGCCTGTCATAACCAAAGAAGATGAAAAGGAGATCAGGAGTAGAAGTGTATCGGATGCATCAACTGCTAGTTCTGTCTCCCCAGAAGTTTGGCAGCCATTACAAGGCTTTAGAATTATCACAGAGGGTGAAGGTGAGAGTTTTCTTGTTTTTACTGACTTCATTTTATTGTTGTGTTATTTGTGTACATTGGATATGGAAAACATTTGCATGACCGCATCATTTCAATAAGAGGGGAAGTTTAGGCCTATTAAATTACACATGTACATGATGTAGTGAAACCCCCTGCCACTTTGTATTGAAGTGCCTGTACCAAGCCAGGAAAGTGAGCCGTCATGTATTTTTATGTTTAAAAGAGGTATCAATTTTGCCTCTGTTTCTATGATTTATCGTTGTTGTATAACATATTTAAATGAGCAAATGTTGACCTGTTCACAGGACTTGGACACTACAGTACAGTCACAGACATAGCTTTATAAATCACTGTAATAAGACGTATCACTCATCTTGGTGATTTGGATATATCTTTTGTTCTATTAAATATATCTTCAAAATTTCTTTGCATTTAGAGTGTTACTTACTATCACCCAAAAGGCATATAAAAAAAGTAAATAGATTAAACAGACCAAAAGATATATCATTATCACTAAGAAGAGTAATACGTCTATCACAGTGATTTATCACACTATGTCTCTGACTGTACTGTATCTATGTGAAAAAATGTAAAGGTAAAACATTTTGAAATGATGTTCAAATGAGAAAAATATCAGGATTGCAAGATCCGATTATGAAGATGTGCACATCAGTAGGATATCCTGGTCCATTGAGTTTTACCCCTGTTATGCTTCTTTGGACTTAGAAATTTTGAGACAATTCAGTATTCACTTTGTCATCGCAAATTCTCCTACATTTGTACATGATTAATCAGAAGTTAATGAAACTTTGTACATTGCAAGATACTAATATAAAGATGTGCACATTAGTAGGATATCCTGGTCCATTGAGTTTTACCCCTGTTATGCTTCTTTGGATTTAGAAATTTTGAGACAATTCAGTATTCACTTTGTCATCGCAAATTCTCCTACATTTGTACATGATTAATCAGAAGTTAATGAAGCTTTGTACATTGCAAGATACTAATATGAAGATGTGCACATTAGTAGGATATCCTGGTCCATTGAGTTTTACCCCTGTTATGCTTCTTTGGATTTAGAAATTTTGAGACAATTCAGTATTCACTTTGTCATCGCAAATTCTCCTACATTTGTACATGATTAATCAGAAGTTAATGAAGCTTTGTACATTGCAAGATCCTAATATGAAGATGTGCACATTAGTAGGATATCCTGGTCCATTGAGTTTTACCCCTGTTATGCTTCTTTGGATTTAGAAATTTTGAGACAATTCAGTATGCACTTTGTCATCGCAAATTCTCCTACATGATTAATCAGAAGTTCATGAAACTTTGTACATTGCAAGATCCTAATATGAAGATGTGCACATCAGTAGTATATCCTGGTCCATCAAGTTTTCACAGAATTATGAGTCTAAAAGTTGTGTTCCAAATATGTTTTGGCTCAATTAAGATGATGGGGACGCGGGGGGTACATGTATTAGTCCCGCATAGCGGACAGTTAAGTTATTCCATTTATGTATGACTGCGGGACTCCTACGTCTAGCAGTACCTCTAGTTTGTCTTACAGAGGTTATATACAACATTGCTCTCAGTATTTAATCATATCATGTTATAGTAGTGTTAATGAGACAGGTATCACATCTACAGCAAGTTAGTTTTATACTTTCAGAAATACTTGAGAAGAGATTAAAAAACAACATGTACATGTACTTCTAGTTCATCTTAGATTCAGCTTAGGGAAAAGCAGGTCTTATGAATCTGAGATGAAAACGTTTGTTGTCATGAGCGTATGGTAGTTGGATTTACCTCTACCCATGAAATCAGTACCTATCACCACTGATGTTGTGAGTTCAAATCTCGATCAGGATGAAGTGTACAACATTATGTGATAAGGTGTGTCAGTGACTTGCGACAGGTCAGTGGTTTTCTCTGAGAACTTCGGTTTCCTCCACCAATAAAATTGACCGCCACGATATAACTGAGATATTGTTGAAAGTGGCATTAAACACCATCAAACAAATAAACAAACATACAGCAAGTTAGTTTTATAATTTCAGAAATACTTGAGAAGAGATTTAAAAAACAATGTGCACTTCAAGTTCATCTTAGATACAGTTTTGGGAAAAGCAGATCTCATGAATCTGAGATGAAAATGTTCAAAATCAAGATGGAAAATGTATTAGAATGGGCAAAATGGGAATATGTTTTATCGAGAAAAGACCAACTTTTAGTAAAAAGATTTCCAGATATAAGATTCAATTTTGATGAGTCATATGGGAAGCTAGAATTAGTTTTACTAAAATCAGTTGAGGATGAGGAAGAAGTTAAGAAATGGTATTCAGAGGTCATGGAAGAGGTCAAAAGACAAATTAAAAAAATAGACAACTGTATAATTTGCTGTTTACAAGAGGAGATAGAATTGGTGTTATCACAACTTAAAGGGATTTGTTCAGCTGTGCAACTAGATGCTGATGTTGAATTTAGTCAGCAGAGAGTAGCACTTTTGAATGATGAAAACATGAATGAGAATGTAATTGTTGTGACTGGTAACCTTGGAAACATTACAACAGTACTGCTGGAAATGGATGTTAACTCTGTTAAACTGTACCATTCCTATGAGGGTCATTTAGTATCCCTCACTCTTCACAGTATTCCATTAAACACCATTCAGCATGATGTCTTTGTCGAGTTTGAAGCTGAAAGGGCCTTGATTACACAATTTCCAGATGTTCATGTTAAGATGCTGTCTAACACTCTGAAACTGTTTGTAAAAGGAATGTATGTTGAACAAGTACTCGGCTTTATCAATGAGAAGTGGTTGAAATTTAAGCATGTTTCAAAGATAACTTTAAAGCCACTGGAATTCACCTTGTTATGTAAGGCATCAGTCAAGAACTACATTGTCAGGGACAAACTCCAATCTTCTGAAAATGACTATAAGTGGAAATTTTTTCCAAGGAAAGGGGAGATAATCTTGTGTACAGAAAATCGAAAACAAAGTGATGAAATCAAAGATTCAATTTTCAGTTCATTTATAGAACACAAAATAAAACTGGATAACGTTCAAATGGTTGATGTGAGGAAAGCTGATGAATGGGTAGAAATTGTTAAAGATGTACAGGAAAAGTCAAAGGGTATGACCGAAATAAGTCTAAATGATGACCAGACTGCTGTCACTATAATTGGAACTGATGATATTATGACAGCGTGGGAAAAATATGGAACATTGGATATTATAGAAAAAGATATTTTGAAAATAACTGGGAAATCAAAAGCACATCCACTTGAAGAAGTTAAATTAGTGAAGAAGATTGTTACAATGGACTGTGACAATCTAAATGCTGTTCATCAACAAAAGATGATTGACATACAAGAAACATGCAAGAAGATGAAAGTTGAATTGGTCAGTACAGATATAGGTTTTGAAGTTATAGGAGCTGAAGAATCATTGGTTAATGATATGTGTGAACGTCTGATGCAGGTTAGTCATGAAGTCGTTAAAACAGAACACAATTTTATTTTTAGCGCTGTTAAAAGATTCGTACAAATGGAAGAACAGGAGATTGAGTTGGTTTACAATAAAAAAAAAACAGACTTGGAATCATATAGTAAAGAATTAGAGGTGGAGTTTGATATCACTAATCTTGGGTATGAAGTCAAAGGCAAGACTGAAAGTAATGTTAAGAAGTTTTGTGATTTCTTGATAGAGATGAAACAGGAGACAAGCCATGAAAAAGCTGTTCTTGCTAACAAATTGCAAGATGGTGGACCAGAGATGAAACAGGAGACAAGCCATGGAAAAGCTGTTCTTGCTAACGAAGTACAAGATGGTGGACCATTATCTTGTACAAAATCTGAAGATGACGGTGACAATTCTGTTTTGGAACAAAAGTTGGTGAAGAAGTTTGTTCAGTTAGATGACAGTATTATCCAATTCATTGAAAAGTTCAAGATGGTGGAATTACAAGAAATAATGACCAACTTAGAAAAAAGTGATTGCTGCAGTACTAACTTGGGTTTTGAGGTCAGTGGTTTAAAAGACATTGACGTTCAGACTCTTTGTGACCACTTAAAACATCTAAATTTACAAATAGAAACCAGAAAATTAGAAATCCCTTCCAAATTATCAGAGGGTGATATACAAAAATTGGAGCAGAAATATAAATGTATTGTAAAGCTTCTAGATGACACAGATCAGGCTACAGATGATACAGATGAAGCTGTATGGTATATCAATGGTGTAAAGATGTCAGTTAGTGTCAAGGACTCAGAAGAAATTACATGTGATGTGATTATTACACCAATGGATGAAAAACAGATAGGTATGTATCATACTACATGTACATTAAATAATACCGATTTTGTCTTCTTGGTTGTTTATTAATCTTTTAGGCAACAAAATTAAGACATCCATTAACCCACATTTCCATTATCATGTGGATGTTTACTACTGTCCATTTCCTCTTCCAAAATTAGTTATATAAGTATACATTTTGTGGGCAACATCTTTGTTTTTATTTAAAAAAAAACTGTGAATTCTAATGATTTTTCTTTATGCATTCTAGTAAATAGACTCTTTCTCAGATTCTCACATAAATTTATACAGTCTTAAGACTTTATTTCAAGAATATTTCAGTTTTGTTATAAAATGAGTGATATCAAAATACTTTTTGAGGTAAAATCTTTGCTTTTGAATGAAAAATTGTACATTTTGAGAATTATTGATAAATTTTTTTAATGTTTATTGTAGTTGAAAGATGTATGAAATAGGAACATTTTCTTGTTAAATGAAAAAAGGTAATATTGGAGTACCTGTTTTTGGTAAAAACTTTTTTATGATAAAAAATTATGAATTTTGAGAATTGCTGCTGGTACACTGTCTAGCAATTCAGTGACCGATGATGTATTACTTAGAAAATTGTTATTTCTTTTGTTCCAAGACCACTTCTTTGGTCACTTTATTCGAAAAAAATATTATAGTATTTTTTTTTAATTTGGTTTATTTGTAGAAGCAAATCAGAAATTTATCTATCAAGAAAAACATAAATCTGAAGAAGTCAATATTCCTGCTCCACATTGGACACAAGAAAGTGGAAAAGAAAAGCATATGCTACATGACCTATTTTTTGAACTGTTGGAAGATTTGGACAAGAAATCTTACTCTATTGTGGCATTGCCAGTTCTTGGTTTTAATGAATGGCCGGCGGTCAAACTGACGAAAGTTATGGTGTTGTCATTAAGCAAGTTTTGTCAGAAAGTCAGTCGGTGTAACATACAGAAAATAATTCTTTATAGCACTGACACAAATGTTTGCATCAAAGTTATTAAAACCATAGAAGATGCATTGCCAAGCCTAAAGAGAGAGGGTCTGGATGTTGGTAAGAGAATTTTGTTTTGTGATTGATTGATTGGTGTTTAATGCCAATTTTAGAAATATTTCAGCTATATTGTGGCAGTTTTTTTGTGATGTAGAAATAACAGTGTGAGAAAAGTTTATATTACACTGTCTCAAGTTACAAAAATTGTGACTTTGACCACCAAAAAAGGTGACAAAATTATATAAATTGTTCATTTGTTTTGTGAGAAGGGATATCTCAGAGCAATACTACATCAAATTTGAAGCCTGAGATGTGATGAGAAGTCTAATTTAGAGCAAAAATTATCAAAGATAGTATGTTTATCGAGAATTTGTCAAAGTAGATGTCAATATGACATCACAAGATACAAGTAGAAATCACTGATAAATATTTTATATCTCACTTGTTGCTTGATAATATATATCAATGTATGTAAAAATCAAAAGGAAAATTTACAAATTATCGTCATTGTATGTAAAAATCAAAAAGAAAATTTACAAATTATTGACATGTTTATATTTTCTTTGTAAGTGTGCTCACCTCAAGTGCAGTAGTTCATGGGCTTGATCCCTGGTCATGTCAAACCAATGATGATGAACATGGAGTAATTTCTGCTCCTCCACTTAGCACACAGCGTTAAGGAGTAAGAGCAAAGACTGGTTGGCACATAATCAGGATAATGGGTCCAAGTGGAGCGAAATGTCTACCTGTTGTTTAAATGAGCTACCAATGTAAAAATCAAACTCTAGATTGTTGGTCCGGTACAAAGCTGACATTGCTATCAATACATCAAAAAGTAATTTGTTCTAGCTACAATATAGCTGAGAAAAATTGCTTACTTGTTTATAATTAAAAATCACTACTCACTGTTGTATAATTGGGAATTTTTGGTTATAGATCATATAAAGAAATCAAATATGGCTTTGTTGTCTGAATCAACTGAATGTAATAGTACTCCTGAGATACTAGCTAAACAACAACCACAAGTCAAGACAGATATTTCTTCTGCCGCTTCAGAGAGTGAGCCTCATATGGAGGTCCACACAGCAGATGACAATCATCAGCCATTACCAACTCCAGTAGAGGTTAAGATTGCTCCAGATATTTTCATCATGAAGGGTCAAATTGCAAAACAGGAGGTAATGATGAAACAGTGGGTTTAACTATGTGTATAAGTTGTCAGTGTAAAAGTACATGTAATTTTATTTTCAGGAGACTAGTAGTTACTCTTTCATTTACAAGGTGTAGAAAATTTTAAAAATGTGAAAATTGATAACTGGTAATACAATTTTTTAGGGGTAGGGGGGGGGGACTGCTGCTTTACATCTTAAGTTTTATGGAAAATAGGGATTCCATTTTACAGTAGAACCATCATTCCCACACCAGTTATGGACAAACTTCTAGAAATACCAAATGACTTATTTAAAATACAGCCTTTCAGTATCACTTTCAAGATATATTGCAAAATTGGGTACAGTACATATTTTTGGAAACAAAAGATTAAAGCAGCATAATTTGGACTGATGGTTCTTGGTTGGTTTCCATAAACATATTAAATATTCGAAATAAGAATCATCATTATACCAAGAAAAAACATGCTACAAAGGGCCGCCAATAAAATCTGTTCCACATAACCTCAAAATAATTCAAAAATTGTTTTAAGGTTCCCTGTATGTACACAAATAGAAAACAAATTACACAAATAAAAAACAAAAGCAGTGCCAAGAAAAAACATGCTACAAGGGGCAGACAATACAATCTCTTCCACATAACCTCAAACTAATTCACAAGAAGTTATAAAATTTATCTCCCTTTATGTACACAAATAGAAAACAAATTGCACAAATAAAAAACAAAAGCAATGCATAAGTACATTACTCAAAATATAAAATCTTCAAATAAATGACTAAAATGGTAAATAATTCATAAAAATACAACATCAGGCGTGGTTTTATAGTGCCAAAAACATCCGCATCTGTGGTGTAATGGTTAGCATGCTTGCCTTGAGTGCAGTGGGTTTGAACCCCGATCAGGTCAGACTAAAGACTATAAAATTGGCATTTGTTGCTTCTCTGCTAATCATGCAGCATTAAGGAGAAAGAGCAGGGCTGGTTGGTTTGGAATCTGGATAATGTGAGCGAGGGGACGACATGTCTATGCGCGAATTGTTGTTTCAGTGAATTAACACTATAAAAATCCAACTAAGCATGTTGGTCTAGGACAAAGCTGACCTCATCATCATCTCATTGACAATAAATTTGTTCTTGACATGATATAGCTGAAATATTACTGAGTTGGCTTTAAACAACAATCACTCACTCACTCACTATAATGTCAAAATATGGTGTCAAATAATTGTAGTAAAAAAAATCTTGAAATGCAGGAGGAAAAACCACAAATAATCCCCACCTTTGGTTATGCCCCAGGAAAATTTCAAGAAGCAAGAAAAGTTTACACAATGGCAATTATGGTTTGACAATTGAGAAATTATGATGCTTATTAATAATATGTCCATCTTGTATACCTAAATAAATTAAATGTTATTTTCAGGTTGATGCAATTGTCAATACAACATCACCAGATTTTGATTTGAAAAACGGAGCCGTTTCAAAATCTATCTTGGATGCTGCAGGAAAGAATATACAGAAGGAAATCAAGACAAATGCCCATAACACATTGAAGGGAGAAATTGTAATAACTAAGGGATATAATCTAAAATGTAAAGCTGTATTCCACGGATCATTGGAGGGTTATGACGAAAAGACATCCGTACAACAAAAAAGTGTCAAGGTACATATTACATGTCATGTCTGGTAGGTAATTTGAGATTTCAAAGTAAACAATATGTGAGATTTTTGTTCTGCACCATCAATTCAAAAATGAGGTAAATCGCTAATGTTTGTTATCGTTAGCATTATTTATATCTCATGCATTTATAAAATTATATTTACATTTGTTTTTTAGGATATAGCCAAAATTTGTGTTTTCAAGTAAGTCTTAAAATAAAATATTGTTTGTACTGCTACCTACAAAAAAAAAAAATATATGTACATTTTGTATTTTGCCATTTATTTAAAATTCCGAATTCCTTTTCAGTGAATACCTATCACCTTAAAAAATTGATTAATTTACATCATAAAAAAGAATCAAAATTTAATAACCAAAAAAATTCTTCAAATAAAAATTTCACTTAAAATTTGTAAAGACTTGTGTAACAGTTAACTGAATCCTGCATAATGATATGTGGTATGAGTGCTTAACACCACTATAAACAGTATTTCAGTTTTATTGTGGCAGTGTTTTTTAATGGTAACCAGAGAAAGCTACCAACAAGAGTCAATTGAATGACAAGCATTAGACATAAGGTGGTATGAATTAGGGAGTACTCCTCACCATGAGGTGGAGTCTTTTGTGGCTAAAGGCATGGATTGCATAGGTAGATGTAAATCCTACTACCATACGAGCGTAATGACAATTGTCATAGTGATGGGTACTGATGTAATTCATTCATGACCTCATTGTTTCCAAGTTGAAGGTACAAGTGATTTTATTTCCAAGTGGCCAAGTATCTTGAGTTATCCAACTTAAATTAAGGTAAATGCATTGACAAATTTACAAAATTTTCGCAAGTTTTCAAAGGGAAACAACTCTTCCAGGTTAAAGATTGCAAGTCTCTAGATATATACAACCACTGTGTAATGTCACATTTTCTGTCATGGGCTGTTCCGGGTACTTTTACCCACTTAAAATGGTAATTGGAACCTCCTAATTGCAAAGAGTGTTGCATTTAAGATATTCATGCAAATATAAATAGTGAAGTACTGGTACACTTGAAAAATATTGAAAGCCCTGGATGTTTATTTTATTCATATCACTACTTATGAAGTTAGGTAATATACAAATGTTTATAGTTTTTTTCTATTTATATTTAAGCTGCTGAACAGATTCGTCACAAGCTGCTTGTATGAAGCTCATAAGAGGAAATACAATAGTATAGCTTTCCCAGCTCTTGGTACAGGTGCACTAGACTTTCCACCTGATGTTGTTGCCACGGAGATGATGAAAATGATTGAAGAGTTTAGAAATAAATATCCAAATTCCAGGTTGTCAGAAATTAGAATTGTTATTTACAGAGACGAAGGAATATATATGGTAATATTTTAACTTACAAATTTCAATATGAATACAGTGGAACCTGTCTAATTCGACACACCAAGGAACCAGGAAAATATGTCGAATTGTATAGGATGTCGGAATACTCAGGTTTTATTTTAGTTAACAGAAATACTTTTGGACCATAAATTTTTGTTTGAAAACTCAGTAGTCAGATTACACAAGTTCCACTGTATTACTTTATCTTCTAACTTGTGATTTTTCTTATATCAGAATCATTTATTCCATATTTTTATCAACCGTCTTGGGTCTGGAATCTTTTATGGGTTTAATGGCGGAAAGGGGCTCATTATGGTTCACGTAAAATACTTTTTGTTGATCACAGTTCACGAGAAATAAATTATGCTAAATAATCACACTTTACAATAATGGGAGGCCCAAATTAAAGTACAGTCAAACCTGCGTTGGGTCATAGAAAATTTCATATGAATTGAAGCCGCCACAGCAAATTCTTGTTTCTGATTGGCCGATTTCTAAAAAATCTTCTGCTCTGAAACCGCTTGGCCAAATGAACCGAAACTTGATAGGAAGCATATATGGAAGGTCCTCTATAAAGATTGTTCATTTCTACTCGATTCGTTAACAAATATGGCCGCCACAGGCAATTCATGTTTCTGGTCGATTTCTAAAAAATCCTCTCCTCTGAAACTGCTTGGCCAAATGAACTGAAACTAGGTAGGAAGCATCTATGGCAGGTCCTCTATAAAGATTGCTCATTTCATCCTGATCCGTTTACAAACATGGCCACCATAGGCAATTCTTGTTTCTGATTGGTTGATTTCTAAAATATTGTCTCCTCTGAAACCGAGAAGCCAAATGAACAGCAATTTGGTAGGAAGCACCTATGGAAGGTTCTGTATCAAGTTTCCTCAAAGCAGAATGAAAGGTGAGCGACACAGGATCAGCCCACTGAGCCTCTAGTTTTTCCCAAAGATGATCTCTTAATACAGGTTTGACTGTAATTGATAAAGCAGGGGTTTCAAAGTGGGCCGGTACCCAGTACTTTTACCCGTCTGAGATCGTGTATAGTACCGGCAGAAATTACTGAACCCCCCAAAATTAGCGCTGGTCAAAACCACAAGTACGATAGGCTTGTGGAATATTTTTCATAAAAAATTAATGATCACGTCAATTGCTGAATTCTCGCATTCAAATCGAACAACTGCGTCACGACCAAGTTGATGGGATATTCCCTGTTTTAAAAATAACTTTACCTTAGAATCGTAAATAGCAGTTTGCGCATGTGGTAAATAGATATGTTTTCGCCCCAATATCTTTTCATCCTTGTGTAAAACTCGGACTGGAACAAAGCTGACATCATTTCAAAATAAAAAATGACCAATTACAAATTATGTTCAAACACAATTTAGTGTAATCTTCAGTAATATAAATATGACCATTATGTATTATGAATATATGACTACACAATATTTTGTGCGATTTTTTTAATCCATTTAAAACCCAGGGTTGAAACATTCTGGGGCGTACTGTCTTGTTGCTTAACTCCGTCCATATTGTTTAACTTCCGGTATAAAAAAATAAAAACCTATGGCTAATTTATTTACATATTTTGACGGGGCCCTACCGCGGTTGTTCACAGAAATGAAAGTGTGCTGAAAAACATTTTTAAAAGGGGGTACGAGGAGATAAGGGATAGAAAATTACTAGAAATCTTGAAAAAGGACCGGACATGGCTCAAATACGAATTACATTGTAATTTGTAATGTCAAAACGCCGGCCCCACTTTTTTTCCAAAATAATTTAACTTTTGTGATTCAAATGTTAATAAATGTCTTCCCGTGAATCGTTTTTGTTCGAACATTTTTTTTTTGCACATAAGTCGTGAAAGTAACAATATATATTGTTTTTGTTTAATTATATTTGTATTGATCTATTAAAATTAATATGAAACCGGCAAGGCCATGAATGCTCGCGCATCTGAAAATTATCTGGTAATTTCATGCTCATCCAGTGCATCAAAAAGTGTCGAGATTTTTTAGGCCGAGATATATTGGGGACGACTTATTTTTAGGGCCGAATCTAGTCTCATTCAGTCGAGCTGTCGTTCCTTTATTGGAGTTATCATTCCTTACGAAATCTCAAAAGTTAACTTCCGCGTAGAAACAAAAATTCTTGTCAGTATGTCAGAAGAGATTAAATAAATTAAAAAATAAATGACTTTTATTACACACGGGTTCCGGGTTTCAGTGGTATCGGACGTACGAGAGAGGGTACGAGACTTCAGGATCACCTTTGCGCTTTATGTTAAGAAGATCTTCATTAATTGAGTGTGTTAGTGTGTTACACGGAAACCAGTGTTTACAAAGCATCGAATTTTTTTTTCTTCGATAGTATGTTCAGCCATGTTTGTTAAAAAATCCTAAGTACACATTTTATACTATAAAGAGCTCGCTTAAGCTCGCATATAAATTTTATTAAAGATTGACGATTGCAAATTAAATTTATATGTTTCATTAATTATGACACTTATATGTCTTGATCCGTGCCAATGGTCTTTGATGAGTTTAATTACTGGTAATAAAGTAAAAAAAACACACAAGCCAAGGTATTGTGAAAAAGAAAAGGACAAAGCCAACAAAAGAATTTTGAGAAGTTTAAACTTTGATAACAATGGCTTGGTCAAGCCTAGCTACGGAACCGTAGCTCTTTATGGTCCTTTTGTTTTTTTTTAAGATATGGCGGACTATCTATGAAAAATCTTGGCTGAAGTCTGTAGACTGAAATATTCAATAAAGAAATTGGGGGGAAAAATCCAGGCATTATGCATGGTCTTCACTCTTGGTGAAATCTGAACTCTAAAGTTAATGGAATTTTTCTTTCAAAAACACTTAATGTTTTGCAATCTCTGAAGTACATTTTTTGGTCCACAAAATGCTAGATTTCAGGAGCTTCCGCCCCCTGGACCCCTTACAGCCCTCAGCCTAATTTTTTAGGTACCTCCTAAAATTTAAGAAGTACCTCCTATTATAAAAAACTTTGAAACCCCTGATAAAGTATGCTTCCCTGTGCTACATCCTCACTAAGTGGGTATCCTGTGTTGGTGGAAGATCCTTGAAGTGCTAGTAACACAGTAGGACAGAAGACGCTCGTCTTTGACAGATAAAAGGAAGTTTTAACGACATAAACGTTACTCAGATGAAGGAGTTTTATTTTCAAAACTGTGCCACCTACAGAAATTGTTCTTGCCAAGAGAAAATGGAGAAATATATGTTGCTGCTATTTGTCTGGAATTTCTTGTCTGAGTTGTATTTGTCTGTCTTTATTATTGGTGGAAGAAACCGGAGTGCTCAGAGAAAACCACCAACCTGCCATAAGTCACTGACTTAATTACAGTAAATTACAGTAAGTCACACCTTATCACAGATTGCTATAAAAATGGCAGATATCATATTGCAAACAACGTTCTTATTCTTTAATTGATTACACAATTGTTTTTTTATGTATTGCAGTAATGCTTTATTATGTATACATTCATGCACCACCAACATTTGTTTATTCAGATATTCCAAAAGATAACTGATGATTTCAAAGAATCTTTAAGGAGATCTTTGTCAGAACGTAATGCAACTGCACCAGTAAAACCACCTGTCACCTTAAACATGTCTACAAAGGACAAGCCACCTGTTGCTGTAGACCTGCCTAAAGAGATCAATACACTTGTTGGTCCTGACTTGCCAACACAAGGAATCAGTCTTGATGTTGGGTGCATTAGCCTTTCAGCAGGTCTTGGTGATGTGACAAAGCTTGAAGGATTTGACTGTTTAATCTTATTGTGGCCTCAGGATGAGATTTTTTCAACCCCAGCTGGTAAGTTCATGTTTAAAAATAGTATTCTTTGAACAATAAATATATATCAAAGAAGTTTTTAGAAAGTTTATGTTGTTGTCCATTCATAAATTTGATGTTTTAAGGCAAAGCATGGTATAATAGCCAAAAGCTTGGTTTCATTCATTAGAATATGTTGATTTTATACATCCCATGAATTAAATTACAGTCAAACCTGCCTTAAAGGGCACCACTATATAACAAATCACTGTCTATAAAGGGCACCTCTATAATAACAAATCACTGTCTATACAGCCTCATTTTTCCAATTAAGTATAGTAAATATAATTTGAGCCTGTATATAAAGGGCTACTGTTCATAAAGGGCACATTTTCAGGTTCTCTTGGAAGGAATCTTCCTTTGTGATATTTGTGTTAATTTGAAAATTTTGAAAGGTTATAGATACAGGCTCGAGTGAGCCTTTAGTTTAAGAAAATCAATTCCATGTGTGGAACTTAGTCATTTTTGTCATTACATGCTGCAAAGGGTACCCATTTTGTGTAATATGTAACTGCAATAGTTTACCTTCATCAATATTCAATCTTTGCACAGTGATTGTACACACATTGAAGAGGTGTACCTCCTATTTTGTACAGATTTTTGTTCATGTGTGGAACTTAAGTCATTTTTGTCATGACATGAGGTAGAGGGTAACCTCCTATTTTGTACAGATTTTTGTTCATGTGTGGAACTTAAGTCATTTTTGTCATGACATGAGGTAGAGGGTAACCTCCTATTTTGTACAGATTTTTGTTCATGTGTGGAACTTAAGTCATTTTTGTCATGACATGAGGTAGAGGGTAACCTCCTATTTTGTACAGATTTTTTTCCATGTGTGGAGCTTAGTCATTTTTGTCATGACATGAGGTAGAGGGTAACCTTCTGTCTTGAGCAGATTTTTTTCATGTGTGGAATTTAAGTAATTTTTGTCATGACATGAGGTAGAGGGTAACCTTCTGTCTTGAACAGATTTTTTTCATGTGTGGAACTAAAGTTATTTTTGTCATGACATGAGGTAGAGGGTAACCTTCTGTCTTGAACAGATTTTTTTCATGTGTGGAACTTAAGTCATTTTTGTCATGACATGAGGTAGAGGGTAACCTTCTGTCTTGAGCAGATTTTTTTCATGTGTGGAACTTAAGTCATTTTTGTCATGACATGAGGTAGAGGGTAACCTTCTGTCTTGAACAGATTTTGTTCATGTGTGGAACTTAAGTCATTTTTGTCATGACATGAGGTAGAGGGTAACCTTCTGTCTTGAACAGATTTTTTTCATGTGTGGAACTTAAGTCATTTTTGTCATGTCATGAGGTAGAGGGTAACCTTCTGTCTTGAACAGATTTTGTTCATGTGTGGAATTTAAGTCATTTTTGTCATGACATGAGGTAGAGGGTAACCTTCTGTCTTGAACAGATTTTTTTCATGTGTGGAATTTAAGTCATTTTTGTTATCACCCGAGGTAGAGGGTAACCTTCTGTCTTGATCAGTTTTGATACGCCCGTCTTTAAGATGGGACATATTATGGTATACCACTGTCTGTCCGTCCGTTTCACATGTCACGCTCTAACTTAAGAAACCCTTGGCCAATTCACTTCAAATTTCACAGAGTTATTGGAATTGATGGTCTTACAGTCTGTATACTTTATGGTGAAATTTCAATATTTCATTCCAGAGCTCTGGGACTTTATTCATCAAATTGTAGGCAATTTTTCATATGTCGCGCTGTAAATTGAGAACCCCTTGGCCAATTCACTTCAAACTTCGCACAATTATTGGAATTGATAGTCTTACGGTCTGTATACTTTTTGGTGAAATTTCGATTTTTCATTCCAGAGTTATGGGACTTTATTCATCAAATTGTCTGCGATTTTTCGTATGTCGCGCTGTAAATTGAGAACCTCTTGACCAATTCACTTCAAACTTCGCATAGTTATTGGAATTGATAGTCTTATGGTCTGTATACTTTTTGGTGAAATTTCAATTCTTCATTCCAGAGTTATGAGAAAGAAAGTCTTTACAAATATTGTATGAATGTTGACGATGGGTGTATCATGCGCTCTTGGCGCAGCTGTTTATTTTTCATGTGTGGAACTTCGGTCATTTTTGTCATGACATGAGATAGAGGGTAAATGGCTTGAACAGATTTTGTTCTTGTGTGGAAATTAAGTCATTTTTGTCATGACATGAGATAGAGGGTACCTAGTTGGTAAAATCTGTAGCTGCCATAAATTTTGATAAAAAAAAACTCTTCATAGTGATTGTACACATATTGAAGATGTGTACATTTCCTCCAAATTTTGTTATCTGTAATTCCAATGATTAACCATACTGTCCACCTGTACTTTTTTCTTTATAGTTACACTTACAAATACACAGCCTTTCCAAAAGTTTGATAATTAGAACATGGTCAGTGATGTGCAAGACCCAGGTTCCGATCCTAATTTGGTCTTGTTCATGCAATAATTAACCTGTTTAAAACAATGAGAAATAGCTGAGCGATGCAGGATCCTTGGTGCCCCTGATTTTTTTCTTAGCATTTTACACATATTTACTAAAGATAAAAATAAGATCCTTTTTTATTTCAATAATTTTCACAAAGTTGTTTCAAAGTTATTTCCATTTATTTGTAGAAAAAATATTATAGAAATTTACTCTGTTGTGTATTGTAAAATAAATTTCCTTGGATGAATTCTCTTAAATTTATTTTATTCTTTGTTATTTAATCTTTCAGATAAAAAAATTATATTACAATCTGTTGGACATTCTTCTATCAAACAGTGGGAAACACGCAGTAAGTGTTTCATTTGTAGAACTTCCTAGAAAACCTAGTTTTTACCCCTTCAATATTTACCTTGTTGAGTCTTTACAAACAAGTAGAGTTATCCTCCCTAAGTATCTCTTATGCATTATACTTGTTTTAAGATATTATGCATGTTTATATTATCAATCAATTGAGCTTTCCTGTCTTTACAGTATTCTCCCACTAAAGACCACCCCTCTTATCAGGCCAAGCTTCAGATGCACTGAGATAGTAAAATGCTACTCAAATTTCCCCCTCAAGAGAGGCCACCCCTCTTTTAAGGCCACTTTTTCATTGCAAAAGGCATGGCCTTATAAGAGGGAGACTACTGTATTAATAAAATATATAAATGTAACTGTGGAATGAAGAACAGCAAGTAATACATTTCAGATCAAAATCCATTCTTGTTAGGATAGTGCCTGGTCTGGTCAAACTGAAGACTATAAGATTGGTATTTTTTTCTTTTCCACTCACAGCAATGAGGACTATGTTAAACACTGTTAGCTATGGCTTGTAATCAAGAGTGGAGTGACATATCTCCCAACTGATTGCTGATTCAGTGAGCTAGTATCTCAGCTTGGTGATCTAGTACAAAACAGACATCATAATTTCATAAAAAAAGTCATTTGTTGCCTGACCTCGATATAACTTAAAAATTGTTCATGCTTGTGTGGTTAAATTATGTTTTATATTCCACTACAGAATAGATTATTGTGACTTGGTTTATATTAATGATTTCTGTGAACAAATAGAAATTCATGAATTCTAATTTTCTGAGATTGGGAGAAGTTTAAAGATTTGAGTATTCTTATAATTGTTGATATTCTGGCATTTTCATATAGATTTACTAATGAAATCCACAACAATTTTACCACATGAAAAATTATAATGTCTAGGGAAATATAGCTTATCTTTTTAAAAGTTTTGCTCACAATTATCAATTATGTTAAGCCTGTTACAACAATGAAGTTTTTTTTTACTTATACATTTGATTTTAACTTTCTATGACACATTAAGTGACAGTAAAGTATGTGTAACCCCTGGAGGTCGTTTACCATAGAACAGGATCATATGTGTCTATGTAAGCAACTGCAGACCCCATCATGTGACATGAAGATTTTGTATTAGGTTTTAAATAATGCACCTGATTTTATTTTTAGAAGACTCTTTAAGTGACAGTAAAGTACTTGTGACCCCTGGTGGTGGTCTACCACAGAAGACAATCATACATGTCTATGTAGACAATTACAGACTTCATGAAGCCTTTGCATTAGGTTTGACAAAAGCTGAAGAATTAAAGATGTTGAGTGTTGTTATTCCGGTTAGACCTTCAGGTAAGCCAGATTAATTTGCTTTTGACCCTTGTCACTTTATGGCCATCGTCAGTGTTTTGGTATTATTCTCTGAAACCATTAGAATATTTTGAAAGCAAATTTGGCAATAATGTTCGAATGGCTGATACTCTACCAAAATTATACCCATTGTGACAAATTATGACTGCAGCCATAAGATCCTTGGAGAAAAAGTTTTTTTTTCGTTTTCTTTTCAAAAACAAAATAAAGGAATTTAAATCAGATCGTATATAGATACAAAGAATTGTTAATTAAATATTTGAGATTGCCATCACTGCAGGACATTTTGGAAAAAAAATTTATTCTTGTCTTGTGTTAATTTTGTTACATCCTTTCTCCATTTTATATTTAGATCTCCTAGCTAAAGATGTTGAGGTGTTTTCAACCTGTATATTCAGAGCTGTTACAGAAAATTGTTACCGATTTAAAATGATCAGACATGTCAGAATTTGTATTGGCGGTAGACATCTATGTCAACCAATCCTGGCTACACTAGCAAAACTACAAGAGACTGATAGTTCACAGAATGGTATGTATGATATAGTTGTTTCTGTATCTATTATAGGCTAAAGGAGGGGGAGAAGAGTTTGAAGATACCAAAGGGGTAATAAGAATCCATAAATCAAAGAAGAACAGGCAACATAATGGCCAAAATGACAAACAACAATCAGCAAAACATACACATAAAACTTTGAGTAACACAAACCCCACTAAAAACCGGGAGATTTTGTTTTAAGACTGGGTCACCTCAAAATACTATTTTGTAATACTTTTTCTGTTGGTTTGCACAAAACATTTAATTTGAAAAAAATGAATATTGAATGTTGAAAATTTTAACAACAAAACTGTCATTTATGAAGAAGGCGTCTTGGTTTGAACAGGAACAAACAAAAATTAATGTAAAATACCAAGTATCGATATACTTGTTGTATGAAAAACTGAAAATTCACAAGAAGGATACAGATTTAAATCTGTTTTATATCTTGGAAAAAATAAAGGAAGAAGGTTTGGTTTGGTTTATGGTGTTTAACGCCACTTTCAACAGTATCTCAGTTATATCGTGTGGTAAGTTTTATTGGTGGAGGAAATCAGAGTACCTGGAGAAAACAACCAACCTGTCACAAGTCACTGACAAACTTTATCACATAACGTTATATCGAGTACACCTCGCCATGAGCAGGATTCAAACTCACAACTTTAGTGGTGATAGGCGCTGATTACACTGGTAGTTATAAATCCAACAACTATACAATCAAAACCACGACAGCCCCTCATGACTTTTTATCCTGATCCTCATCCTTGAAATTGTATAATTTATATAAATGAAGCAATTACATGTAGATATAAAAACAAAAAACATATGAATTATTGAATGAAATATTATGGTTTGATTTCAACCCAAATTTGTTTTGCATATTTTTTAGAATCGAAAAAGGAAACAACAGTTTGTACCATACAGATAACAGCTCTGACAGATGACATGGCATCAATTATGGCGGAAATAAAACCTCAAGCAGACGTTGTCGAGGTAAAAATGATATTGATATTGTGGTTCAAGGTTATCTAGCTTGGTACTGCCAGCGAAATATAACTTATTTTTAGTTCACCTGGACCAAAGGTCCATGTGAACTATTGCCATCACTTGGCGTCCGTCGTCTGTCGTCTGTCGTCTGTAAACTTTTCACATTTCAAGCTTCTTCTCCGAAACCACTTGGCCGATTGGAACCGAACTTAGCAGGAATGTTCCTTGAATGGTCCTCTACAAAGTTACTGTTTTTCGTTCCAGTCGGATATTCAATATGGCTGCCAGGGCCAATAATATGCTCTGATTGGCTGAAATTTCAAAGATCTTCTTCTCCGAAACTAATGAACTGACTGAACCCAAACTGTAAAGGAATGATCATTGGAATGTCCTTTACCAAGTTACTGTTTTTTATGCCGATCGGAAATCCAAGATGGCCGCCATCGCAGGACATAGATTAACATTGGACCCTATGGGAAAATGTTCAAATGCCTTCTTCTCAGAAACTACAAATATGATTAAAGCCAAACTGTACATGAATGTTCATTGGATGGTCCTCTACAATCTTAAGGTTTTTTGTTCTGATACGAAATTCAAAATGGCGGCTACGGCAGGACTTAGTTTAACATTGGACCCTATGGGAAAAATGTTTCAAAATGCTTCTTCTCTGAAACCACTTGGACAGTTGAAACCAAACTGCCCAGGAATGATCATTGGAAGGTCCTCTACAAATTTTCTGTTTTTTATGCCGGTCGGAAATCCAAGATGGCCGCCACCGCAGGACATAGATTAACATTGGACCCTATGGGAAAATGTTCAAATGCCTTCTTCTCAGAAACTACAAATATTATTAAAGCCAAACTGTACATGAATGTTCATTGGATGGTCCTCTACAATCTTAAGGTTTTTTGTTCCGATATGAAATTCAAAATGGCGGCTACGGCAGGACTTAGTTTAACATTGGACCCTATGGGAAAAATGTTTCAAAATGCTTCTTCTCTGAAACCACTTGGACAGTTGAAGCCAAACTGCCCAGGAATGATCATTGGAAGGTCCTCTACAAATTTAAGGTTTTTTATGCCGGTCGGAAATCCAAGATGGCCACCACCGCAGGACATAGATTAACATTGGACCCTATGGGAAAATGTTCAAATGCCTTCTTCTCAGAAACTACAAATATTATTAAAGCCAAACTGTACATGAATGTTCATTAGATGGTCCTCTACAATCTTAAGGTTTTTTGTTCCGATATGAAATTCAAAATGGCGGCTACGGCAGGACTTAGTTTAACATTGGACCCTATGAGAAAAATGTTTCAAAATGCTTCTTCTCTGAAACCACTTGGACAGTTGAAACCAAACTGCCCAGGAATGATCATTGGAAGGTCCTCTACAAATTTTCTGTTTTTTATGCCGGTCGGAAATCCAAGATGGCCGCCACCGCAATACATAGATTAACATTGCACCCTATGGGAAAATGTTCAAATGCCTTCTTCTCAGAAACTACAAATATGATTAAAGCCAAACTGTACATGAATGTTCATTGGATGGTCCTCTACAATCTTAAGGTTTTTTGTTCCGATATGAAATTCAAAATGGCGGCTACGGCAGGACTTAGTTTAACATTGGACCCTATGGGAAAAATGTTTCAAAATGCTTCTTCTCTGAAACCACTTGGACAGTTGAAACCAAACTGCCCAGGAATGATCATTGGAAGGTCCTCTACAAATTTAAGGTTTTTTATGCCGGTCGGAAATCCAAGATGGCCGCCACCGCAGGACATAGATTAACATTGGACCCTATAGGAAAATATTCAAATGCCTTCTACTCAGAAACTACAAATATGATTAAAGCCAAACTGTACATGAATGTTCATTAGATGGTCCTCTACACACTTTACGTTTTTTGTTCTGGTATGAAATTCAAAATGGCGGCTACGGCAGGACTTAGTTTAACATTGGACCCTATGGGAAAAATGTTTCAAAACGCTTCTTCTCTGAAACCACTTGGATAATTGAAACCAAACTGCCCAGGAATGATCATTGGAAGGTCCTCTACAAATTTTCTGTTTTTTATGCCGATCGGAAATCCAAGATGGCCACCACCGCAATACATAGATTAACATTGGACCCTATGGGAAAATGTTCAAATGCCTTCTTCTCAGAAACTACAATATGATTAAAGCCAAACTGTACATGAATGTTCATTGGATGGTCCTCTACAATCTTAAGGTTTTTTGTTCCGATATGAAATTCAAAATGGCGGCTACGGCAGGACTTAGTTTAACATTGGACCCTATGGGAAAAATGTTTCAAAATGCTTCTTCTCTGAAACCACTTGAACAGTTGAAACCAAACTGCCCAGGAATGATCATTGGAAGGTCCTCTACAAATTTTTTGTTTTTTATGCCGATCGGAAATCCAAGATGGCCACCACCGCAATACATAGATTAACATTGGACCCTATGGGAAAATGTTCAAATGCCTTCTACTCAGAAACTACAAATATGATTAAAGCCAAACTGTACATGAATGTTCATTAGATGGTCCTCTACAAACTTTACGTTTTTTGTTCTGGTATGAAATTCAAAATGGCGGCTACGGCAGGACTTAGTTTAACATTGGACCCTATGGGAAAAATGTTTCAAAATGCTTCTTCTCTGAAACCACTTGGACAGTTGAAACTAAACTGCCCAGGAATGATCATTGGAAGGTCCTCTACAAATTTTCTGTTTTTTATGCCGGTCGGAAATCCAAGATGGCCGCCACCGCAGGACATAGATTAACATTGGACCCTATGGGAAAATATTCAAATGCCTTCTACTCAGAAACTACAAATATGATTAAAGCCAAACTGTACATGAATGTTCATTAGATGGTCCTCTACAAACTTTACGTTTTTTGTTCCGGTATGAAATTCAAAATGGCGGCTACGGCAGGACTTAGTTTAACATTGGACCCTATGGGAAAAATGTTTCAAAACGCTTCTTCTCTGAAACCACTTGGATAATTGAAACCAAACTGCCCAGGAATGATCATTGGAAGTTCCTCTACAAAGTTTCTGTTTTTTTATGCCGATCGGAAATTCAAGATGGCCGCCACCGCAGGACATAGATTAACATTGGACCCTATGGGAAAATATTCAAATGCCTTCTACTCAGAAACTACAAATATGATTAAAGCCAAACTGTACATGAATGTTCATTAGATGGTCCTCTACACACTTTACGTTTTTTGTTCTGGTATGAAATTCAAAATGGCGGCTACGGCAGGACTTAGTTTAACATTGGACCCTATGGGAAAAATGTTTCAAAACGCTTCTTCTCTGAAACCACTTGGATAATTGAAACCAAACTGCCCAGGAATGATCATTGGAAGGTCCTCTACAAATTTTCCGTTTTTTATGCCGATCGGAAATCCAAGATGGCCACCACCGCAATACATAGATTAACATTGGACCCTATGGGAAAATGTTCAAATGCCTTCTTCTCAGAAACTACAATATGATTAAAGCCAAACTGTACATGAATGTTCATTGGATGGTCCTCTACAATCTTAAGGTTTTTTGTTCCGATATGAAATTCAAAATGGCGGCTACGGCAGGACTTAGTTTAACATTGGACCCTATGGGAAAAATGTTTCAAAATGCTTCTTCTCTGAAACCACTTGAACAGTTGAAACCAAACTGCCCAGGAATGATCATTGGAAGGTCCTCTACAAATTTTCTGTTTTTTATGCCGGTCGGAAATCCAAGATGGCCGCCACCGCAGGACATAGATTAACATTGGACCCTATGGGAAAATGTTCAAATGCCTTCTTCTCAGAAACTACAAATATGATTAAAGCCAAACTGTACATGAATGTTCATTGGATGGTCCTCTACAATCTTAAGGTTTTTTGTTCCGATATGAAATTCAAAATGGCGGCTACGGCAGGACTTAGTTTAACATTGGACCCTATGGGAAAAATGTTTCAAAATGCTTCTTCTCTGAAACCACTTGGACAGTTGAAACCAAACTGCCCAGGAATGATCATTGGAAGGTCCTCTACAAAGTTTCTGTTTTTTATGCCGGTCGGAAATCCAAGATGGCCACCACCGCAGGACATAGATTAACATTGGACCCTATGGGAAAATGTTCAAATGCCTTCTTCTCAGAAACTACAAATATGATTAAAGCCAAACTGTACATGAATGTTCATTGGATGGTCCTCTACAAACTTTGCGTTTTTTGTTCCGATATAAAATTCAAAATGGCGGCTACGGCAGGACTTAGTTTAACATTGGACCCTATGGGAAAAATGTTTCAAAACGCTTCTTCTCTGAAACCACTTGGATAATTGAAACCAAACTGCCCAGGAATGATCATTGGAAGGTCCTCTACAAATTTAAGGTTTTTTATGCCGATCGGAAATCCACGATGGCCACCACCGCAGGACATAGATTAACATTGGACCCTATGGGAAAATGTTCAAATGCCTTCTTCTCAGAAACTACAAATATGATTAAAGCCAAACTGTACAAGAATGTTCATTGGATGGTCCTCTACAAACTTTACGTTTTTTGTTCCGATATGAAATTCAAAATGGCAGCTACGGCAGGACTTAGTTTAACATTGGACCCTATGGGAAAAATGTTTCAAAATGCTTCTTCTCTGAAACCACTTGGACAGTTGAAACCAAACTGCCCAGGAATGATCATTGGAAGGTCCTCTACAAATTTTCTGTTTTTTATGCCGGTCGGAAATCCAAGATGGCCACCACCGCAGGACATAGATTAACATTGGACCCTATGGGAAAATGTTCAAATGCCTTCTTCTCAGAAACTACAAATATGATTAAAGCCAAACTGTACATGAATGTTCATTGGATGGTCCTCTACAAACTTTGCGTTTTTTGTTCCGATATAAAATTCAAAATGGCGGCTACGGCAGGACTTAGTTTAACATTGGACCCTATGGGAAAAATGTTTCAAAACGCTTCTTCTCTGAAACCACTTGGATAATTGAAACCAAACTGCCCAGGAATGATCATTGGAAGGTCCTCTATAAGGTGTGTGTTTTTTATGCCGATCGAAAATCCAAGATGGCCACCACCGCAGGACATAGATTAACATTGGACCCTATGGGAAAATGTTCAAATGCCTTCTTCTCAGAAACTACAAATATGATTAAAGCCAAACTGTACATGAATGTTCATTGGATGGTCCTCTACAAACGTTAGGCTTTTTGTTCCGATATGAAATTCAAAATGGCGGCTACGGCAGGACTTAGTTTAACATTGGACCCTATGGGAAAAATGTTTCAAAACGCTTCTTCTCTGAAACCACTTGGACAATTGAATCCAAACTGCCCAGGAATGATCATTGGAAGGTCCTCTACAAAGTTTCTGTTTTTTTATGCCGATCGAAAATTCAAGATGGCCACCACCGCAGGACATAGATTAACATTGGACCCTATGGGAAAATGTTCAAATGCCTTCTTCTCAGAAACTACAAATATGATTAAAGCCAAACTGTCCATATGTGTGTACATTGGATGGTCCTCTACAAACTTTACGTTTTTTGTTCCGATATGAAATTCAAAATGGCGGCTACGGCAGGACTTAGTTTAACATTGGACCCTATGGGGAAAATGTTTCAAAACGCTTCTTCTCTGAAACCACTTGGATAATTGAAACCAAACTGCCCAGGAATGATCATTGGAAGGTCCTCTACAAGGTGTGTGTTTTTTATGCCTATTGGAAATCCAAGATGGCCACCACCGCAGGACATAGATTAACATTGGACCCTATAGGAAAATGTTCAAATGCCTTCTTCTCAGAAACTACAAATATGATTAAAGCCAAACTGTACATGAATGTTCATTGAATGGTCCTCTACAAAATTACGTTTTTTATTCTGATATGAAATTCAAAATGGCGGCTACGGCAGGACTTAGTTTAACATTGGACCCTATGGGAAAAATGTTTCAAAATGCTTCTTCTCTGAAACCACTTGGACAGTTGAAACCAAACTGCCCAGGAATGATCATTGGAAGGTCCTGTTTTTTATGCCGATCGGAAATCCAAGATGGCTGCCACCACAGGTCATAGTATTAACACAGAACCATATGGGGAAAATACAGAAATATATTCTTCTCTGAAGCTATTGCACTGATTGAACCTAAACTGTGCATCAATCATTGGAAGGTCCTTTACAAACTTTGTGTTTTTTATGTTGATCGTAATTCCAAGATGACGCAGGACATAGTTTTTACATAGGACCAATTGGTTTTTTTTATTACCAGGTGAACGATACAGGCTCTTGAGAGCCTCTGGTTTGTGTAAATAAAATTGAAATTTTGATATGTATTTGGCATATCCTAATCAGTGGAAAATTAACACTGAAAAATAAAGGGGAGATAATCAGCACAAAGACATATAAGACAAACGTATAATATCGGGTAAATGGCATGTACAAGAAATTGCAATTCAGAAACAAACAAAAGATCAGGCTTCATAATTTTCAACACAAAATCCTAGAATGAGTAAATTTTAATAGTGCTTGTGGGGGGGTTATGGAGTAATATACAAGGGTTAGGGTTAGGGTTTTTAGTGCCATTTCCAACAATATTTCAGTTATATTGTGGTGGTAAGTCATGAGTACCAGGAGAAAACCACCGACCTGTCGCAAGTCACTGACAAACTTTATCACATAATGTTGTATCGAGTACACCTCGCCATGAGCAGTATTTAAACACCCAACTTAAGTGGTGATAGGCACTGATTGCATATGTAGTTGTAAATCCAACTACATTTGATCATGACCATGACCACCCCCTTAGTTTCCGGATTAGCCTGCATCTTTGTAATATTATTTTAATCAACAGGATGTAACGATTTCTGAAGACATTGAAGTTAAAGACAAAACCTTGACAAAAGACGACATTGAGCAGTTCACAAAATCTCCATCTGAGGTAAGAAATATAATCTGTGTAAAATTAATATTCTTTTCAAATTTATAGGATCTACTTGATTGTAGAATTGTTTGAGAATCCTGTTGATAAACTTGATAAAGCCTTTCCTTGGATAACCTTATCCTGTTGTTAAACTTGATAAAGCCTTTCCTTGGATAACCTTGTTTTGTTTACCTTGTTTGTGTATATTGGTGTCCAACACATGTTGTGTTTTTGCTTTATTTTTCTTCATCTTGTGTGCCCTATGTTGCCAGTTTTCTCAGGATTATCCATTTTTGATTGCCCCTTTGATATTCTCTTACGTTTATTTAAACTTTGTCCATTAATATTAACTTTCAGCTTGTACATTGGTTTAGGTCCTTGTCTCTATTCCATACTACCTAGTCTCAACACACATTGTCTCTATTCCATACTACCTAGTCTCAACACAAATTGTCTCTATTCCATACTACCTAGTCTCAACACACATTGTCTCTATTCCATACTACCTAGTCTCAACACAAATTGTCTCTATTCCATACTACCTAGTCTCAACACACATTGTCTCTATTCCATACTACCTAGTCTCAACACAAATTGTCTCTATTCCATACTACCTAGTCTCAACACACATTGTCTCTATTCCATACTACCTAGTCTCAACACACATTGTCTCTATTCCATACTACCTAGGCTCAACACACATTGTCTCTATTCCATACTACCTAGTCTCAACACAAATTGTCTCTATTCCATACTACCTAGTCTCAACACACATTGTCTCTATTCCATACTACCTAGGCTCAACACACATTGTCTCTATTCCATACTACCTAGTCTCAACACACATTGTCTCTATTCCATACTACCTAGTCTCAACACACATTGTCTCTATTCCATACTACCTAGTCTCAACACACATTGTCTCTATTCCATACTACCTAGGCTCAACACACATTGTCTCTATTCCATACTACCTAGTCTCAACACAAATTGTCTCTATTCCATACTACCTAGTCTCAACACACATTGTCTCTATTCCATACTACCTAGGCTCAACACACATTGTCTCTATTCCATACTATCTAGTCTCAACACACATTGTCTCTATTCCATACTACCTAGTCTCAACACACATTGTCTCTATTCCATACTACCTAGTCTCAACACACATTGTCTCTATTCCATACTACCTAGGCTCAACACACATTGTCTCTATTCCATACTACCTAGTCTCAACACAAATTGTCTCTATTCCATACTACCTAGTCTCAACACAAATTGTCTCTATTCCATACTACCTAGTCTCAACACACATTGTCTCTATTCCATACTACCTAGTCTCAACACACATTGTCTCTATTCCATACTACCTAGGCTCAACACACATTGTCTCTATTCCATACTACCTAGTCTCAACACAAATTGTCTCTATTCCATACTACCTAGTCTCAACACACATTGTCTCTATTCCATACTACCTAGGCTCAACACACATTGTCTCTATTCCATACTACCTAGTCTCAACACACATTGTCTCTATTCCATACTACCTAGTCTCAACACACATTGTCTCTATTCCATACTACCTAGTCTCAACACACATTGACTCTATTCCATACTACCTAGGCTCAACACACATTGTCTCTATTCCATACTACCTAGTCTCAACACAAATTGTCTCTATTCCATACTACCTAGTCTCAACACACATTGTCTCTATTCCATACTACCTAGGCTCAACACACATTGTCTCTATTCCATACTACCTAGTCTCAACACACATTGTCTCTATTCCATACTACCTAGGCTCAACACACATTGTCTCTATTCCATACTACCTAGTCTCAACACACATTGTCTCTATTCCATACTACCTAGGCTCAACACACATTGTCTCTATTCCATACTACCTAGTCTCAACACAAATTGTCTCTATTCCATACTACCTAGTCTCAACACAAATTGTCTCTATTCCATACTACCTAGTCTCAACACACATTGTCTCTATTCCATACTACCTAGTCTCAACACAAATTGTCTCTATTCCATACTACCTAGTCTCAACACAAATTGTCTCTATTCCATACTACCTAGGCTCAACACACATTGTCTCTATTCCATACTACCTAGTCTCAACACACATTGTCTCTATTCCATACTACCTAGTCTCAACACAAATTGTCTCTATTCCATACTACCTAGTCTCAACACAAATTGTCTCTATTCCATACTACCTAGTCTCAACACAAATTGTCTATTCCATACTACCTAGTCTCAACACACATTGTCTCTATTCCATACTACCTAGTCTCAACACAAATTGTCTCTATTCCATACTACCTAGTCTCAACACAAATTGTCTCTATTCCATACTACCTAGTCTCAACACAAATTGTCTATTCCATACTACCTAGTCTCAACACAAATTGTCTCTATTCCATACTACCTAGTCTCAACACACATTGTCTCTATTCCATACTACCTAGTCTCAACACAAATTGTCTCTATTCCATACTACCTAGTCTCAACACACATTGTCTCTATTCCATACTACCTAGTCTCAACACACATTGTCTCTATTCCATACTACCTAGTCTCAACACACATTGTCTCTATTCCATACTACCTAGTCTCAACACACATTGTCTCTATTCCATACTACCTAGGCTCAACACACATTGTCTCTATTCCATACTACCTAGTCTCAACACAAATTGTCTCTATTCCATACTACCTAGTCTCAACACACATTGTCTCTATTCCATACTACCTAGGCTCAACACACATTGTCTCTATTCCATACTACCTAGTCTCAACACACATTGTCTCTATTCCATACTACCTAGTCTCAACACACATTGTCTCTATTCCATACTACCTAGTCTCAACACACATTGACTCTATTCCATACTACCTAGGCTCAACACACATTGTCTCTATTCCATACTACCTAGTCTCAACACAAATTGTCTCTATTCCATACTACCTAGTCTCAACACACATTGTCTCTATTCCATACTACCTAGGCTCAACACACATTGTCTCTATTCCATACTACCTAGTCTCAACACACATTGTCTCTATTCCATACTACCTAGGCTCAACACACATTGTCTCTATTCCATACTACCTAGTCTCAACACACATTGTCTCTATTCCATACTACCTAGGCTCAACACACATTGTCTCTATTCCATACTACCTAGTCTCAACACAAATTGTCTCTATTCCATACTACCTAGTCTCAACACAAATTGTCTCTATTCCATACTACCTAGTCTCAACACACATTGTCTCTATTCCATACTACCTAGTCTCAACACAAATTGTCTCTATTCCATACTACCTAGTCTCAACACAAATTGTCTCTATTCCATACTACCTAGGCTCAACACACATTGTCTCTATTCCATACTACCTAGTCTCAACACACATTGTCTCTATTCCATACTACCTAGTCTCAACACAAATTGTCTCTATTCCATACTACCTAGTCTCAACACAAATTGTCTCTATTCCATACTACCTAGTCTCAACACAAATTGTCTATTCCATACTACCTAGTCTCAACACACATTGTCTCTATTCCATACTACCTAGTCTCAACACAAATTGTCTCTATTCCATACTACCTAGTCTCAACACAAATTGTCTCTATTCCATACTACCTAGTCTCAACACAAATTGTCTATTCCATACTACCTAGTCTCAACACAAATTGTCTCTATTCCATACTACCTAGTCTCAACACACATTGTCTCTATTCCATACTACCTAGTCTCAACACAAATTGTCTCTATTCCATACTACCTAGTCTCAACACACATTGTCTCTATTCCATACTACCTAGTCTCAACACACATTGTCTCTATTCCATACTACCTAGTCTCAACACAAATTGTCTCTATTCCATACTACCTAGTCTCAACACAAATTGTCTCTATTCCATACTACCTAGTCTCAACACACATTGTCTCTATTCCATACTACCTAGTCTCAACACAAATTGTCTCTATTCCATACTACCTAGTCTCAACACACATTGTCTCTATTCCATACTACCTAGTCTCAACACACATTGTCTCTATTCCATACTACCTAGTCTCAACACACATTGTCTCTATTCCATACTACCTAGTCTCAACACAAATTGTCTCTATTCCATACTACCTAGTCTCAACACAAATTGTCTCTATTCCATACTACCTAGTCTCAACACACATTGTCTCTATTCCATACTACCTAGTCTCAACACAAATTGTCTCTATTCCATACTACCTAGTCTCAACACACATTGTCTCTATTCCATACTACCTAGTCTCAACACACATTGTCTCTATTCCATACTACCTAGTCTCAACACACATTGTCTCTATTCCATACTACCTAGTCTCAACACACATTGTCTCTATTCCATACTACCTAGTCTCAACACACATTGTCTCTATTCCATACTACCTAGTCTCAACACACATTGTCTCTATTCCATACTACCTAGTCTCAACACAAATTGTCTCTATTCCATACTACCTAGTCTCAACACACATTGTCTCTATTCCATACTACCTAGTCTCAACACACATTGTCTCTATTCCATACTACCTAGTCTCAACACACATTGTCTCTATTCCATACTACCTAGTCTCAACACACATTGTCTCTATTCCATACTACCTAGTCTCAACACAAATTGTCTCTATTCCATACTACCTAGTCTCAACACACATTGTCTCTATTCCATACTACCTAGTCTCAACACAAATTGTCTCTATTCCATACTACCTAGTCTCAACACACATTGTCTCTATTCCATACTACCTAGTCTCAACACACATTGTCTCTATTCCATACTACCTAGTCTCAACACACATTGTCTCTATTCCATACTACCTAGTCTCAACACAAATTGTCTCTATTCCATACTACCTAGTCTCAACACACATTGTCTCTATTCCATACTACCTAGTCTCAACACACATTGTCTCTATTCCATACTACCTAGTCTCAACACACATTGTCTCTATTCCATACTACCTAGTCTCAACACACATTGTCTCTATTCCATACTACCTAGTCTCAACACAAATTGTCTCTATTCCATACTACCTAGTCTCAACACAAATTGTCTCTATTCCATACTACCTAGTCTCAACACACATTGTCTCTATTCCATACTACCTAGTCTCAACACACATTGTCTCTATTCCATACTACCTAGTCTCAACACAAATTGTCTCTATTCCATACTACTAGTCTCAACACAAATTGTCTCTATTCCATACTACCTAGTCTCAACACAAATTGTCTCTATTCCATACTACCTAGTCTCAACACAAATTGTCTCTATTCCATACTACCTAGTCTCAACACAAATTGTCTCTATTCCATACTACCTAGTCTCAACACAAATTGTCTCTATTCCATACTACCTAGTCTCAACACAAATTGTCTCTATTCCATACTACCTAGTCTCAACACAAATTGTCTCTATTCCATACTACCTAGTCTCAACACAAATTGATCACAGAGGGTACATGTCAGCCAGGCATGTGTCTCTTGACCTTGACCTCATTTTCATGGTCTACTGAGGTTGAGTTTGTTAAATTTATGTCAAATGTTCATGACAGACCCTTGTTTGTGTTTCTGTTTGTTTTAGCTCGCCTGGCTAAAGGCGAGGCAAGCTTTTGCCCTCACTTGGCATCCATCATCAGAGTATTTGTGATGGACCCTTGTATGTGTTTCTGTCCTTTGGCCAGTTGAGCTTTTGCCATCACTTGGTGTCTTGTCAGTCGTTCGTCCATCATATGTCGTAAACTTTCACATTTAAATCTTCTCCTCTGAAACTGCTTAACCAAATTAAGCAAAATTTGGCTGGGGTGGTCCCCTTTCAAAATTGTGTCCTACAGCTCCACTATCCATTCAAGATGGCTGCTGTTACTAAAAAGAGAAATTTCTATTGCTGCTTTATTATAAATCAAAATGAGCTCAAATTTTGACTGCAGCTACATGGCACTTGGCATGGGTTTTATTTTAGAAATATTCCTTTCTACCGATTAATACCAATAATGCAAATTAGGCATATATTGATAAAAGATCACATTTAAATCTTCTCCACTGAAACCACTGTACCACATTAAACCTGGGATGGTGCTTGGGGTCATCCCCTTTAAAAGAAATTGTCCGACAGCCCCACCTTCCATTCACGATGGTGGCCATTAATAAAAATAAAAATTTCTTGAATTGTCTATTGCTGCAAAATGAGCTCAAATTTAACTGCAGCTACATGACATTGAATAGTTCAACATTCCTTTTTTCAGCAAACTGATACCGATATTATGAAAAAAAATCTTCTGCAAAATTTGAACTGAAATGATCTTTGGTTGGCAAACTTTTAAAATGATTTATGACATTTTCTATAAATTTTGCCAAATTGAAAACTAAGTGAGTGATTACAGGCTCCTGAGAGCCTCTAGTTCCAACTCACATCTTCTGTTTACCCCTTTGGTATCTTAAAGCATCTCATATAGGTATGTAAAAGTACATTCTAATACCCACAACACACATACACACCATACAGGCATTTCTGGAAAAACATTCCATATAGCAAACTATCACCAAAATTGAATTAAACTTTATTAGAAAAATTTGTTGTTTATTTCAGCTTCTTGTCAATGTCACAGCAGAAATTTCCCCCGATGTTATTGATGCAGTCAGACAGAGAAATCAACTTAGTTTAATGAAGAGTACTATAGAAAGGTCATCTGAACAGGCTAAAGTGAGAGAGGATGATGGGAAGTGGTTCATTTGTATGCCTTCTCCTTCTCACATAGAAATGTGTCAGAAAAGTATACATCAATTCTGGGAAAATTTTCTCAATGACAAATCAGACTTACAAGGAGAACAATTAAATGATGCTTCAGGTGAAACAGTTGTGATCAAAATAGAGCTTACAAAAGATTTGTTTCAGGCAATTATGCTACTAGAGAAGAGAAAATTGTCTGAAATAATAGGCAATGCTAAAACACGGTGTCTTGAAAAATCTGGACTGTTGGAGATCACTGGTCAAGCAATGTGTAAAAATGCTGAACAGAAGATTAAGACATTGATTAGTAACTTCCAAACCAACGTGAATATGGATGTGGTAGAGGTACCATACCGACAACTGAAAGAAACGACACGAGAAAAGTTTGTTATTAAACTACAGACAGAATATCCAGATGTCTATATCTATATTAAAGAAGGAAATGGTGCTGAGGCTAGTTTTAGTGTTTACTTTCTTAGTTTGAATCGTGAGAACTTATTTAGTGTGAAACGAGGCATTCAGACTAAATACTTAAAGACGACCAATAGAGCAGGAAGATTTACCCAATCACAGTATAAAGATAAGAACACAAACCACCAAAGTCGGGAAAACTTCAGTCGAAGTTTTTCTCTGCCAGATAGAAATCCAAAACCCAGGAATTTTAGAACAAGTGAAGGATTGCAAATTTGTGTTTACATGGCAGATATTCGAAAGCTTTCTGTCGACTGCATCGTTAATGCTGCCAATGGACAATTAATGCATGGAGGAGGGATCGCAGCAGTGATAGCAGATGCTGCCGGGCCAACCTTCAATAAAGAATGCTCTGATTATGTGAAAAGTTACGGTGAGATAAAGACGGGGGAATGTTGTGTAACCAATGCAGGAAATCTTCCATACAAACGTGTTATACATGGTGTGGGGCCCCAGTGGTCAAAGCGTAATGCCAACGAGTGTTATGATTTGTTACAGAAGACCATAGAACAGTGTATTGAAATGGCCAATAAGATTCATATGAAGTCTGTAGCCATACCTTCAATAAGTGCAGGTAAATATTTGTTTTCTGATGTGACACTAGGGTTTAGCTTTGATCTCTTATTGGGGTAAAAAAAAAAGAGTCAAAATAATGTTGTAGCATATATATTGATATGATGACAGCAGTTTTTGAAATCAAGAAGTGAATGTTAATAATTTTTTAAGACAGCTGTCTTAACTGATGAAAAAGTATTGAATTAATAGATATGGTAATTTTAATTAGATTGACAGTCAGGGCATGAGAAACATGCAGATTTTTTAAATGGTTTATGGTGTTTTAACGCCACTTTCAACAATATTTCAGTTATATCGTAGCGATCAGTTTTATTCGTGGAGAAATTTTTTATGGCTTAATAAGTGAAATAAGTATTTTTACAGAAATAATGCAGAAATCTTATATGAGATCTTTTAATTTCTTTTCTTAATGCAGATAATAATGATCTTAATACTAAAACTCTTTCAGGACTTTACGGGATGCCACTAGAGGTGTGTGCTAGGTCGTATGTTTTTGGCGTGATGACAGTCAGTGCTAAGAAAACCAGTCATTGGTCCTTACAGGAAATCCACTTTGTTGACAACAAACCAGACATGGTGTTAAAAGTACAAACTGCTTTCTCCGAAATACTTGAAAATGCAGGTACACCACAACAGAAAAGTGTTAAGGAGCATTTTCAATCCTTAACATCTGTCGATCAGATTAGAGGAAGCGAAACTATTTTGAAGAAAGTAAATGAGATGGTCTCCAAAAATGAAGCTAAACCGAAAAATGAAACCTTTGTAGCATCAGTGCCAGCAACAGCAACTGTAGTCAGGTCACATGGTATCTTACCAAGTAATGAAGAAAACACTCAAACAGTCCAGCAACCATGCCGTTTTACTATAAACCAGAATTTGCATCAGCAAGGTAGTTTTCCTGGCGATAACAAACTTCCATCTTTATGGCATGTGACAGTCAAAAATAATTTAATGGAAATTAAAGCTGATCATAGCTTTAAGGTTCTCATTTATGAGCACGATTTTGGAAAACTACAGATGGAATCAATAGCATTTGGTCAGGACATTGATTATGGGACGAGTAGTTTAATCAAATCAATGGGTTTAAAATCAACCTTTAAAGCAAAATTGAAACAGTTAAAAGTACAGCTTCCTATACCAAATATTGAAACAGTTGCAGCGTTTGAATTAGTTTCTGGAAATTGTGCTCAAAATGTTTTTATTGTATTTACACCAAAGTATAGGAAGGAATCAAGTCTAGATGCAACAAGGAAGTTCCGTGATGACCTCTATGGATGCTATCTAAAATTATTCCTTGAAGCTGTAAACACACCAGGAGTGGAGTACTTAGCAGTGTCATTTCTGAAGACCGGTAATATTTTAATTAAGTGAAAAATTCTACATGAAATTATTATTATTTTTTAAATGACATTTTACGAGTGATACAGTGACAAACAAAAAATACCACACTGTCGGAACAATTCCAAAGTCCAATATCAAAATTGTAGAAAGATTCAAAATCAATATCCCTAGCACACAAACATTATCTCACTTTCCTGGCTTGGTACAGGCTCTTCAATAAAAAGTGGCAGGGTTAAACTAGTTTTATGGGCCCAAACTTTCCTTCTTAGTGAAAATGATGCGGTCAAGTGCTTTCCACATGCGAGTAAAATGGCATCCCTCGCATGTAACTGGCGAACAGCTTTTTATAAAGAATACTATAATCTTGAACATTATACATAATATATTTAATTTTCGTGACACAGAAGTTGTCATATATGTATAATATTAGTTCTATTAAAGAGAGCTGATGGCCTCAAACATTATCTAAATATTAGATAATATACAAGAACCATTATCAGGTGTAATAGAATTTAGCAGTAATGTTTGGCAAACTTATGAACAACTATTCTGGCTCGCCCAGAATTTCACAGCACTAAGGAAAGACGTGACACTGACAGATACTGAAAATGTAGAAATCAGGGTTAAAATTTATCTAATATTAGAGAGAAAAAAATATTACAGTCCATTCTAGAAAAAGTTAGGACATATAATTTTGAACTAATTATGGATTATGAATGATGTAGACCTGAAATTATGCTTTTTTAGCTCACCTTGCCAAAGGCAATGTGAGCTTTTGCCATCACTTGGCATCCGTCGATTGCTCATTTAGTTCTGATCCATTAACAAACATGGCCGCCACAAACAATTCTTGTTTCTGATTGGTTGATTTTTAAAAAATCTTCTCCTCTGAAGGCGCTATGCCAAATGAACCGAATCTTGGTAGGAAGCATCCTTGGAAGGTCCTCTATAACGATTGCTCATTTAGTTCTGATCCGTTAACAAACATGGCCACCATAGACAATTCTTGTTTCTGATTGGCCGATTTAAAAAAATCTTCTCCTATGAAACCACATGGCCAAATGAACCGAAACATAGTAGGAAGCATCTATGGCAGGTCTTCTCTAAAGATTACTTATTTCGTCCTGATCCGTTATCAAACATGGCCGCCACAGACAATTCTTGTTTCTAATTGGTTGATTTCTAAAAAAATCTTCTCCTCTATAACCGCTTGGCCAAATGAATTGAAATTTGGTGGGAATCATCATTGGAAGGTCCTTTATAAAGACTGCTCATTTAGTTCTGATCCGTTTACAAACATGGCTGCCAAAGGCAATTCTTGTTTCTGATTGGTTGATTTCTAAAAAATCTTCTTCTCTGAAACCACTTTGCCAAATGAATCGAAACTTGGTAGGAAGCATCCTTGGAAGGTCATCTATAAAGATTGCTCATTTAGTTCCGATCCGTTAATAAACATGGCCACCACAGGCCATTCTTGTTTCTGATTGGTCGACTTCTAAATATCTTCTTCTCTGTAACTGCTTAGCCAAATGACCAAAACTTGGTGGGAAGCACCTATGGGAGGTTCTGTATTAAGTTTCCTCAAAGCAGAATGAAAGGTGAGTGACACAGGCTCAGCCCACTGAGCCTCTAGTCATATGTAGCTATCTGATGAAAAGCATGAGCTATTTATTAACATCAATCTAACATTTCATCCAGGTGCATTTTAGTATTTTCTCAGGCTCTTCCTTTGACCAAATAAAATTGGTATTTGTTGCTTCTCCTCTAAGCATGCATCATTAAGGAGAAAGAGCAAAGACTGGTTGGCCAGGAATCAGAATAATGTGTCCAAGTGGAGAGACATGTCTACCCGTGTACGGTGTACTGTTGTTTCAGTGAGCTAGCACTAAAAATCCAACTCAGCGTGTTGGTCTAGAACAAAGTGGACCTGATCATCATCTCATTGAAAATTAACTTGTTCTCACCATGATATAGCTGAAAAATTGCTAAATTGGCATTAAACAACAATCACTCACTCACCCACTCCTTCGACCAAATTGGTCATTGGTTAATTTAAAGTTCACATAAAGTTAATCAAGTTGTGATAGATATTATTCAAACTGACTGTTGTCAGAAACCATCTTCTTAGGAAAGTAAAATTACAGGTTATAAGAGCTAATATCATATTTAATAAGTTATCTGTTTTATACAGTAAAATTACAGGTTATAAGAGCTAATATATTATCATGTTTAATAACTTAACTGTTTTATACAGTAAAATTACAGGTTATAAGAGCTAATATCATATTTAATAAGACAACTGTTTTATACAGTAAAATTACAGGTTATAAGAGCTAATATCATGTTTAATAACCTAACTATTTTATACAGTAAAATTACAGGTTATAAGAGCTAATATCATGTTTAATAACTTAACTGTTTTATACAGTAAAATTACAGGTTATAAGAGCTAATATCATGTTTAATAACCTAACTATTTTATACAGTAAAATTACAGGTTATAAGAGCTAATATCATGTTTAATAACTTAACTGTTTTATACAGTAAAATTACAGGTTATAAGAGCTAATATCATGTTTAATAACCTAACTATTTTATGCAGTAAAATTACAGGTTATAAGAGCTAATATCATGTTTAATAACCTAACTATTTTATACAGTAAAATTACAGGTTATAAGAGCTAATATCATGTTTAATAACTTAACTATTTTATACAGTAAAATTACAGGTTATAAGAGCTAATATCATGTTTAATAACTTTACTGTTTTATACAGTAAAATTACAGGTTATAAGAGCTAATATCATGTTTAATAACTTAACTGTTTTATACAGTAAAATTACAGGTTATAAGAGCTAATATCATATTTAATAAGGCAACTGTTTTATACAGTAAAATTACAGGTTATAAGAGCTAATATCATGTTTAATAACCTAACTATTTTATACAGTAAAATTACAGGTTATAAGAGCTAATATCATGTTTAATAACTTAACTGTTTTATACAGTAAAATTACAGGTTATAAGAGCTAATATCATGTTTAATAACCTAACTATTTTATACAGTAAAATTACAGGTTATAAGAGCTAATATCATGTTTAATAACTTAACTGTTTTATACAGTAAAATTACAGGTTATAAGAGCTAATATCATGTTTAATAACCTAACTATTTTATGCAGTAAAATTACAGGTTATAAGAGCTAATATCATGTTTAATAACCTAACTATTTTATACAGTAAAATTACAGGTTATAAGAGCTAATATCATGTTTAATAACTTAACTGTTTTATACAGTAAAATTACAGGTTATAAGAGCTAATATCATGTTTAATAACTTTACTGTTTTATACAGTAAAATTACAGGTTATAAGAGCTAATATCATGTTTAATAACTTAACTGTTTTATACAGTAAAATTACAGGTTATAAGAGCTAATATCATGTTTAATAACTTAACTGTTTTATACAGTAAAATTACAGGTTTTAAGAGCTAATATCATGTTTAATAAGTTAACTGTTTTATACAGTAAAATTACAGGTTATAAGAGCTAATATCATATTTAATAAGGCAACTGTTTTATACAGTAAAATTACAGGTTATAAGAGCTAATATCATGTTTAATAACTTAACTGTTTTATACAGTAAAATTACAGGTTATAAGAGCTAATATCATGTTTAATAACCTAACTATTTTATACAGTAAAATTACAGGTTATAAGAGCTAATATCATGTTTAATAACTTAACTGTTTTATACAGTAAAATTACAGGTTATAAGAGCTAATATCATGTTTAATAACCTAACTATTTTATGCAGTAAAATTACAGGTTATAAGAGCTAATATCATGTTTAATAAGTTAACTATTTTATACAGTAAAATTACAGGTTATAAGAGCTAATATCATGTTTAATAACCTAACTATTTTATACAATAAAATTACAGGTTATAAGAGCTAATATCATGTTTAATAACTTAACTGTTTTATACAGTAAAATTACAGGTTATAAGAGCTAATATCATGTTTAATAAGTTAACTGTTTTATACAGTAAAATTACAGGTTATAAGAGCTAATATCATGTTTAATAACTTAACTGTTTTATACAGTAAAATTACAGGTTATAAGAGCTAATATCATGTTTAATAACCTAACTATTTTATACAGTAAAATTACAGGTTATAAGAGCTAATATCATGTTTAATAACCTAACTATTTTATACAGTAAAATTACAGGTTATAAGAGCTAATATCATGTTTAATAAGTTAACTGTTTTATACAGTAAAATTACAGGTTATAAGAGCTAATATCATGTTTAATAACTTAACTGTTTTATACAGTAAAATTACAGGTTATAAGAGCTAATATCATGTTTAATAAGTTAACTGTTTTATACAGTAAAATTACAGGTTATAAGAGCTAATATCATGTTTAATAAGTTAACTCTTTTATACAGTAAAATTACAGGTTATAAGAGCTAATATCATGTTTAATAACTTAACTGTTTTATACAGTAAAATTACAGGTTATAAGAGCTAATATCATGTTTAATAACCTAACTATTTTATACAGTAAAATTACAGGTTATAAGAGCTAATATCATGTTTAATAACCTAACTATTTTATACAGTAAAATTACAGGTTATAAGAGCTAATATCATGTTTAATAACCTAACTATTTTATACAGTAAAATTACAGGTTATAAGAGCTAATATCATGTTTAATAAGTTAACTGTTTTATACAGTAAAATTACAGGTTATAAGAGCTAATATATTATCATGTTTAATAACTTAACTGTTTTATACAGTAAAATTACAGGTTATAAGAGCTAATATCATATTTAATAAGGCAACTATTTTATACAGTAAAATTACAGGTTATAAGAGCTAATATCATGTTTAATAACCTAACTGTTTTATACAGTAAAATTACAGGTTATAAGAGCTAATATCATGTTTAATAACCTAACTATTTTATACGGTAAAATTACAGGTTATAAGAGCTAATATCATGTTTAATAAGTTAACTGTTTTATACAGTAAAATTACAGGTTATAAGAGCTAATATCATGTTTAATAACTTAACTGTTTTATACAGTAAAATTACAGGTTATAAGAGCTAATATCATGTTTAATAACCTAACTATTTTATACAGTAAAATTACAGGTTATAAGAGCTAATATCATGTTTAATAACCTAACTATTTTATACAGTAAAATTACAGGTTATAAGAGCTAATATCATGTTTAATAACCTAACTATTTTATACAGTAAAATTACAGGTTATAAGAGCTAATATCATGTTTAATAACTTAACTGTTTTATACAGTAAAATTACAGGTTATAAGAGCTAATATCATGTTTAATAACCTAACTATTTTATACAGTAAAATTACAGGTTATAAGAGCTAATATCATGTTTAATAACCTAACTATTTTATACAGTAAAATTACAGGTTATAAGAGCTAATATCATGTTTAATAACTTAACTGTTTTATACAGTAAAATTACAGGTTATAAGAACTAATATCATGTTTAATAACCTAACTATTTTATACAGTAAAATTACAGGTTATAAGAGCTAATATCATGTTTAATAAGTTAACTGTTTTATACAGTAAAATTACAGGTTATAAGAGCTGATATCATGTTTAATAACCTAACTATTTTATACAGTAAAATTACAGGTTATAAGAGCTAATATCATGTTTAATAACCTAACTATTTTATACAGTAAAATTACAGGTTATAAGAGCTAATATCATGTTTAATAACTTAACTGTTTTATACAGTAAAATTACAGGTTATAAGAGCTAATATCATGTTTAATAAGTTAACTGTTTTATACAGTAAAATTACAGGTTATAAGAGCTAATATCATGTTTAATAACTTAACTGTTTTATACAGTAAAATTACAGGTTATAAGAGCTAATATCATGTTTAATAACCTAACTATTTTATACAGTAAAATTACAGGTTATAAGAGCTAATATCATGTTTAATAACCTAACTATTTTATACAGTAAAATTACAGGTTATAAGAGCTAATATCATGTTTAATAACCTAACTATTTTATACAGTAAAATTACAGGTTATAAGAGCTAATATCATGTTTAATAACCTAACTATTTTATACAGTAAAATTACAGGTTATAAGAGCTAATATCATGTATAATAACCTAACTATTTTATACAGTAAAATTACAGGTTATAAGAGCTAATATCATGTTTAATAACCTAACTATTTTATACAGTAAAATTACAGGTTATAAGAGCTAATATCATGTTTAATAAGTTAACTGTTTTATACAGTAAAATTACAGGTTATAAGAGCTAATATCATGTTTAATAACTTAACTGTTTTATACAGTAAGATTACAGGTTATAAGAGCTAATATCATGTTTAATAAGTTAACTGTTTTATACAGTAAAATTACAGGTTATAAGAGCTAATATCATGTTTAATAACTTAACTGTTTTATACAGTAAAATTACAGGTTATAAGAGCTAATATCATGTTTAATAACCTAACTATTTTATACAGTAAAATTACAGGTTATAAGAGCTAATATCATGTATAATAACCTAACTATTTTATACAGTAAAATTACAGGTTATAAGAGCTAATATCATGTTTAATAACTTAACTGTTTTATACAGTAAAATTACAGGTTATAAGAGCTAATATCATGTTTAATAAGTTAACTCTTTTATACAGTAAAATTACAGGTTATAAGAGCTAATATCATGTTTAATAACTTAACTGTTTTATACAGTAAAATTACAGGTTATAAGAGCTAATATCATGTTTAATAACCTAACTATTTTATACAGTAAAATTACAGGTTATAAGAGCTAATATCATGTTTAATAACCTAACTATTTTATACAGTAAAATTACAGGTTATAAGAGCTAATATCATGTTTAATAACCTAACTATTTTATACAGTAAAATTACAGGTTATAAGAGCTAATATCATGTTTAATAAGTTAACTGTTTTATACAGTAAAATTACAGGTTATAAGAGCTAATATATTATCATGTTTAATAACTTAACTGTTTTATACAGTAAAATTACAGGTTATAAGAGCTAATATCATATTTAATAAGGCAACTATTTTATACAGTAAAATTACAGGTTATAAGAGCTAATATCATGTTTAATAACCTAACTATTTTATACAGTAAAATTACAGGTTATAAGAGCTAATATCATGTTTAATAAGTTAACTGTTTTATACAGTAAAATTACAGGTTATAAGAGCTAATATCATGTTTAATAACTTAACTGTTTTATACAGTAAAATTACAGGTTATAAGAGCTAATATCATGTTTAATAACCTAACTATTTTATACAGTAAAATTACAGGTTATAAGAGCTAATATCATGTTTAATAACCTAACTATTTTATACAGTAAAATTACAGGTTATAAGAGCTAATATCATGTTTAATAACCTAACTATTTTATACAGTAAAATTACAGGTTATAAGAGCTAATATCATGTTTAATAACTTAACTGTTTTATACAGTAAAATTACAGGTTATAAGAGCTAATATCATGTTTAATAACCTAACTATTTTATACAGTAAAATTACAGGTTATAAGAGCTAATATCATGTTTAATAACCTAACTATTTTATACAGTAAAATTACAGGTTATAAGAGCTAATATCATGTTTAATAACTTAACTGTTTTATACAGTAAAATTACAGGTTATAAGAACTAATATCATGTTTAATAACCTAACTATTTTATACAGTAAAATTACAGGTTATAAGAGCTAATATCATGTTTAATAAGTTAACTGTTTTATACAGTAAAATTACAGGTTATAAGAGCTGATATCATGTTTAATAACCTAACTATTTTATACAGTAAAATTACAGGTTATAAGAGCTAATATCATGTTTAATAACCTAACTATTTTATACAGTAAAATTACAGGTTATAAGAGCTAATATCATGTTTAATAACTTAACTGTTTTATACAGTAAAATTACAGGTTATAAGAGCTAATATCATGTTTAATAAGTTAACTGTTTTATACAGTAAAATTACAGGTTATAAGAGCTAATATCATGTTTAATAACTTAACTGTTTTATACAGTAAAATTACAGGTTATAAGAGCTAATATCATGTTTAATAACCTAACTATTTTATACAGTAAAATTACAGGTTATAAGAGCTAATATCATGTTTAATAACCTAACTATTTTATACAGTAAAATTACAGGTTATAAGAGCTAATATCATGTTTAATAACCTAACTATTTTATACAGTAAAATTACAGGTTATAAGAGCTAATATCATGTATAATAAGTTAACTGTTTTATACAGTAAAATTACAGGTTATAAGAGCTAATATCATATTTAATAAGGCAACTGTTTTATACAGTAAAATTACAGGTTATAAGAGCTAATATCATGTTTAATAACTTAACTGTTTTATACAGTAAAATTACAGGTTATAAGAGCTAATATCATATTTAATAAGGCAACTGTTTTATACAGTAAAATTACAGGTTATAAGAGCTAATATCATGTTTAATAAGTTAACTGTTTTATACAGTAAAATTACAGGTTATAAGAGCTAATATCATGTTTAATAACCTAACTATTTTATACAGTAAAATTACAGGTTATAAGAGCTAATATCATGTTTAATAACCTAACTATTTTATACAGTAAAATTACAGGTTATAAGAGCTAATATCATGTTTAATAACCTAACTATTTTATACAGTAAAATTACAGGTTATAAGAGCTAATATCATGTTTAATAACCTAACTATTTTATACAATAAAATTACAGGTTATAAGAGCTAATATCATGTTTAATAACCTAACTATTTTATACAGTAAAATTACAGGTTATAAGAGCTAATATCATGTTTAATAACCTAACTATTTTATACAGTAAAATTACAGGTTATAAGAGCTAATATCATGTTTAATAACCTAACTATTTTATACAGTAAAATTACAGGTTATAAGAGCTAATATCATGTTTAATAAGTTAACTGTTTTATACAGTAAAATTACAGGTTATAAGAGCTAATATATTATCATGTTTAATAACTTAACTGTTTTATACAGTAAAATTACAGGTTATAAGAGCTAATATCATATTTAATAAGGCAACTATTTTATACAGTAAAATTACAGGTTATAAGAGCTAATATCATGTTTAATAACCTAACTATTTTATACAGTAAAATTACAGGTTATAAGAGCTAATATCATGTTTAATAAGTTAACTGTTTTATACAGTAAAATTACAGGTTATAAGAGCTAATATCATGTTTAATAACCTAACTATTTTATACAGTAAAATTACAGGTTATAAGAGCTAATATCATGTTTAATAACCTAACTATTTTATACAGTAAAATTACAGGTTATAAGAGCCAATATCATGTTTAATAACCTAACTGTTTTATACAGTAAAATTACAGGTTATAAGAGCTAATATCATGTTTAATAACCTAACTATTTTATACAGTAAAATTACAGGTTATAAGAGCCAATATCATGTTTAATAACCTAACTGTTTTATACAGTAAAATTACAGGTTATAAGAGCTAATATCATGTATAATAACTTAACTGTTTTATACAGTAAAATTACAGATTATAAGAGCTAATATCATGTTTAATAACCTAACTATGTTATACAGTAAAATTACAGGTTATAAGAGCTAATATCATGTTTAATAACCTAACTATTTTATACAGTAAAATTACAGGTTATAAGAGCTAATATCATGTTTAATAACTTAACTGTTTTATACAGTAAAATTACAGGTTATAAGAGCTAATATCATGTTTAATAAGTTAACTATTTTATACAGTAAAATTACAGGTTATAAGAGCTAATATCATGTTTAATAACTTAACTGTTTTATACAGTAAAATTACAGGTTATAAGAGCTAATATCATGTTTAATAACCTAACTGTTTTATACAGTAAAATTACAGGTTATAAGAGCTAATATCATGTTTAATAACCTAACTGTTTTATACAGTAAAATTACAGGTTATAAGAGCTAATATCATGTTTAATAACCTAACTGTTTTATACAGTAAAATTACAGGTTATATGAGCTAATATCATGTATAATAACTTAACTGTTTTATACAGTAAAATTACAGGTTATAAGAGCTAATATCATGTTTAATAACTTAACTGTTTTATACAGTAAAATTACAGGTTATAAGAGCTAATATCATGTTTAATAACCTAACTATTTTATACAGTAAAATTACAGGTTATAAGAGCTAATATCATGTATAATAACTTAACTGTTTTATACAGTAAAATTACAGGTTATAAGAGCTAATATCATATTTAATAAGGCAACTGTTTTATACAGGAAGTACAGCAATTTCATTTGAAGAAGGAGCTAATATATTTTTTCAAGCCATCAACACATTTTCAACCGGAAGAGATCCACACTGTACCCTTAAACAGGTTCATCTCATCTTGAATAAATCAACTTCAGCTTTCAAAGCAATCCAATCAGTTCTAGAGAAGAACTTTGACGGAAGAGATCACTTGGTACGTATCAATGAAAAAGTGAATAAAAGAGATCTCTTAATAATTGGTTGCAAATTGGTAATTTCAAAAGAAAATGGAAATGTAACGCCAGCAGACGAAAAATCAGAAACAGAGAATGTTGAAGAGAAAACTCCTGTTACAACAGAAAAATCACAACCAGAGACATGTGCTATCTGTCTTGAAGAAGTACAAGATGACAATAAGAAGATATTACTGAAATGTAAGCACGAGTTCTGTAAAGACTGTATTAATGAATGTTTCCAGCATAAACCAGTTTGTCCAACATGTGGCACAGTGTATGGGGTTGTAAGGGGAAATCAACCGACAGGAACCATGAAAGTAGAGCATAGGCCTCATGTACATCTACCTGGCTATTCTAAGAAGGGACACCATGTTATAACTTACATCTTCCACAGTGGTACTCAAACTGTAAGTATATAGTCGAACCTGCCCATGTGTTCACCTCTATTAAGCAGTCACCTGTATTAAAAGGTCACCTTTTTCTTGTCCTGTCATAGAAAATTTCATCTTAATTGAACCTGTTTTAAGAGGTCACCTGTCTTATAAGGTCACTTTTTTTCTCTCCCAAAGGTGACCTCTAAATACAGGTTTGACTGTAAATGAATAACCATGTGATTATTTTTTTTTTATTTAAGGAAAAACTTTTCTGTTAGGTTTGTAATTATGGATCTGATTATATTTAGCAGCTTGGAATAAAAAACAAAAGTCTTTTGAATCACCGCTATACTGTTTATAGAAGAATTAGATCTTGTGTACATTACTAGTAACTACATTTAATCTGATATTTTTTAAGTTGACCTTTGATAGATTGATTTTTTTCCACAATATAAATGGTTTAGATCGGGTTTTTTTTGTGATTTGAATCAACCTTAAATAGTCTGTGTGTCTAAGTAATCTTTCCAAGTTCAATCTATATTAAACCAAGTTTTCCTATAGGTATGACAAAAATGTTTGTTAATGGTCAACAAAATGAACAACCACTTCTCACATCAAATTTATGAACACATAAAAGGGGAACCACGATATATTACATTTGGAATGCAGGTCCTAGCTTGTGACAGGCACAAGTATGTATCAGGATTAAACTAATGGGATCATGACACCACCTCTTTTGATAATTGGATCTTTAATAACAATACAAATAATTATAAACAAACAATAAAAAAAAAAACTTGTGCAGATTCACTTCCACTCAAAAAGACCATGCACTATTACAAAAATCAATAATAACCTAAACATTGATAATGCAATAACAGGGTCAATGAATGCTTGCACCGTTAGTTAACTTACTACTAACCAGGAATGTGGAATCTGCTGCTTAAAACCATTATTCTAGGGACAAAAAAGGACTATATATGTTAGTGTTAACGATAATAAATAACCACTATCAAAATAAATGAAGGGGAGTGTTAGGGCTATGGTGTTTAATGCCACTTTCAACAATATTTCAGTTATATGGTGGTGGTCATTTTTTTTGGTGGAGGAAATCAGAGTATCCGGAGAAAACCATCGACCTGCCGCAAGTCACTAACAAACTTTATCACAAATGAAATGAGAATACACTTGTGTATGTCTGTCAATTAATTTACACATCATGTTATAACGAAAAACAACTTAGAAAGAAGGGAATTCTGAATTCAGGAAGAAACTATTCTATTAATTAAATTATGAAGGGAATGAATTCGCAACTACAAGACATACTACAGCCAGGGGTCACCAGTCTTTATTTGATGATTTTATTTCTTTATGCAGAATTTAAGATCAAAGTTCACAGTGAAAGATGCAATTTAAAAACAAGAAGTATTTATATGGGAAACCTATAATTGGATTAAAAGATTATATTTATTACAATACAATAACAATTTGATTAATTAGCTTTGCCTTTTGTTATGTTTTAGGATGAACATCACAACCCAGGTATGCATTACAAGGGTACTTGTCGTGTAGCATTCCTACCTGCTAACAAAAAGGGAACATTGGTTTTGGAGTTACTGAAAATTGCCTTTGATAGGAAATTAGTTTTCACCATCGGACATTCCAGGACAACAGGAGAGGAGAATGTTGTAACGTGGAACGATATACACCATAAAACAACCATGAATGGTGGAGCTCAAGGGTAAGTCTTACGTGTAACAGATTTTTCAAACGATGTATGTTTCAATATTTTGGTACTTCTGAAGTATTACATATTTGGTCTATAGGATTCTGATGCTTCTTGTGAAGTGTTTACTTTTGTATTTGGATGGATAAAATACAGATAGAACTTGAATTTGAGGGATCTGACTAATATTGTTCACCAATTAATCTGCTAAACATGATGATTTTATTGGTTTCTCATATACAATTTGACTTAAAATAAATTTAATTGCATTTAGAAGAATAAAATACAGATCAAGTTTGATTGTGTAGTGTTTGACTCCTATTCTTCCAGAGCTATACCCCTTAAGTTTGTGTTTTTTCTCATTTCTGAGCATTATCTCAAGTTTCTGATATCCGATTGAACTAAAATTTTGAAATTACCTTTTGATTGATAAAATACAGGTCAAATTTGATTTTTTGGTATCGACTAAAATCAGACTTTCAGGTATGCTATTACCATTAGAGCACTTTTTAAATTCAAGTTGGTTGACCTGGCCTTTGCTTGACTAATACATTTTTTACTTCTTTTCAAGAACTACTGCATAAAAATTACTAAGGTATTTATAACTTTTTGGAGCAAATCCAAATTCAGGATTCTGTCATGGTCCCTAATTGGTGGAAATAATTGCGACCAGAGAATACATTAATATGTTAAAAACGAAAAGTGTATAACTAAATATATAATATCGGTCAAAATTTTGTACATAAGAATGCACAGAATTAACTTTATTTCTCAGGTGAGCATAGTAGCCCAAGGGCTGTTGTTTTTTTTTTATGGTGTAATCCATTAACATCTAGCAATATCTCGTATCTCGGTCAAGTCAAGTAACTTTTCATTCACATTTATAAAGTTCTCTACTGCATTATAAAAATGCTATGCTGTTCATGATGTAAAAGATTTTGGTTGGTCGTTTGAAGATGTGACCCAATACAGAAAGATTTGATTGCCGGAATTTTTTTTTTAAAGAGATCCAACAAGCATCTAATTTATTTAGTTTTTCAACCTTTCAACTTTGAGTGTACCTGATGAAGGTTATTAGATTAGATTAGTGTATCCTTACAAAAAAATGATATAAACATTTTAATTAATTGTATTTATTAAGTTGTTTTACAATTTAAAAAGAAAGTGTACTAAAGAAGTCTATTTTAAACAGACTCTAAAAGGTTGTTTTTTTTCATTATTTTTGATGACTTGTTTTAACCTATTTTGAATAGACTCTAAAAGGTAATTTTATTTTCATTATTTGTGACGACTTGTTTTACCCTATTTTATTACCTGTATTTGACAGATATCAATTGTTCTCTTGTTTCAGGTTTGGGTATCCTGATCCACAATATTTAGATCGTGTGTTAGAAGAGTTGGCAGCAAAGGGAATCAGTGAGGTTGATTTATAATGATTTGTTATAAAACTTGTATGATTTACCGTAGGTAATACAATGTACTTCTATACTGTTGTACTCCAGTTTCCTAGTAAAACTGACAGCCACGATATAATTTAAATATTTGTGGAAGTGGTGTTAAACACCAATAAATCTACACTAAAGTTGTGAATGTACATGTAACCAATTCTATAACCATAATTAATACATTATGTATTAAAGATATATTTTTATCCTGCAATCTGTACAAATATGCTATATGAATAAATGTTTGCTTTATTCGTACTAGAAGAATAAACTTTTCGTACTATACGAATAAACTTTCCTGGTACCCTGTAGCTATGTACAGCGGAGGGTGCAAACAAGTATGAAACTGGTACTAATTAACGCGGACCACGAAGAAGACACCCTTGACAACATTTATGAAAGGCGAGGAATGACGCTTGTTTCTGTCCTTTTTGTTTAAATCTGACAAGTTTTCCGACTTTTTTGACATTGCAGGATAAACACAATATACGTACATTGTCGTTAAATATAAAATTCATTTGTACTCGCTGCGAAACAGGCCTGAAAAGCTCGCCAAAGGCTCGCTATTCTGCCTGTTTCTAATGCTCGTACAAATAAATGTTATATTTACTGACAATGTACGTATATTGTATATGTATTGCGTACCATTCCAATTTTCAAATTTTATTTGTACATACTGTTAAAGGCATACAGTCGCTCAGATTGATTTTTTTTTTATATTGCAAGTTGCCAATATTCTATGTTTTATACTAATTGCAGTTGAAATTTTTCATAATATCATACGTATTTAACCTGGAACGAAGGAAATATGTCGCTGTTTGATTTTCTTATGTCCCGTAAAGAATTCAATGTTAACCAGCATGATATTCATATATTCATGAATATGACCATTGATGACCTACACTGTGACCTCATTCGTTAAAGCGTTTGCGCATGTGCGAAATTGTTTGCTGAAAAAAGCACATGTTTTAAATAAAAATATTAACGGATTCTACGCGAAAACGACACAGGAGGATTCAGCAAGATTTGTGTAAAAATTAAAAAAAGATGTTAAACCGACCTACTCCATTTTTCAACACGTAAGCATAATTTATATATCTTTTTTCGGCTGAATCGTATTTTGACAGAATTGCATCGTAGTTTTTTTTATATATCTTTTTTTTTTTTCAGGAGAAAACGCTAGGTGATATCTCTTTTATATTAGAGACTAAAATAATGAACTTCATGTCTGTTTTTTTTTCTAAAAAAATATAATCAAGCCAACTCAAGTGTTGTCAATAATATGCAATACAATTTGTTTACAATTTTCCCTTTATCAGGCCCCTTTGCAGAGTTTGGGTTTGTTTTTATTGATATCATCACATATTTTCGATTTTAAGTGTCATTCTTACTAAATAAAATTATATAATATTAACTGATTACCCCGGGATCCAATTTCATAGATATATTTCTTAAATTATATTAATTTTAACCAATATTTACATGCAACATGCTTTCTGGTTATTTATAGCAGTTATCAGTGTCCGGTAAACTTCGGAAAAGACAGCCGACTTATAATTAGGTGTGTTAATGGCGATTTTACCAACAAACATTTGAATTCTTTTCACTAATTACGACATTATAACCTATTTTTTAAACCTGGCTTCTTGTTCAGAACATTTTATTAGTATAAAACATCGAATATTGGCAACTTTTGATATAAACAAAAAAAATCAATCTGAGCGACTATGCCTTTAAGTGAAAATTATATTACAATGTTAATAAAAAATGTTTTTTTTTATATAATATACATCTAATATTATTATTTTTTTGAAATGTGGATTTATATATAGAACCTAGCTTTAAAACTTTTGATTGGCTATGAATAATTACATTGTAAATAATTGGATGTCAATGTCATCTTGAGTGGCACTGGTTCTGTGGTAGTGACCATGGTCATAGGATAGTGGCCTCTGTTTTATGATAGTCGCTATGGTCATATGATAGTGATGGTGATCACATGGTAATAACTGATGGTATGATAGTAGCCATGGTTGTATGTTAGTAGGCAAGGTGGTATGATAGTGGTTGTGGTCATATGATTGGTTTTATGGTAGTGGCCATGGTCATATGATACCGTTAGTTGAATTAAGATCTACCCATGCACCTATCACCAGTAAAGTTGCAGTTTTATTCCAGTTGACGAGGTTTACTCAATACAACTTTACGTGATAAAGTTTGTCAGTTACTTGTGGCAGGTCTGTGGTTTTCCCTGTTATGTCTGTTTCATAGGTATTCCTGTTTCCTCCAATCATAAAACTGACTGCCATGACACTGTAACTGAAATATAGTTGAAAGTGATGTTAAACACCTAACAAAACATTAGATATTGTCTGTAACCAGTTGATTGTAGTTTAATTACAAATTAGTATAGCCCCCCAGGGGAACCACATGGTATTGAAATAGGACATAGTTTCTGTGTTGTGGGGGGTACAAAAAGCCATCTGACAGAGCATTTGCTGTTAGTTTTGTTACACATCTCACCTTAGGACAGAATGCAATTGAGTGCCTCTTATATGTAAAATGAGATCCTCGCAGCAGCTCCCAATAAGAAGTGGACAGTTGTGACCCCTTTTGAAGACAAAATTGTCCTACCCTATCCAAAATATCCCCCGTGGTAATCGACTTCTGCTCATATGATCATCCCAGTGCCACCTTTTGACCTACATGATTTATTTATTGTAAACTTGTTCTTATCACAGATATAGCTGAAATACTGCTCACTTGACATTAAACACCAATGAATCTATCAAATTAATGTTTACATAACTTGTACAGTCTTGCATGAAAGTTCTTTTTTTTTTCTGTGATGATTAAAATGATAACAGAAAATTGTATTTGGTAATCAAATCTTCAACTGATCATGTGACATCCACCGGGGACATAATAATTTGATTAATTGTGTCTTCACCTATTTTAGGATGTTAACGTCTTTAATTTGTTTAATGTGTTGGAATGATGCCAATACAAACTTCTTATATATGTGTACAAAGCACAGCACAGCATGGCAAGGCTCCTAGCTATCTTCAAGAACTGATAATGCTGTATAAACCTAACAGAGCCCTTAGGTCGGAAAACAGTATGCTTTTACATCCTCCAAACGATGTCAGAACGAAAAGCTACGGAGAGAGGCATTTTGACAAAGCCGCGCCTACACTCTGGAACAGTTTACCCTTGTCATTGCAGAATGTGAATTCTTTGGACGTTTTAAAAGAGAACTTAAGACTCACTTTTTAGTTCACCTGGACCAAAGGTCCATGTGAACTATTGCCATCACTTGGCGTCCGTCGTCTGTCGTCTGTCGTCTGTCGTCTGTCGTCTGTAAACTTTTCACATTTCAAGCTTCTTCTCCGAAACCACTTGGCCGATTGGAACCGAACTTAGCAGGAATGTTCCTTGGATGGTCCTCTACAAAGTTACTGTTTTTCGTTCCAGTCGGATATTCAATATGGCTGCCAGGGCCAATAATATGCTCTGATTGGCCGAAATTTCAAAGATCTTCTTCTCCGAAACTAATGAACTGACTGAACCCAAACTGTAAAGGAATGATCATTGGAATGTCCTTTACCAAGTTACTGTTTTTTATGCCGATCGTAAATCCAAGATGGCCGCCATCGCAGGACATAGATTAACATTGGACCCTATGGGAAAATGTTCAAATGCCTTCTTCTCAGAAACTACAAATATTATTAAAGCCAAACTGTACATGAATGTTCATTGGATGGTCCTCTACAATCTTAAGGTTTTTTGTTCCGATATGAAATTCAAAATGGCGGCTACGGCAGGACTTAGTTTAACATTGGACCCTATGGGAAAAATGTTTCAAAATGCTTCTTCTCTGAAACCACTAGGACAGTTGAAACCAAACTGCCCAGGAATGATCATTGGAAGGTCCTCTACAAATTATGTGTTTTTTATGCCGGTCGGAAATCCAAGATGGCCGCCACCGCAGGACATAGATTAACATTGGACCCTATGGGAAAATATTCAAATGCCTTCTACTCAGAAACTACAAATATGATTAAAGCCAAACTGTACATGAATGTTCATTAGATGGTCCTCTACAAACTTTACGTTTTTTGTTCCGGTATGAAATTCAAAATGGCGGCTACGGCAGGACTTAGTTTAACATTGAACCCTATGGGAAAAATGTTTCAAAACGCTTCTTCTCTGAAACCACTTGGATAATTTAAACCAAACTGCCTAGGAATGATCATTGGAAGGTCCTCTAGAAATTTTATGTTTTTTATGCCGATCGGAAATCCAAGATGGCCGCCACCGCAATACATAGATTAACATTGGACCCTATGGGAAAATGTTCAAATGCCTTCTTCTCAGAAACTACAAATATGATTAAAGCCAAACTGTACATGAATGTTCATTGGATGGTCCTCTACAATCTTAAGGTTTTTTGTTCCGATATGAAATTCAAAATGGCGGCTACGGCAGGACTTAGTTTAACATTGGACCCTATGGGAAAAATGTTTCAAAATGCTTCTTCTCTGAAACCACTTGGACAGTTGAAACCAAACTGCCCAGGAATGATCATTGGAAGGTCCTCTACAAATTTAAGGTTTTTTATGCCGGTCGGAAATCCAAGATGGCCGCCACTGCAGGACATAGATTAACATTGGACCCTATGGGAAAATATTCAAATGCCTTCTACTCAGAAACTACAAATATGATTAAAGCCAAACTGTACATGAATGTTCATTAGATGGTCCTCTACAAACTTTACGTTTTTTGTTCCGGTATGAAATTCAAAATGGCGGCTACGGCAGGACTTAGTTTAACATTGGACCCTATGGGGAAAATGTTTCAAAACGCTTCTTCTCTGAAACCACTTGGATAATTGAAACCAAACTGCCTAGGAATGATCATTGGAAGGTCCTCTACAAATTTTATGTTTTTTATGCCAATCGGAAATCCAAGATGGCCACCACCGCAATACATAGATTAACATTGGACCCTATGGGAAAATGTTCAAATGCCTTCTTCTCAGAAACTACAAATATGATTAAAGCCAAACTGTACATGAATGTTCATTGGATGGTCCTCTACAATCTTAAGGTTTTTTGTTCCGATATGAAATTCAAAATGGCGGCTACGGCAGGACTTAGTTTAACATTGGACCCTATGGGAAAAATGTTTCAAAATGCTTCTTCTCTGAAACCACTTGGACAGTTGAAACCAAACTGCCCAGGAATGATCATTGGAAGGTCCTCTACAAATTTTCTGTTTTTTATGCCAGTCGGAAATCCAAGATGGCCGCCACCGCAGGACAGATTAACATTGGACCCTATGGGAAAATATTCAAATGCCTTCTACTCAGAAACTACAAATATGATTAAAGCCAAACTGTACATGAATGTTCATTGGATGGTCCTCTACAAACTTTACGTTTTTTGTTCTGGTATGAAATTCAAAATGGCGGCTACGGCAGGACTTAGTTTAACATTGGACCCTATGGGAAAAATGTTTCAAAACGCTTCTTCTCTGAAACCACTTGGATAATTGAAACCAAACTGCCTAGGAATGATCATTGAAAGGTCCTCTACAAATTTTATGTTTTTTATGCCAATCGGAAATCCAAGATGGCCACCACCGCAATACATAGATTAACATTGGACCCTATGGGAAAATGTTCAAATGCCTTCTACTCAGAAACTACAAATATGATTAAAGCCAAACTGTACATGAATGTTCATTAGATGGTCCTCTACAAACTTTACGTTTTTTGTTCCGGTATGAAATTCAAAATGGCGGCTACGGCAGGACTTAGTTTAACATTGGACCCTATGGGAAAAATGTTTCAAAATGCTTCTTCTCTGAAACCACTTGGACAGTTGAAACTAAACTGCCCAGGAATGATCATTGGAAGGTCCTCTACAAATTTTCTGTTTTTTATGCCGGTCGGAAATCCAAGATGGCCGCCACCGCAGGACATAGATTAACATTGGACCCTATGGGAAAATATTCAAATGCCTTCTACTCAGAAACTACAAATATGATTAAAGCCAAACTGTACATGAATGTTCATTAGATGGTCCTCTACAAACTTTACGTTTTTTGTTCTGGTATGAAATTCAAAATGGCGGCTACGGCAGGACTTAGTTTAACATTGGACCCTATGGGAAAAATGTTTCAAAACGCTTCTTCTCTGAAACCACTTGGATAATTGAAACCAAACTGCCCAGGAATGATCATTGGAAGGTCCTCTACAAGGTGTGTGTTTTTTATGCCGATCGGAAATCCAAGATGGCCACCACCGCAGGACATAGATTAACATTGGACCCTATGGGAAAATGTTCAAATGCCTTCTTCTCAGAAACTACAAATATGATTAAAGCCAAACTGTGCATGAATGTTCATTGAATGGTCCTCTACAAAATATACGTTTTTTATTCTGATATGAAATTCAAAATGGCGGCTACGGCAGGACTTAGTTTAACATTGGACCCTATGGGAAAAATGTTTCAAAATGCTTCTTCTCTGAAACCACTTGGACAGTTGAAACCAAACTGCCCAGGAATGATCATTGGAAGGTCCTGTTTTTTATGCCGATCGGAAATCCAAGATGGCTGCCACCACAGGTCATAGTATTAACACAGAACCATATGGGGAAAATACAGAAATATATTCTTCTCTGAAGCTATTGCACTGATTGAACCTAAACTGTGCATCAATCATTGGAAGGTCCTTTAGAAACTTTGTGTTTTTTATGTTGATCGTAATTCCAAGATGACGCAGGATATAGTTTTTACATAGGACCAATTGTTTTTTTTTATTACCAGGTGAACGATACAGGCTCTTGAGAGCCTCTGGTTTAGAATTGCTTTTAAGAATTTCTTGTAGATTTTTAGTAGTCTTCAGAATATTAGATTTTTTTAACTGACAGTGCTCTTTTCTAAAGCATATGATTTTAGTTTCTTTTAGTAGTTTTCAAGAGTATTTATTATATTTAACCGATAGTGCTCTTTTCTAAAGCTTTTAATTTTGATTTTATGATTTTTTTATACTGTCTTGTATATCTGTGCCTGCTTATATATATATATATATATATATATACGTCTGAAAATTAAACCAAACAGTGTTAGAATTAGATTTTAGAGCTGTCAAATTTTTGTTCTTCCCTCGACGGGATTTGAACCCACACCATATATATATATATATATTTTTTATTTTTGTTTTGTTTTAACTTTTACTTCATATCAATTGGTGTCTTGTATAATTTTTTTTTATGGTTTTATAATGTGAAGCGCTTAGAGTAATTGTTATATAATGCGCTATATAAATATTGTATAATAGTAATAATAATAATATATATCATTTTTTTAAAACTAATTGTTGTTGTATTAACATGTTGATTATATAAATCTGTGATGTTTTTTTAATGTTTAATAATTTGTAATAATATTTTAACTTAATTAATGATGTATTTATTTTGTAAAAGTAACTTTAACCTATGAGAATTTTTTATTAATGGATACAGTCAAACATTGTGATCTTGACAAATTTAATACCATATCAGTTATGTATAGAAAACTTGACCACTTCATCGTCATCAAACTTTTGAGTGTGAGTTTTGTACTCGTACTCCAAAATCATTAAATGGGAACTCTGTATTTATTAGATATGACGTTCTGATTGGATGTATTTATTAGATATGACGTTCTGATTGGATGTTTTTATTAGATATGACGTTCTGATTGGATGTATTTATTAGATATGACGTTCTGATTGGATGTTTTTATTAGATATGACGTTCTGATTGGATGTTTTTATTAGATATGACGTTCTGATTGGATGTTTTTATTAGATATGACGTTCTGATTGGATGTATTTATTAGATATGACGTTCTGATTGGATGTTTTTTTCAAGTACAAGTACAAAACTACTACTCAAAAGTTTTTTTTACCGTAAGGACCAGTTTAGATGAGTATTAAACATAAGAAATCAATAAGGTTATTATACCTTTTTATGCAAATTTTTATGGTAATTAAATCATTTATTTGTATGTACAGCATTTGTTAATTTTCCACAAGTTTTATAATCTCCTCCCATTCTTGTGATAATTTTGACGTAAGTTCGGCACTTTAATTAGCAACATGTTATATTATCCCCGGCTTGATAAAAATGTCGGCTTTTGATTGGTCGATGATCCGTTGATACAAAACCCATGCTACCGGCTGGTAGTTACGTAACATCACTGGGGGTCTTTACGTTGCTATACATGATGTAAAGATGGTGTAAAACGTAAACAACCTCAAAGCACTTTGCATTCAACATGGAGAACGGAGGACGTATTTCTTGAAAAAAAAATCAAGCGTCTCAAGAAATGCAGAAAAAACAAACAATGCACCAAATTCTGTTGAGAGATTTAAAGTTCCTACGGTATTGATGGTCATGTTTAACATGTAGTGTAACATTTTGTTGATTAGCGCTACATGAAACTTTAATTTTGTTGTCATTTTGTGTCTTTATAGAAATGGTCAATTGTTTGAATACAATCATTTTAAAATCATTTCTCATTATTGTTTTTACATCAATTCTTCATTTGTTTTATCGTACTATATATACCACCCAAAATATGTACGACACATATTTTTTATCAATAGAATTCTCGGCTCTATTACTAGTGACATCATGAATACTGTAACGCTATCCACGTGACAATACGTGCCAAATACAAGAAATTAAATTACAACAAAACAAGACTGAAAAACGTTAAAAATTAGTTAACTGTAGGGTGATACCAAAGGTATCTCCCTACATTTTGTCAAAATGCACCCAAATTTTCACCTGAGCTATGGCATTTTAGTCCGCAAGTACAAAAACGTTACGATTACATTACAAAAAGAATGAGAAAATCCATTAAAAATAAGGTTTTGTTTTCAAACCGGGGATAAAATCGTTATCTACGTGTCTACCTGTGGGCATTAAGATTGTACCACCCTTCAGCACCACTGTACAACCTTCGGCTTCGCCTCAGGCTATACAGAAGTGCTTCAGGGTGGTACAATCTCAATGCCCACGGGTAGACACGTAGATAACTTATAATGTCTGAAATTAACACCTGCTGAGAACAAACTTTGGAGATCCGGAAAAAAAATACTTATTCAGGTCAAGGTCTTCTGATTCATAATTCTGTCACACATGGACAGATAAGTCAAATGGAAATTTTTTTCAAAAGATCAAATTTTAAGTTACTTTTGTTATTATATTTCTCTTGTTAACTTACTGATTTTCAATACATGTTTTTTTGTTTTTCATTGTTATTGTGTCCATGATATAGCTGAAATATTGTGTAGAAAAATGTCTGATATAATCAGGACTTATTTTATTGAAAACAATTATAAATCTAGTAACACATTCAACTTTTTAAATCATTATACTGTGAATACCTGTCTAAACCAAACCTCCCTGGGACTCTTTTTTGCATTCCAAACAGACAGGTGTTTGGTTTATACAGGTTAAATTGACAAAGATTTCCTACATTGTGACTTTATTTACAGTTCGAGTTATACAGGATTCTATATTATTTAGGGTTTGGTTTAGACAGGTTTCACTTTAATAAAAAAAAGCATACTGCTATTGGACAAGGGTGTAATTACTATAACACCATTATCTAATGGCAGTATGTTTATAATTTTAATTACCGTAAAAAGCCTTGTATTATCCAAGATGTAATATACAACAATGCTTATTTTTATAAATATGGTGACAAATGGCAAGGTAGCAAAAGCTTTTATGCATGTTATAATATAATGTTTTGTTAAAAAGGGTGAAATTCACATTTATTGATATTTAACTTTGTAATAATTTCAGTAAATACAATAATTTTGATCATAATTATAGGAAATTAACATCAGCGATTGTATTTTGAATAGTTCACATTTAATCTTGTTTTCATGATTTGTCTGTCATCTAAATTTTGAGACTGAAATTATAGCTTTAGGGCTGTTCCAGAAAAAAGTATGTCCCCCCCAGGACAGCACTTTTTCTTCACCCCCACCACCCATAGAAATAAATTTGACTTTTTAGGCATGACCAACAGAATTAGATTTAAGTAAAATTCAAAGACCCATGGAATTAGAAAAAAAATATATATAGACCAGCCACCCAGAGAATTTTCCTAAAATACCACTACCCATAGAATTTATTTTATATGCTGTCATCCTCCTCCATTTTGTCTCCAGTTTCCCCAATACGTGGTTTTTCGAAAATTTACACAAAGCGAAACTTCGAATTATTTCGATATCTTTATTTTTTTTTTCACAATTATGAATGGACTAAGAACTTGTTCCCTTGGGGAAGAAATATTTTGTAATACAAAGATTCTGTTATAAATCAAATAGCAATTAATCGTATTAAATGTATTTAATACCTTTATGACCATTTCGTACAACATTCCGTAATATAAAGGGACAACTCGGCCCGTGGACATTCAGACCAAAAAATCTCGGACCTCTAGGACTACTCGACCCGTATAGTAGGATATAGTGAAAATAAGATTTAAATGCCTCTGCTTTAAGTTATTTTTCACGACCTGATAAAAATTTATTACAATCCAGATTGCCCTGTATCGGTCCGAGTAGTCCTAATGTACGGTCCGAACTGTCTGGTTACCAAATCGATAATATGGGAGGTAACTCTAACCGGAAAATACACTTGTAAATACCGCAAAAATACATGAAAAAGCTGTACTCGCTGTACGTTTACATTACGGAAAAACTAATCTTGGGTTAGTAAATCACGGCTGTTACCCACCACACATAGAATAATTTTATATTACCCACAACCCATACAATTATTTTTATTCAAAATTCAAAACGACCACCAACAGAATTTAAATTTTCAATAGCACGGCGACCCATTGAAAAAAATATCAGTTGCGGTCCGGGGGGGTTTGGGGACATACTTTTTTTCTGGAACAGCTTTTTTTTCTCCAAACATTGTAATTTATCTAATTTTCCTGATGAAGCAAGTAAAACATTTTGATAAAAAAAAGTAAAATTACTGAACTAATCTTAACTAAATTTGGCTTTAATGTCTGAACATTCTAATTTGTATAATGAAAGTATGAAAATTACCCTTGAATCATTTTATAGTACTTTTACTTTTTTTTTAAATAATTTATTGAAATTTTCAGTTACCAAAAACGGTTTTTAATAAAAAAAAACAAAAAAACTGCCTTTCATTTCTTTTGTATATATAAAAGATTATTTTCATAAAAAAATTGACTTTGTCTTTTATTAGTTCACCTGGACCAAAGGTCCATGTGAACTATTGCCATCACTTGGCGTCCGTCGTCTGTCGTCTGTCGTTTGTAAACTTTTCACATTTCAAGCTTCTTCTCCGAAACCACTTGGCCGATTGGAACCGAACTTAGCAGGAATGTTCCTTGGATGGTCCTCTACAAAGTTACTGTTTTTCGTTCCAGTCGGATATTCAATATGGCTGCCAGGGCCAATAATATGCTCTGATTGGCTGAAATTTCAAAGATCTTCTTCTCCGAAACTAATGAACTGACTGAACCCAAACTGTAAAGGAATGATCATTGGAATGTCCTTTACCAAGTTACTGTTTTTTATGCCGATCGGAAATCCAAGATGGCCGCCATCGCAGGACATAGATTAACATTGGACCCTATGGGAAAATGTTCAAATGCCTTCTTCTCAGAAACTACAAATATGATTAAAGCCAAACTGTACATGAATGTTCATTGGATGGTCCTCTACAATCTTAAGGTTTTTTGTTCCGATATGAAATTCAAAATGGCGGCTACGGCAGGACTTAGTTTAACATTGGACCCTATGGGAAAAATGTTTCAAAATGCTTCTTCTCTGAAACCACTTGGACAGTTGACACCAAACTGCCCAGGAATGATCATTGGAAGGTCCTCTACAAATTTTCTGTTTTTTATGCCGGTCGGAAATCCAAGATGGCCACCACCGCAGGACATAGATTAACATTGGACCCTATGGGAAAATGTTCAAATGCCTTCTTCTCAGAAACTACAAATATTATTAAAGCCAAACTGTACATGAATGTTCATTGGATGGTCCTCTACAATCTTAAGATTTTTTGTTCCGATATGAAATTCAAAATGGCGGCTACGGCAGGACTTAGTTTAACATTGGACCCTATGGGAAAAATGTTTCAAAATGCTTCTTCTCTGAAACCACTTGGACAGTTGAAACCAAACTGCCCAGGAATGATCATTGGAAGGTCCTCTACAAATTTTCTGTTTTTTATGCCGGTCGGAAATCCAAGATGGCCGCCACCGCAGGACATAGATTAACATTGGACCCTATGGGAAAATGTTCAAATGCCTTCTTCTCAGAAACTACAAATATTATTAAAGCCAAACTGTACATGAATGTTCATTGGATGGTCCTCTACAATCTTAAGGTTTTTTGTTCCGATATGAAATTCAAAATGGCGGCTACGGCAGGACTTAGTTTAACATTGGACCCTATGGGAAAAATGTTTCAAAATGCTTCTTCTCTGAAACCACTTGGACAGTTGAAGCCAAACTGCCCAGGAATGATCATTGGAAGGTCCTCTACAAATTTAAGGTTTTTTATGCCGGTCGGAAATCCAAGATGGCCACCACCGCAGGACATAGATTAACATTGGACCCTATGGGAAAATATTCAAATGCCTTCTACTCAGAAACTACAAATATGATTAAAGCCAAACTGTACATGAATGTTCATTAGATGGTCCTCTACAAACTTTAGGTTTTTTGTTCCGATATGAAATTCAAAATGGCGGCTACGGCAGGACTTAGTTTAACATTGGACCCTATGGGAAAAATGTTTCAAAACGCTTCTTCTCTGAAACCACTTGGATAATTGAAACCAAACTGCCTAGGAATGATCATTGGAAGGTCCTCTAGAAATTTTATGTTTTTTATGCCGATCGGAAATCCAAGATGGCCGCCACCGCAATACATAGATTAACATTGGACCCTATGGGAAAATGTTCAAATGCCTTCTTCTCAGAAACTACAAATATGATTAAAGCCAAACTGTACATGAATGTTCATGGGATGGTCCTCTACAATCTTAAGGTTTTTTGTTCCGATATGAAATTCAAAATGGCGGCTACGGCAGAACTTAGTTTAACATTGGACCCTATGGGAAAAATGTTTCAAAATGCTTCTTCTCTGAAACCACTTGGACAGTTGAAACCAAACTGCCCAGGAATGATCATTGGAAGGTCCTCTACAAATTTTCCGTTTTTTATGCCGGTCAGAAATCCAAGATGGCCACCACCGCAGGACATAGATTAACATTGGACCCTATGGGAAAATATTCAAATGCCTTCTACTCAGAAACTACAAATATGATTAAAGCCAAACTGTACATGAATGTTCATTAGATGGTCCTCTACAAACTTTACGTTTTTTGTTCTGGTATGAAATTCAAAATGGCGGCTACGGCAGGAACATTCATGTACAGTTTGGCTTTAATCATATTTGTAATTTCTGAGAAGAAGGCATTTGAACATTTTAACATTGGACCCTATGGGAAAAATGTTTCAAAATGCTTCTTCTCTGAAACCACTTGGACAGTTGAAACCAAACTGCCCAGGAATGATCATTGGAAGGTCCTCTACAAATTTAAGGTTTTTTATGCCGGTCGGAAATCCAAGATGGCCACCACCGCAGGACATAGATTAACATTGGACCCTATGGGAAAATGTTCAAATGCCTTCTTCTCAGAAATTACAAATATGATTAAAGCCAAACTGTACATGAATGTTCATTGGATGGTCCTCTACAATCTTAAGGTTTTTTGTTCCGATATGAAATTCAAAATGGCGGCTACGGCAGGACTTAGTTTAACATTGGACCCTATGGGAAAAATGTTTCAAAATGCTTCTTCTCTGAAACCACTTGGACAGTTGAAACCAAACTGCCCAGGAATGATCATTGGAAGGTCCTCTACAAATTTTCTGTTTTTTATGCCGGTCGGAAATCCAAGATGGCCACCACCGCAGGACATAGATTAACATTGGACCCTATGGGAAAATGTTCAAATGCCTTCTTCTCAGAAACTACAAATATGATTAAAGCCAAACTGTACATGAATGTTCATTGGATGGACCTCTACAAGGTGTGTGTTTTTTATGCCGATCGGAAATCCAAGATGGCCGCCACCGCAGGACAGATTAACATTGGACCCTATGGGAAAATATTCAAATGCCTTCTACTCAGAAACTACAAATATGATTAAAGCCAAACTGTACATGAATGTTCATTAGATGGTCCTCTACAAACTTTACGTTTTTTGTTCTGGTATGAAATTCAAAATGGCGGCTACGGCAGGACTTAGTTTAACATTGGACCCTATGGGAAAAATGTTTCAAAACGCTTCTTCTCTGAAACCACTTGGATAATTGAAACCAAACTGCCTAGGAATGATCATTGGAAGGTCCTCTACAAATTTTATGTTTTTTATGCCGATCGGAAATCCAAGATGGCCACCACCGCAATACATAGATTAACATTGGACCCTATGGGAAAATATTCAAATGCCTTCTACTCAGAAACTACAAATATGATTAAAGCCAAACTGTACATGAATGTTCATTAGATGGTCCTCTACAAACTTTACGTTTTTTGTTCTGGTATGAAATTCAAAATGGCGGCTACAGCAGGACTTAGTTTAACATTGGACCCTATGGGAAAAATGTTTCAAAACGCTTCTTCTCTGAAACCACTTGGATAATTGAAACCAAACTGCCCAGGAATGATCATTGGAAGGTCCTCTACAAATTTTATGTTTTTTATGCCAATCGGAAATCCAAGATGGCCACCACCGCAATACATAGATTAACATTGGACCCTATGGGAAAATGTTCAAATGCCTTCTTCTCAGAAACTACAAATATGATTAAAGCCAAACTGTACATGAATGTTCATTGGATGGTCCTCTACAATCTTAAGGTTTTTTGTTCCGATATGAAATTCAAAATGGCGGCTACGGCAGGACTTGGTTTAACATTGGACCCTATGGGAAAAATGTTTCAAAATGCTTCTTCTCTGAAACCACTTGGACAGTTGAAACCAAACTGCCCAGGAATGATCATTGGAAGGTCCTCTACAAATTTTCTGTTTTTTATGCCGATCGGAAATCCAAGATGGCCGCCACCGCAGGACAGATTAACATTGGACCCTATGGGAAAATATTCAAATGCCTTCTACTCAGAAACTACAAATATGATTAAAGCCAAACTGTACATGAATGTTCATTAGATGGTCCTCTACAAACTTTACGTTTTTTGTTCTGGTATGAAATTCAAAATGGCGGCTACGGCAGGACTTAGTTTAACATTGGACCCTATGGGGAAAATGTTTCAAAACGCTTCTTCTCTGAAACCACTTGGATAATTGAAACCAAACTGCCTAGGAATGATCATTGGAAGGTCCTCTACAAATTTTATGTTTTTTATGCCGATCGGAAATCCAAGATGGCCACCACCGCAATACATAGATTAACATTGGACCCTATGGGAAAATGTTCAAATGCCTTCTACTCAGAAACTACAAATATGATTAAAGCCAAACTGTACATGAATGTTCATTAGATGGTCCTCTACAAACTTTACGTTTTTTGTTCTGGTATGAAATTCAGAATGGCGGCTACAGCAGGACTTAGTTTAACATTGGACCCTATGGGAAAAATGTTTCAAAATGCTTCTTCTCTGAAACCACTTGGACAGTTGAAACTAAACTGCCCAGGAATGATCATTGGAAGGTCCTCTACAAATTTTCTGTTTTTTATGCCGGTCGGAAATCCAAGATGGCCGCCACCGCAGGACATAGATTAACATTGGACCCTATGGGAAAATATTCAAATGCCTTCTACTCATAAACTACAAATATGATTAAAGCCAAACTGTACATGAATGTTCATTAGATGGTCCTCTACAAACTTTACGTTTTTTGTTCTGGTATGAAATTCAAAATGGCGGCTACGGCAGGACTTAGTTTAACATTGGACCCTATGGGAAAAATGTTTCAAAACGCTTCTTCTCTGAAACCACTTGGATAATTGAAACCAAACTGCCCAGGAATGATCATTGGAAGGTCCTCTACAAAGTTTCTGTTTTTTTATGCCGATCGGAAATTCAAGATGGCCGCCACCGCAGGACATAGATTAACATTGGACCCTATGGGAAAATGTTCAAATGCCTTCTTCTCAGAGAAACTACAAATATGATTAAAGCCAAACTGTACATGAATGTTCATTGGATGATTCTCTACAAACAATACGTTTTTTGTTCCGATATGAAATTCAAAATGGCGGCTACGGCAGGACTTAGTTTAACATTGGACCCTATGGGAAAAATGTTTCAAAATGCTTCTTCTCTGAAACCACTTGGACAGTTGAAACCAAACTGCCCAGGAATGATCATTGGAAGGTCCTCTATAAAGTTTCTGTTTTTTATGCCGGTCGGAAATCCAAGATGGCCACCACCGCAGGACATAGATTAACATTGGACCCTATGGGAAAATGTTCAAATGCCTTCTTCTCAGAAACTACAAATATGATTAAAGCCAAACTGTAAATGAATGTTCATTGGATGGTCCTCTACAAACTTTGCGTTTTTTGTTCCGATATAAAATTCAAAATGGCGACTACGACAGGACTTAGTTTAACATTGGACCCTATGGGAAAAATGTTTCAAAACGCTTCTTCTCTGAAACCACTTGGATAATTGAAACCAAACTGCCCAGGAATGATCATTGGAAGGACCTCTACAAGGTGTGTGTTTTTTATGCCGATCGGAAATCCAAGATGGCCACCACCGCAGGACATAGATTAACATTGGACCCTATGGGAAAATGTTCAAATGCCTTCTTCTCAGAAACTACAAATATGATTAAAGCCAAACTGTACAAGAATGTTCATTGGATGGTCCTCTACAAAATTTACGTTTTTTGTTCCGATATGAAATTCAAAATGGCGGCTACGGCAGGACTTAGTTTAACATTGGACCCTATGGGAAAAATGTTTCAAAATGCTTCTTCTCTGAAACCACTTGAACAGTTGAAACCAAACTGCCCAGGAATGATCATTGGAAGGTCCTCTACAAAGTTTCTGTTTTTTATGCCGGTCGGAAATCCAAGATGGCCACCACCGCAGGACATAGATTAACATTGGACCCTATGGGAAAATGTTCAAATGCCTTCTTCTCAGAAACTACAAATATGATTAAAGCCAAACTGTACATGAATGTTCATTGGATGGTCCTCTACAAACTTTGCGTTTTTTGTTCCGATATAAAATTCAAAATGGCGGCTACGGCAGGACTTAGTTTAACATTGGACCCTATGGGAAAAATGTTTCAAAATGCTTCTTCTCTGAAACCACTTGGATAATTGAAACCAAACTGCCCAGGAATGATCATTGGAAGGTCCTCTACAAGGTGTGTGTTTTTTATGCCGATCGGAAATCCAAGATGGCCACCACCGCAGGACATAGATTAACATTGGACCCTATGGGAAAATGTTCAAATACCTTCTTCTCAGAAACTACAAATATGATTAAAGCCAAACTGTCCATATGTGTGTACATTGGATGGTCCTCTACAAACTTTAAGTTTTTTGTTCCGATATGAAATTCAAAATGGCGGCTACGGCAGGACTTAGTTTAACATTGGACCCTATGGGAAAAATGTTTCAAAATGCTTCTTCTCTGAAACCACTTGGACAGTTGAAACCAAACTGCCCAGGAATGATCATTGGTAGGTCCTGTTTTTTATGCCGATCGGAAATCCAAGATGGCTGCCACCACAGGTCATAGTATTAACACAGAACCATATGGGGAAAATACAGAAATATATTCTTCTCTGAAGCTATTGCACTGATTGAACCTAAACTGTGCATCAATCATTGGAAGGTCCTTTACAAACTTTGTGTTTTTTATGTTGATCGTAATTCCAAGATGACGCAGGACATAGTTTTTACATAGGACCAATTGGTTTTTTTTATTACCAGGTGAACGATACAGGCTCTTGAGAGCCTCTGGTATTTTGTACCTGACATGAGTCTGTGATTTTCTATAGCCTGCATAGATGTGTACTATACAATCTTTCTACCATGGCTTTACACCAATGTACAATACAATTGGATTCAATACCTTTAGAGATTATAGCCTAGGTAGTTAGCAGCATTTTCAGCAATATTTTAGCTATATTGTGTTGACCAATTTATTTAGGGAGAAAATTACTGACCTCCAATAAGTCACTGACACTTTTTTACACAATGTTATAGCGAGTAATACACCTCACCATGAGCAGGAGTCGAGTTCACACACCCGACATTGAGAGTAATACACCTCGCCATGAGCAGGAGTCGAGTTCACACACCCGACATTGAGAGTAATACACCTTGCCATGAGCAGGAATCGAGTTCACACACCCGACATTGAGAGTAATACACCTTCCAATGGGGAAGAGTCAAACTCATCAACCATACATTGAGAGTAATACACCTTGCAATGGGGAAGAGTCAAACTCACCAACCCTACATTGAGAGTAATACACCTTGCATTGCGGAAGAGTCAAACTCACCAACCCTACATTGAGAGTAATACACCTTGCAATGGGGAAGAGTCAAACTCACCAACCCTACATTGAGAGTAATACACCTTCCAATGGGGAAGAGTCAAACTCACCAACCCTACATTGAGAGTAATACACCTTGCATTGCGGAAGAGTCAAACTCACCAACCCTACATTGAGAGTAATACACCTTGCAATGGGGAAGAGTGAAACTCACCAACCCTACATTGAGAGTAATACACCTTGCAATGGGGAAGAGTCAAACTCACCAACCCTACATTGAGAGTAATACACCTTCCAATGGGGAAGAGTCAAACTCGCCAACCCTACATTGAGAGTAATACACCTTCCAATGGGGAAGAGTCAAACTCACCAACCCTACATTGAGAGTAATACACCTTCGAATGGGGGAAGAGTCAAACTCACCAACCCTACATTGAGAGTAATACACCTTGCAATGGGGAAGAGTCAAACTCACCAACCCTACATTGAGAGTAATACACCTTGCATTGGGGAAGAGTCAAACTCACCAACCCTACATTGAGAGTAATACACCTTGCATTGGGGAAGAGTCAAACTCACCAACCCTACATTGAGAGTAATACACCTTGCATTGCGGAAGAGTCAAACTCACCAACCCTACATTGAGAGTAATACACCTTGCAATGGGGAAGAGTGAAACTCACCAACCCTACATTGAGAGTAATACACCTTCGAATGGGGGAAGAGTCAAACTCGCCAACCCTACATTGAGAGTAATACACCTTCGAATGGGGGAAAGAGTCAAACTCGCCAACCCTACATTGAGAGTAATACACCTTGCAATGGGGAAGAGTGAAACTCACCAACCCTACATTGAGAGTAATACACCTTGCAATGGGGAAGAGTCAAACTCACCAACCCTACATTGAGAGTAATACACCTTGCAATGGGGAAGAGTCAAACTCGCCAACCCTACATTGAGAGTAATACACCTTCCAATGGGGAAGAGTCAAACTCACCAACCCTACATTGAGAGTAATACACCTTCGAATGGGGGAAGAGTCAAACTCACCAACCCTACATTGAGAGTAATACACCTTGCAATGGGGAAGAGTCAAACTCACCAACCCTACATTGAGAGTAATACACCTTGCATTGGGGAAGAGTCAAACTCACCAACCCTACATTGAGAGTAATACACCTTGCAATGGGGAAGAGTCAAACTCACCAACCCTACATTGAGAGTAATACACCTTGCAATGGGGAAGAGTCAAACTCACCAACCCTACATTGAGAGTAATACACCTTCCAATGGGGAAGAGTGAAACTCACCAACCTACATTGAGAGTAATACACCTTGCAATGGGGAAGAGTGAAACTCACCAACCCTACATTGAGAGTAATACACCTTGCATTGCAGAAGAGTCAAACTCGCCAACCCTACATTGAGAGTAATACACCTTGCAATGGGGAAGAGTCAAACTCGCCAACCCTACATTGAGAGTAATACACCTTGCAATGGGGAAGAGTCAAACTCGCCAACCCTACATTGAGAGTAATACACCTTGCAATGGGGGAAGAGTCAAACTCGCCAACCCTACATTGAGAGTAATACACCTTGCATTGCGGAAGAGTCAAACTCGCCAACCCTACATTGAGAGTAATACACCTTGCAATGGGGAAGAGTCAAACTCGCCAACCCTACATTGAGAGTAATACACCTTGCAATGGGGAAGAGTCAAACTCACCAACCCTACATTGAGAGTAATACACCTTCCAATGGGGAAGAGTCAAACTCACCAATCCTACATTGAGAGTAATACACCTTCCAATGGGGAAGAGTCAAACTCACCAACCTACATTGAGAGTAATACACCTTGCAATGGGGAAGAGTCAAACTCACCAACCCTACATTGAGAGTAATACACCTTGCAATGGGGAAGAGTCGACCTCACTTACCCAACATTGAGAGCAATGCATTTTGCAATGAGCAAGAGTCAAACTCACAAACCTGACATGCACTAATGGCATATGATAGGTACATGTAAATCCAAGGATACTGCATGTTTGTAATGTTTAGATATTAATAAATAATCATTTGAGGCTCAGAAATTCATCAATGATAGCTATGATCTGTAATGATGGCTTCAAAAATATTGACAAGTAAATTTCATTTCTTCTGGGACATGTTTAAGTATGTTTAAATTAAAAAGAAGACTTCCAAGTACATATGTATTACTATTGTATTGTACTTTACAAAATCTTCAAGCCATGTTCTATGGGTTTTATCACAAGAACATACCTGCAATGTGTGAGTTTCCAAGATTGCTGCTACACAAGTAAAGTTCTGTTATTACTCATGTAATGACATTTATTTATAAATTTGTCCAGCTTGTTTTTGACATCAAGAGATGACACAATCACTGAAACAGAGACTATACTACTTCTCCTAGAGTATAAAATATCTCCTCTGCCACAACAGAACGAGAGGTTTCCCTCATGACACAATCACTGAAACAGAGACTATACTACTTCTCCTAGAGTATAAAATATCTCCTCTGTCACAACAGAAGGAGAGGTTTCCCTCATGGCATAAGATGAAACAGAGACTATACTACTTCTTCTAGAGTATAAAATATCTCCTCTGCCACAACAGAAGGAGAGGTTTCCCTCATGACACAATCACTGAAACAGAGACTATACTACTTCTCCTAGAGTATAAAATATCTCCTCTGCCACAACAGAAGGAGAGATTTCCTCATGACACAATCACTGAAACAGAGACTACACTACTTCTCCTAGAGTATAAAATATCTCCTCTGCCACAACAGAAAGAGAGGTTTCCCTCATGACATAAGATGAAACAGAGACTATACTACTTCTCCTAGAGTATAAAATATATCCTCTGCCACAACAGAAGGAGAGGTTTCCCTCATGGCATAAGATGAAACAGAGAGTAAACTACTTCTCCTAGAGTATAAAATATCTCCTCTGCCACAACAGAAGGAGAGGTTTCCCTCATGGCATAAGATGAAACAGAGACTATACTACTTCTCCTAGAGTATACAATATCTCCTCTGCCACAACAGAAGGAGAGATTTCCCTCTTGACACAATCACTGAAACAGAGACTACACTACTTCTCCTAGAGTATAACATAATCTCCTCTGCCACAACAGGAGAGGTTTCCCTCATGGCATAAGATGAAACAGAGACTATACTACTTCTCCTAGAGTATAAAATATCTCCTCTGCCACAACAGAAGGAGAGGCTTCCCTCATGACACAATCACAGAAACAGAGACTATACTACTTCTCCTAGAGTATAAAATATCTCCTCTGCCACAACAGAAGGAGAGGTTTCCCTCATGGCATAAGATGAAACAGAGACTATACTACTTCTCCTAGAGAATAAAATATCTCCTCTGCCACAACAGAATGAGAGGTTTCCCTCATGACACAATCACTGAAACAGAGACTATACTACTTCTCCTAGAGTATAAAATATCTCCTCTGACACAACAGAAGGAGAGGTTTACCTCATGGCATAAGATGAAACAGAGACTATACTACTTCTCCTAGAGTATAAAATATCTCCTCTGCCACAACAGAAGGAGAGGTTTACCTCATGGCATAAGATGAAACAGAGACTATACTACTTCTCCTAGAGTATAAAATATCTCCTCTGCCACAACAGAAGGAGAGGTTTCCCTCATGGCATAAGATGAAACAGAGACTATACTACTTCTCCTAGAGTATAAAATATCTCCTCTGCCACAGCAGAAGGAGAGGTTTCCCTCATGACACAATCACTGAAACAGAGACTATACTACTTCTCCTAGAGTATAAAATATCTCCTCTGCCACAACAGGAGAGGTTTCCCTCATGGCATAAGGTGAAACAGAGACTATACTACTTCTCCTAGAGTATAAAATATCTCCTGTCACAACAGAAGGAGAGGTTTCCCTCATGACACAATCACTGAAACAGAGACTATACTACTTCTCCTAGAGTATAAAATATCTCCTCTGTCACAACAGAAGGAGAGGTTTCCCTCATGACACAATCACTGAAACAGAGACTATACTACTTCTCCTAGAGTATAAAATATCTCCTCTGCCACAACAGGAGAGGTTTCCCTCATGGTATAAGGTGAAACAGAGACTATACTACTTCTCCTAGAGTATAAAATATCTCCTGTCACAACAGAAGGAGAGGTTTCCCTCATGACACAATCACTGAAACAGAGACGATACTACTTCTCCTAGAGTATATAATATCTCCTCTGTCACAACAGAAGGAGAGGTTTCCCTCATGACACAATCACTGAAACAGAGACTATACTACTTCTCCTAGAGTATAAAATATCTCCTCTGCCACAACAGAAGGAGAGGTTTCCCTCATGACACAATCACTGAAACAGAGACTATACTACTTCTCCTAGAGTATAAAATATCTCCTCTGCCACAACAGAAGGAGAGGTTTACCTCATGGCATAAGATTTTGAAGAAAATAAATCACAAAATAGAGTAAATTAGGTTTGTGGATTTAACATTTCACCAGACTAAATTTTGACAAAAATCTTAAATTGGAAGCAAACCAACCACAAATTGTAAACATTACAAGACAGGCAGAAAAGGAAGTAGTCCTCCTTTACATAAAATAGCAGAAATTATTAAAACTGCCAGATGATATACAACATGTGAAATAATTGTGACGAAGGAATCTTGTAGCCTCTGTTTCAGAGATTAGACTGACCCAAAAAACTAACTGAACTGGTATTTGCAAAGTTATTTAGCCATTGTAACTAGTTCTTCATATTCTCCTATATTTTATGGGCAAGCAGACCAATGTTCTCAAGAAATTGTGTCCGGTTCATTACCATATGGAGATCAGTATAATCTGTACATATACTATGATATTATTACATGATGATTTCTGTATCGGCCTAGTTATAAATCTGAAGGTAGCTGTATTGGCCTTCTGCTTCGCCTCTGGACCAATACAGCTACCCAAGGACTAATAACTAGGCCAATACAGAAATCATCACGTGACGTAATGATATATTTATTAATTAACCATAAAATATAGACTTGTGTGTTTTTATCCTTTCGCATTTAGATCTTTTTCACCTCCGGCCAATGCAACTATCATTGAACTAAAAGCTAGGCCAATACGAAAATCAACAGATAATGATATGTTTTAATTAAATATAAATTATTGTCTCATGTGTTTTATCCTTTTACCTTTTTAGTAGGGATGTCAAATCGATTAAAACCTTATAACCGATTACTCGGTCAGGTTTCCGATCGAGTACCCGGTTACTCGGTAGACAATTTATTTTGTTCGGTTTAAAAAAGGTACAGCTGGGTTCAATGACACTTCTGTTTTCTTCCTTTCTTTTCATTATTTTATATTTCAACTATAATTGTAAAGATTCAGTTGAATGATAAAAAAAATATAAATTTATTATTTACAACACAGTACAAATTATTTACATACCAGGTTATGTCATGTCACATTCATGATTCTTTCCGACGGAACAGATGTTGTCGGAACAGCTAAATACCGGCGCGCAAGAACCGAGAGTCTTGAATATTTATCGGAATTATCGTTTCACCACGCAAGAGAATCAGTTACTGGCATTTGACAGTTTCGAGTCATTACATTGTCTGAAAAACTTCCAAACTTTAGATGTAGGAGGTGGCATTTTCACAGCCCCATCTCTCGAAATTCAATTCAAACACACTTTTAATAGTTCAATACTTTAAATTTGAATTGTGTTCATACCAGTTTAATCACTTTGTTTGGTTAACATTGTTAAGCCTACAAGCTAGTGTTTTGCCGGGGGAATAAGCAGATCAGAGATCAATTACCATTTAATTGACCAATAATTGTTATGTAAACATATGCCAAGCGCTGGTTTATGTGTACGATTTCTATTATATCTAACATTAATTATTGATTGTGCGTAAAATTTTATCATTATTTTCATAAAAAAAAGTTTTCCGAGTAACCGAATACCGATTTTGGTATTCGATAATCGGATGTTCGAGCGAGTACCCGGTTAACCGGGTACTCGTTGCCATCCCTACTTTTTAGTATAAACTAGATGTACATTTGTTTATTTTCTTTCGCTTCCTTTCCATTTTGTCTTATCAGACGACAGTGACAGAGCATCTCCATTTTAACATTGATACATATGTGAAATCTAGAGAGATTCCGGAACACCAATATTGGCCGGATCAAAGTCGGCCAATATGAGAAAAAATCTGTATTGGCCGACTTTGTCCCCATATTGGCCAAGTTGTATTATCTGTATCACAAAGACAGTTTTCATCTTATTTATGTAAATATAACAACAGTAGTTAATTAATAACACTTGTTATTCATAATGCACATCAATTTTCTTTAATGACATCTCATCAACAGAGATGACTTTGGATATCAGTCTTCCATGTGGTAGAAATGGGAAATGCTGCCGTTTTGTTGTTGTTGATATTTTAGTTTTTCTAGTCATAAGTAATGTAAGATTTTGATAATCACTAATCTGTCTTCCTTCACAATTCAATCGTGTACCAGAAGCCACTGGTTCATTGGAAAAGGAAACATTAAATAACACTGACTAAATAAGTTTTTTTTTTCAACCTTTAACAAGTAACGTAACAATAAAAGTTCATTAAAACAAAAACACAATTTACAGGTACATGATATCAGTTATTAAAGTATTAAACATACATGTATAAAATACAGTCAACACTTGTATAGAAATCAACAAATGTTATTATTATACCTCACATAATAAAGAATCAATTCTATTGTTTAAAGACATAAAATAATCTGGACATTTTTGCTTCTAATCGCCGCCAACAGTGAATAACCTCAAGAATTACACACGTCCATTGAATAACCCTATTATTCAACGGTGAATAAACCTAATGAAATAATACTTTAACAATTCAAATATTAAACAGTATATTTCAACTGTTTGTTCGGTATAATAAAACAGTTACGGTCCTCTGAATCGGTGAATATCCAAAATTGTCAACCCTCGGGGGAAATAACCCTAGTGGGGTTAACAATTTTGGATATTCACCTATTCCGAGGGCCGTAATTGTATAATATCAAAATACCCAAATTTAAGCAAATATTTTGACCTTTTTTTAATCATTGAAAAACTGGGATAACTAATTTGTAACAATTCCTACATGAATATACTCCTGCATTTGTGATGAAAAAATTTTGAGCGTAACATTTACAATGGTCCTTGTAGCTACTGGGTTAATGACCAGATTCAACACTGAGAATTATATCACATTTTCCTTTTAACAAAACAAAGTTGAAGAATTATTTGACTTTTATCAATTCTTTTTTAGATTATAATGTGTTAGGGTTATAAATGTTTAAGGTCACTTTCAACAATATTTTAGTCATAATGTGGCAGTCTGTTTTATTGATGGAAGAAACTGGCATACCCTGAGACATGCCACCAAGTCACTGACAATCTTTGTCACATAAATTTATATCGAGTTCACTGTGCCTAGGACAGGAATCAAATTCATTTTAGTAGTGAAAGGCACTGACTGCATAGGTAGATGTAAATCCAACTACAGTAGATTTCGTTTATAGCGAAGTCCAGGGGACTCTCGATCTTATTTCGTTATAGGCATCGTTCGTTATAAGAGAAACAATGTAGAATTACCTCCCCTTTTGAAAATTGTAGTCAAACTTGTCTTAGCGACCCCCTCCGTATAATAAGTTGGATAATAAATAAACGAACACAGTCCGACTTAAAATAAATTACATTTTATTTCCGTTTTGCCCAGCTGATGCAGCGATTGTTGCCACTATCCCTGTAGCTGATATTTGCATGATCTACTGACAACATCTCACTCCCAAAAGTACATGTTTACAAAGTCCCTACCTGTTACTAGTTCATAATATATATTTTTCATATTAAATAAAGTCACGATTAGCGTAATTGTGTAAGACCGCCATTTGTTTACAGCTAAGTTGTACATGTGATGATTTATTATTGTTGTTTTGTTTTTGTTTTTTATTGATTTCTTATTTATATAAAATATTTAAAACTGCTTACTATAGAAAATACCATTTTTATCTTTCACTTTTATAAATAAATAATCGTGTTTTTGAAAAGTATTTAATTATGAAGTACTGGTTCCCAGCATATATTTCTGTCAACATTCGTTTAATGTGCGGTAACAGATCAAGGTAAACACAGGCTGATTGTGTGATTAGCTATCGGCGCGGATGTGTTACCATATTTCGGCTTGCAGTATGAATAACAACGGTAGAATTGAAAACTTAAAAGCCGCTTTGTTGTTTAATCAAAGAGTCTATCATCAAAGTAAAAATAAACAATAGCGAATGAATTAATCTCACTCATGACTTTGCTTTTAATTTCTTTAGCTTGTGCATCCATTCAATCAAATTTAGATTCCGTTTTATTAATTTATAATGCCATAAATTAGCGTGTGTGTTATTAATTGACAACTTGTTAATCACATCATTAATGCCCATTTTATTGTTTGAATATTTTAAAGAAAAGTTTTGATTGACATCATTAACAACATCAAAGGTGGGATTATTGATTTTTCAATTACCGATCACAGAAGGGTCAAGTGCACTTGACCATTCTAATATGTGATCGTCCGTGCATAACGGAAGACAGGTAAACGATTTGTTTGTTCACCTATTATCTTTGTTATATCATGTCAATTTTGAGTAATAAAAACGTTGTTTGGGTTTAAAATTCTCTTCGTTATAAGCCTGATTTCGTTATAAAAAATTTGTAATAGGCCTTCAAAAATGCATTGTTTAAATAGCGATGGGACCAGGGATTTATCTTTACTTCGTTATAAGCCTGTTCGTTATAAACGAACTCTACTGTACCATAGGATCGAAGCCACAGCAGTCCCTATTTTATAATGGTTGTTTTACATCTGATACACATTGTTTCTAACACTAACATTTCTTCAATACTATTTTAAATTTACACAAAGGAAATAAATCAATCCTATGTTACTTTATTAGATAGGGAAAATAATCAGTTGTATAGTAAAAACCATTAACGTCTTTTTTGGGCGGTCTCAACTAATTTAAAAAAAATAGAAAATCCAACATATGGTGGCTGTTTTTGTGTGAAGTAAAATTTATCATGCAAACACATTTTGATAGGTACATTTTTTTAAATAATAAATATGGCTCGTTTCACATTCCCATTGGTTATTTTCATCAATGACTAGTTTTTAATCTTAAATCTTGCAAATCTGTGTTTTAATAATATTATAAGGATATTCTTAAATCTTGCAAATCTGTGTTTTTATTTATGTTATAAGGAAATTTTTTGGTCTTGCAAATCTGAAATATCTCAGTTTTTGCTGAAATTGGGTATTCTGACAGTAAACAAATGTTGTTGAGGCATTTAATTTGTAGTCAATACTGTATAACGTACAAACCGTCAAGTAGATAATAACACTGCTATCACACCATTAATGGCATTGTATTAACTACAGAAATTTACCCTTAAAGAGATTTTTGGGTATGTAGGTATACTACGATAGATTCAGAGAAACTTTTTTCAAGATGTCTGATGTGACAGGTTAAAAGTTGATGCAGATTATATACCTGAACTAGGTTTTTTTCTCCCGAGATTTTGGGAGCCAAAAGGGGTACGGATAATGCACTAATGTAGGTAAAGTTTACGGTAGTAATTTTTATGTTAACAACAAACTTTACCCTGTCCTATCTATGCATCCATTTCTATCAAATTATCTGTTTCTTGTAACCCGACCTATTTCTTTTCTGTCAAATTTCTAATACAGCTTACCTTAATTGAATAAAAAAACTTGCTAAAGACAGTATTAAAGACAAGACATTTTCAATGGAATTCCTCATAAAATATTTCAGGTAGAGACAGTCAGGTAAACCAAACAAAAAAAAATAAAAAATTAATGGCTGACTTAAAAATGAACAAATTATCGACCTCTGGAGAATTAAATAAAGTTGACTAATTAATCAAGAGTTAAATGATAAACACTTATATATAGATAATGTCAGAATCCTCTTAGTATTACAAATTTATGTAGTAGTGAAGAGGCATTCATGTATCATGAAAATACATGATTTTTTACTAGCTTATTATACATGTAATAGCTTATGTGATGTCATTTTTCATTTTGAATTTCATTAAATAATAAATTTTTTATGGAATACCACGTCTCTACTGTTAACAATGAGTCATGTTTATGTGTGATCTATTTCATGGCAACTTTCAGAAAGAAAACAATATAAAATAAAAGTCTCATAATTTGTATAGATTAACTTCTGCTGCCAAAAACGTGACCAATAACAAAAATGTATTGACCACAATTGAAAATTTTAATGTACAAAATTATGCTAAAATCAATATTAAACAACTACAAAATTTATGTACAAAATTGTGCTAAATTCGGTTTTTAAACAATTTAAAAATGAATGTACAAAATTGCATAGAATTAAATTTGCTTAAAGGCACATTACATTTGTGTTAAGTTACTGCATGTAGCGATGTATAATTTTTTACGAGTATTGGCTGAGCATTATACACAAAAATTGCGATAATCATACATACATCTATTACAGCAATTGTGTCAAACGCAAAAAACAGGGGGGGTGGTGATTTATGCATCAAGGTGTACTTCAAATAACCACTAAGTTCAGAGTCTGCACAAAAACACACATGTTTAACAGTAGGACATTTACATACAACTTTTATACAAATCTCTTTGAATCAATACAATACAAAATAGTCTGATACAATGTTGCCATAGAGGACATTTACATAAAACTTTTATACAAATCTCTTTGAATCAATACAGTGACACCTGTTTAAACTGAACCTCATTGGGACCAACTTTTGTGTTCAGAATAGACAGGTGTTCTGTTTATACAGGTTAAATTAACAAAGATTTCCTACATTAGGACTTTACTTAAAAGTTCAGTTTATGCAGGATTTTGAATTATTCAGGGTTCAGTTTAGACAGATTTCATTGTAAAATAGTCTCAAATAATGTTGCTATAGAATAGTGTTGATAGATTATTAATCAGCTGATTGTGTATTGATATAAATGACCACATTTTTCTATGACAATAATGATAAATAACAGAGTGTACCATTTCTTTTTCACTGGACTTTCATACATAAGAAGAAGTCAACCAGTTAATTAACCTCCATCACAAATCTTCTGTTATTCTGTATCTTAGTTCCATTATAACATCCTGAAAATATAATAATTGTATAAGGAAAAAGTGAATAAGTTGATTGATTGATTGGTGTTTAACACCAACTTTAGCAATATTTCAGCTATATCGTGGTGTGAACAACTTTTTTCTAAATTAACCTCCGTCACAAATCTTCTGTTATTCTGTATTTCAGTTCCATTATAACATCCTGTAAATATATGTAGTATAAACAAACCATTAAATCTGTATTGTCCTACATCTCTACAAACAAAGTATTTTTAAATGCTCCAGGTAAGGTGTTTTTTCTTATCTGTTTTAAGAATTACACACTTAAGTTTTTATTGTACAGTATATGACAAACATTATAAACCAATACAAATTTATATCACAGATAGAAAAATGGAAATAAACAAGGTTGAAAGTATCAATACAATCGGGTCTTTCAATAAGGAGCAGTACCAAGTACTTTTACCTGCCTAAAATGGTCTTTAGTACCTCCGCATTTTAAAGAGTGTTGTATAAGATATTCATGAAAATTGTTCAAATTTTAATAAAAAGTACCACATGTAATTAGTGAAGTACTGGTAAACTTGAAAAATATTGAAAGCCCTGTACAGTACAAAATCAACCAAAAGACTTGCAGGAAGTGGTGGGTTTTTTTTTGCATCATTTTTACATTGTGATGTGACATTTTTCTCATTGTGACACCAAAAAAGGATGTGATATGCATAAAACTCAAACTGGTATCTCACTTCAAATATGCCAGTCACATGTACAATCATATGAAAGAGAATTTCTCACATGATTGTACATGTGCGACAGGCATAGTCGATGTGAGATGCATCTCTCATCACATGACCCTTTGTTTTGGCATCACAATATAAAGAAAGTTGCGTTACAATGTGAAAACGTTGAAAAAACAAACAATTTACCGTTAGTCTTGAACTTGTGATAGCTTAAGCTTCAAACTATAAACTACCGTATTAAAAATTTCAAGTTGCTTATTTACAGTTTTATATCTATGATATAAAATTAAAACTCATGCATACAATAATTTGCAGTATACAATAAAACCTGCTTTAGTGACCACCTTTATTCAGCAATAACTTGTATTATGTAACCTAAATTTCAATTTCTCCTCACAATGCATTTCATATTAATTTAATCTGTATTTAGTGACCCCCTGTCTTTTTGACCCTATTTCAATGCTTCCTTGGAAAGTCACATAAGACAGGTTTGACTGTAGTATTCAATATTTTCATTAAATTGCATAATTTAGAAGTAAAATATGTTTCCAATGGTGGCCATTTATAAGTTGGACAAAAATGTTTCTGACTTGAAAATGTGAGCAATCACAATATTGACCATGACTGATTTATTATAATCTCATTGTTGCTAGGGTGTAAGATAAGCTTTTCTAACTCTACCAAGTTAATATATTTCCTGTTGAATGTGATATTCACATAGCACCCAACCTCCTGGATGAGACAGTCTATACACTGACCTATCAAATATATGGCTCAAACATTGTTATTTCTAATCCTTGACAAGTCTCAGTTTGGACAAAGAATATTTGATCCCTCTGGGTGTGAGATAGCCATAAACAAAGAAACCTTTTGTTCAGAACCATTCATGTCATATTCATGACAAATTTCCTTTCAAAAGTTTCAGTGGTTCCAGAGAAATGGATCTTTAAAACATATTTCCCATAGAGGCCAATGTTATCTATCTTGAAAAGTAACGACAAAAGTTCACACTGTATGTGTAATGGAGAGTAGATAGCTTACAGAAAAAGTAAACAAATTCTAATACGAATTGCATGGGTCATTGGTGCTGCCACAGAAAAAGTAAACAAATTCTAATACGAATTGGATGGGTCATTGGTGCTGCCAACTCCCACATACAAAAAAAAAATGTTATTTTTTTTAATATTCCTATGCAAATGATCCTTATTGACTCTCAAATATTTTGTATATTACTAAGACTCAATAACATTAACAGTGAAAATGTGTTTCTATTACCTCCCCTTCATAGTATTGTTCTCTGACTTTCTCTAAGGAATTATTGGCAGGTAATAAATAATAGCAAGTAGATGTTGGATGGTATAAATCAACCTGTAATATAAAACAATATTAACTTAAATCTGTAGCTTAGCTTAAACATATTTTATTGGGCAAATATTGAACAAAATGGATTAGACATAAGTTAATCAAACTTATGAAGTCTTCTCCATAGAAAGTATTACACATAATAATCTTGATAGGGATGCATTATATAAATACATATATATCAATAGTTACGAATCTAAATTAACAGAAAATACTTATAAAATATAGACAAAGGAACGAAAATTGAGTGGATTTACATGATGTGTGTGGTTTCTTGTTGAATACAATAAATCTGTATTCTTGGTTGATGCTTAGTTTTCTATGGTAGATTCTTTGAAGATCAATCACTGTGTGTATTGTTACAGTTATTGACATTTGATGTTTAAGAGTTCTTGCCCTTTGGTGGTTAACATGGCTTAGAGGTGTTTAATACAACTTTCATCAATATTTCAGTTATATCATGACCGCATTATTTATTAGTCAAGGAACCAGATTACTCAAGAGAAAAACAACCAACCTTCCGCAAGTCAGCAACAAAATTTATAATATAATGTTGTATTGAGTACACCATACTTGGACTAGAATCTTAGTGGTTATAGGTACTGATGGGCATATACATAGGTAATGTAAAAATTTAAGTACATCAAACTACCATAAATCACATCAAATGATGTCCCCCTCGTTGTTAACATGTGTCCAAATTGTTCTTTGTAGTCCAAATTGTTCTTTGTAGTATGAACTAACTAAAGTTTCCATTGATGTTTTTTATATCCATAATTCTTACACATTATTTTATACAGGCATATGATGCAGCATGTGCAGAGTGGTTATTTAATTGTAATTTGCACTGCTTAATGAAAAAGAATCAATCGAAATGCTTAAAACTATCCTCAGATACAGGCCTTTCAATAAGCGGCGGTACCAGGTGCTTTTACCCGCCTAATACGGACTTTGGTATCTCCTGATTTTAAAGAGTGTTGTACAAGATTCATGAACATTTTTCAAATTTTAATAAAAATTACCACCTGTAACTAGTGAAGTACTGGTGCACTTCAAAAATATTGAAAGCCCTGAAGATATTACAATTTTCCAAATATTCATGATTTTGACCAAATGTTGTCCCATGATGTATAAAAAGCAGCATAATATTTTATAATGGACTATTTTCCCTCTAATCTTATGTGTAACTTACATGATAGAATTTTTCCAGTTGTAACTTTTTCTTGATAAAGGTGACAATGTTCCCAGCTGTGGCTTTACTGGTTACACGTAGGAACTTCTTGTCTAATTCTACCTGTAATAGCTAAAGAACAAAAGAAAGAACTGGTTACACGCAGGAACTTCTTGTCTAATTCTACCTGTAATAGCTAAAGAACAAAAGAAAGAAATGGTTACACGTAGGAACTTCTTGTCTAATTCTACCTGTAATAGCTAAAGAACAAAAGAAAGAACTGGTTACACGTAGGAACTTCTTGTCTAATTCTACCTGTAATAGCTAAAGAACAAAAGAAAGAACTGGTTACACGTAGGAACTTCTTGTCTAATTCTACTTGTAATAACTAAAGAACAAAAGAATGATAATACAAATGGTTACTTGTAAGAGCTTCTTTTATTTGTAATAACTAAGAAACCTAGAATGACAAATTCTAATTTTCATTCCTGCAAGTTAAACAGTACTCTAATATGGTACTTTTTAATATATACATTTTTCCCCCCAATTTACAAAACTTTGTTGATCACATATAATTATTTCTGATCATAAAATAAAACAGATACACAAATGTATATCATAAACAATCAAAATGAAGAAACTTATTACTTATTGAAAGAAGAATAATATTATATTAATTAAATCATACGCTAAATATAATATATTCCTGTAAGATCTGACCCAACTTGATTTAACACCATATTTAGGTGAACTTTTGTGCTACCGATGCAAGCACTATGTATATGACATGTGACTTTAATCAGATCGTCAACAAATAAACTGTTAACATACAAGTAGATAATGAAAGACTACAGACTAAGTAAATGTAGTCTGAATGAAGAAATTCTCTAAAATTCCCACAAAAATCTCTCATCGTAAAGAAACACAACATAATGCAACATTTAACTAAAGAGAAATCAACTAACTATCAACTTACTGGTGAATCATCTATGTTATCTCCCCTGAAAATAAAAATTGAGAATATTTTAGCGAAAAATGAAATGTGGTTTGGTTTATGGTTTTCAGTTTTTAACACCACTTTCAACAATATTTAAGATATATCATGGCGGTCAGTTTTATTGTTGGAGGAAACCGAAGTACCCGGAGAAAATCAACAAAAAAAAAATGAAATGCGTCTGAAAGATTGGTATCCTTTTTCTAAACAAAAACCTATCCATAGTTTGTCATATTACCAATGGCATAGGGGCGAGTGAGTGAGTGATTTACTGATGTTGTTGTTTAACACCAAATGAAAAATCTTCAGCTATATCATGGCAAGAACAAGTAACATTTCAATGAGATGATGATGATGATGATGATGATGTCAACTAAATCAACATGCTTAGTTGGATTTTTATAGTGCTAGTTTACTGAAACAAGTCACGTCGCTCCACTCTGAAACATTATCCTGATTCTGAGCCAACCAGTCTCTGCTCTTACTAGTAGATAGCTATGGCCAATATAAATAAATATCTGTATTTTGTCAAGTAGTAATCATACAAAAGAAGAATGACAAAACATCAAATGGAACTCATCATTATCAGTAAACCATTCATTTTGGCACTTTCTACATATAAAAACAATAAAGTTGTAAATTTTATTCCTGTTTGTGTTGAGGTGTACACAATACAAGTATATCAAGGCAATCAGTTTTATTTATGGAAGAGACTGCAGTACCAAGAGAAAACTAAAGACATGTCACACCTCACTGACAAATATTATCACATAAACTTGCATCAAGTACATCCCTCCATGGGCAGGAATCCAGTTGACTTCAGTGGTGACAGGAACTGATTGCAGATGGAGATTTAAATCCATCAACCCTACAATCATGACCATGATGGCACTGTTTAGTCATGGATGAATCCCCTGTTTAGTCATGAATGAATCGCCAGTTAGTCACAAAGACATGTAATATGTGAAGGATGTCTAATTTTTGGGGGGTACAAATTTTGTTAGTACAGTTTTTATTTTTAAACCCTCAAAAATGATTTTTCCTAAAATTTCTCAAGATATTTAATAAATTCCTCAACAATTATTAATTATGAAGTGACCAACCCACTATTATACTATGGAGTTCTTCACTGCTTGTATAAATATACTAATAGTATAATATTTCAATAATCTATGATTTGGTGTCACACGTAGTTTATTGATGTCATGTCATTTGTACAGTAGAACTTCAAGAAATGGGAGAAAATCGTGTTGTTTGTAGTTTTTCATAAAATACTGTGATAATACTTTTTATTTCTTGGCACCAATTTTCATGATTTCTAAAAAATGCATTGATCCATGGGTTCTTGAATTTGTGATTTCAAACACTACTGGCAACAATCAATGGGGAAAATTGTATTTCATTGGATATCAATTTTCATGGTTCAAGTGAATCATGAAATCCATGAAAAGTAGAACCCACATGATTAATAATGATATCACAGAAAGTTTTTCAATAGATTTTGGTTTTTAAAAGTTAGAAAAGAAGCCATAACTTGTTAATATTATACCATGGTTGACCCTGTAATTATACAATGTTGGTAACTTATCCAATAATATATGACTTCCAAATTTTATTCTTGTTGGCTTATTATATGAAATATCCTTACCCTTCGTACTCTAGCTGTAATGATACAAAGTTTGTATTAAAGTATTTCTTAACTTCATGTCTGATTTGTCTGGAATAATTTCTGACATGGCGTGATTTCTTCCTGTGTATCGGGAATGAGAAAGGATCATGGCCACTTGCTGGAGGCGTCGTCGGAGGTGGGGGTGGCAGTGTTAACTTTGGTATTATTTTTTCTGAAAAAGTAGTGCTGGTTGAATAAACAATTAAAACAACAAGCATCATAACATGGGAAAATAATTATCTAAGCTTTATACAGATTAGCATATAAAAATTTAGATGGTATGACAATTAATATTATATATTTACACAATACACAGCAATTACTGTAATTTTGTCATTAATATCCTGTATTTTTTTACAAAGAAAATAATCACTAACTGCTAATTTGAGTATTCAATTATTCTAATAAAATGAGTGAGTGAGTGTTGTTTAATGCCAACTCAGCAATTTTTCAGCTCTTACATGGCGAGAACAAGTTAATTTTCAATGAAATGATGATGAGGTCCTCTTTGTACTAGACCAACACGCTTAGTTGGATTTCTATAGTGCTAGCTCACTGAAACAACGTCCGCAGAAAGACATGTCGCCCCACTCGGACACATTATGCTGATTTCAAGCCAACCAGTCTTTGCTCTCTTTCCTTTATGCTACGTGTTTAGCGGAGAAGCAACAAATACCAATTTTATAGTCTTTGGTTTGACTCGATTGGGATTCAAACCCATGATCTACCGCACTCGAGGTGAGCATGCTAACCATTACACGACCGATAGCGGTTCTAATAAAATGATGTAGCATTATTACCTCCAGTAAGTCTTTCATGTTCCTCATAATATACTTTTTCTCTTCTCTGTTCCTCTATGAGAAAAAAAGGCTTTAAATTGTTAATAATATTCTGAATTAGTTATATCAAATTTCCTACCCTCCACTGTTCAAATATTTATTGATTAAAAATAAAAAATATTAATATGAATATTCTTCTGTTTCTTTTCTGTTTCTCTATGAGAAAAAAACCTTTCAGCATTAAATTGTTAAACATTCTAAATTGGTCATATTCATTTTTACCTCGTTGCTCAAATATCTAATGATTAACAAAATAACAATAAATGATATATTTCCTATACCGTGAATCTTTTTCCTTCACAACATAACGAAACATTTTCATACCATATATTTCAAGCTTTAAACACTTATGAATACTGTCCATTACAAGAATATCAGTTATACTCACCAACACATGTGATATGATTGATATCTGGGAAAATATTCACAAATAACACTACTTAATAGTAGGATGTTCAGTTTATTCATACATTTTATTTTGTATAAAGTACTTACTGTTAACATGAAATCTTCCAGAAAGACTGAATCTGTCCTTAGGTTTAAGTTTATGGATGAATAATGTTACTATGAACTGTGACAGTCAATTATCTTGGTGGAGGAAATATGAGTACCCTGGGAAAACTACTGAGTCATTGACAAACTATTGTTACATAAGTTGTATTGAGTACACATCGCCATGGGCAGAAATCTAACTCACAACTAGGGCCCGGGTGGCTCAAGGAGTTAGGTAGTTGGATTACCTAACAACTCATACAAGCCTATCACCAATACAGCGTGGGTTCGCGCCCCCCTTTTTAAATTACAAAAAAATTTAAAAAGCATCAGAGATGCAACAGCCGAGTTGCAAGTCAAATTCATTTGGTCAAACTGGATTCCTGTTTTCAAGATTTATCAATGTTATGTGCCAAGTATCAATCTTCTGGCATTGCCGGTTCACAAGAAGAAGATTTTTAAATATTAAAATAATTAATCATTTTAGGCCCCCTCTTGGGCCCTTCTTTGGACCCCAGACATACTGAACATAACTTTGGAAGAGGATCACGCAAGGAACATTTGGGCAAAGTTTGGTTAAAATTGACAAAATGGTTTCAGAGATATGTGTAATTCTCAAAAAAACTTCCGGTAGAGGATGGGGATGACCCCGGGCCTCAACTCTTGGGGGCATTTAATTTGTCTATTCACCCTGATCATAAATATATATGGTTTAGGGGTGGGGATCTCAACCATTAAAAAGTTCACTTCAGGTATAGGGTGGGGTATGACCCCCTCCCCCGGGGTCTGAGTTATAAGGCATTTAATTTGCCTAGTCACCCTGATCATAAATATATATGGCTTAGGGGTGGGGATCTCAACCATTTAAAAGTTCACTTCAGGTATGGGGTGGGGTATGACCCCCCGGGGCCTGAGCTATAAGGCATTTAATTTGCCTAGTCACCCTGATCATAAATATATATGGTTTAAGGGTGGGGATCTCAACCATTAAAAAGTTCACTTCAGGTAGGGGGTGGGGTATGACCCTGGGGCCTGAGCTATAATGCATTTAATTTGCCTAGTCACCCTGATCATAAATATATATGGTTTAGGGTGGGGATCTCGGTCACATTTTTTAAAACAGATTCCCCAGTGGGGTGGGGCTGAGCCCCGGGGATAAAAGATGTTCAATGCACAACTTCATATTGGCATCTCCACCCATGCCAAATATTAAGTTTCTATTTTTTGTAGTTTCAGAGAAATGTGTAATTCTCAAAATATGTACTTTTTCTATAGAAAACCATGATTTTACAAGAAAAAAACAATAGATTAATCTGAATTTCGAACTCGCTCTAAATAATAGTGTAATAATGCTTCCTATCAAAAATTACGTTGATCGGCCAAAAACTAAGAGCGCTATCGCGTTAACGAAGATAATTCTCAAAATATGTACTTTTTCTATAAAAAACCATGATTTTACAAGAAAAAAACAATAGATTAATCTGAATTTCGAACTCGCTCTAAGTAATAGTGTAATAATGCTTCCTACCAAAAATTATGTTGATCGGCCAAAAACTAAGAGCGCTATCGTGTTAACGAAGATAGGCTAACATACATACGCCCGCCCGCCTTTCGCCAAAAGATAAGCCGACTGCAACTTCGTTGCAACTCGGCTAAAAAGGGTGCACTCGACTCGCAGCCGCAAGTGATAAAGTTTACCAGTTGCCTGTCCATGGTCTGTAGTTCTCTCCGGGTACTCCGGCTTCTTCCACTACTAAAACTGGTCGCCATGATATAGCTGAAATATTGCTGAAAGTGGCGTTAAACACCAACAATCAATCATCAATCAATCTAACTCACAACTTGGTCATAATGAACACACCCCTTCCAAGTTTGAGTCATTTAGAAGTTACCTTCAGCAACATTAGGCAGCAATCTGTACACTATATCCTGGATTGTTGAGTCATGTCTGTAATACAAGCATATTTCCCCCCCATTAACTCAAACCAAAAAATATGTATAATGATAAACATTAACATTATTTACAATATATAAAATGAGTAATAAACTAGCATGGAGGTTAGTAAAGGACTTTTTTCAGCACTCACTACCAAACAATTATAGAAGCATTTCCATGTGACATTTATTACACTACCCATACACATTTATATTTAATATCTTTCAAATCTTCCCTAATACAACTATCATCTATCTAAGTACATATCCATTACAATACAGTTCAGAAGTAACATTTATTTTATCTCCATTACTAATGGACAGCACTTGACAAGTCTCTATTTATAAAACAATATCACTTATGCCATAAATGTATTAATTATCTCCCTTGTGACATGCTACAATTGTCTCCCCTGGGAAAATTCAACACTTCAGATTTTAAAGGCATAAAGGTAGTCAAATTCGTAAATTTTCTTGTTATAAGCGTGTTGGTATATGTAAAGTATAATACAAGCAAATATGTTCTCAACTATTTCCTGACAGAAAAATGTGCTGAAAAGGTGTAATTAATAAAAATATCTGATCATTTTTCGTCATCTAACTGGTATTTTCATTAATTATCCGTCGTTTGGAGTTCCGATGTTTACAGAGGAAGCTTGTGATACTGACCCAGATTCTTGATTATGGATGGTGAGGTAGGATATATTCTAATAATTATGAATAACTGATGTTTTCTTTTTATATTCAATCAATATTTTCTGTTCCATTCACTAAAGGAATTTCTTCTTAATTTAGATACATTTAAAAACTATGATTTGATTGGCTATAAAGACAATCATCAGCACTTATCAAAGTGTTTTAAAACAATCATGTGACAAGAATTTCTTGGCATGTTGACCTACGGGTGATAGGTGGAGAGTATTCGAAGCGTGATCAGCTGTGGGTTACTGACAATGTTAAATATATATACTTGACTACATGCATATCTAGACTTACCTGATATTAACAATAGGATCTGTTGGATGGATCTGTGTATCACATTGTGGACAATTGAGGCACTTCTCTATGTGTCTCACAAGACAGGTTTTACAAACTGTTAAAATATAGTACAAATTGGAAACAAAATTGTACTGAATGAAGAGATGATGATAATCCTACCATTATTCATAATTTCAATTTGATAGAATAATCACTTATGCCGTATAGGTAGGCCTCCATGACTGACATATACTATATGGCAATTGGAGTGAATGAGTGATTGTTGTTTAATGCCATCTCAGCAATTTTTCAGCTATATCATGGCGAGAACAAGTTAAATTTTCAATGAGATGATGATGAGGTTCGCTTTGTACTAGACCAACATGCTTAGTTTTTTTTTTTATAGTACTAGCTCACTGAAACAACAGTCTGTGGATAGACATGTCACCCAACTTGGACACATTATCCTGATTCCGAGCCAACCAGTCTATGGCAATTGGATATATATATAATCAGTGCCTATCACAACTTAGGTATGTGATTATCAACTGCCATCCTGTGGCTAGGTGTCCTCTATTAAACCTTATATGATAAAAGTTTCCTAGTATACTCCAGTTCCTACTTCCAATAAAACTGACATCAATGATATTGGTATAACTAAAGTATTGTAGAATGTGGTATTAATTACTTATATTTATTTCAATCAACAACAAAAATGATGTTTTTTTCTTTTTAAAGAAGAAAGTACATTTTTCTGTATTAAGTGCAATTTGACTAAATGGAAAGCAAGTTGTTTTGTCATGGTCTCCCATGCCTTTGACGAGCTTTTCTAGCCTGTCTCACTGCGAGTGCAAATTAATTTTATATTTTCCGACGATGTACTGTACATATATTGTGTTTATCAATATCAAAAGGTCCAAAACAACCATCAAATTGTCTGAAAATAGCTGAAACAAGCGTTGTTCTACATATTTTCAAAGGCGTCATTTGTGACGTCAGCACTTACATGTATACTGTTACTGTTTCTTTCTGTTGCTCAACAGGAATCAGGTACCAGAAAAGCTATATTTTGGTCAGTGACGGTAAAAAACTAAAATTTATCCAGTCAATGCAATTTGACTGCTCAAATAGAACCAGTGTAGGATAATACATGTACTAATTTTTTTGCCCATAAATACCTGACAAGCATGGTAGAGTATTACAGTGAAACCCATATAAAGTTGATATAAGTGATACAGGAAGGCTGGCGCTGCCTTTCTGTAACACAGAATCCTGTACTATAAACTGAACTTTAAATAAATTCCCAATGTAGAAAATCCTTATTAATTCAACTTGCATAAACCGAATTTCTGTCTATTCCAAACACAAAGTTCTTCCCACGGAGGTAAGGTCTAGACATAAATAATTCACTGTATACTCTAGAATTCAAAAGGTTTATATACAATATAATAAGTACTTGACAAGTTAAAATAAAAACTTATTTCATACTATACATAAATGTATAACACACACAACTATCTAGGGTACTTACAAGTATGCATACACTCTGTGATAGTAGAAGCTTCATACAAGTATCCACCACATAAAGCACATGTTATGTATGTATTTATAGAACACAGTGTCACATTAACTGGTTCTTTACTTAGACTTGGACATACAGGCAGTTGTGCTAGCTAAAAAAGAAAAGAAAAAAAGTATCATTTAAGAAACAGAGGAGCCGTCGTGGTCGTGATCGAATAGCAGTTGGATTTACAACTACCTATGCAATCATTACCTATCACCACTATAACGTTGTAAGTTCAAACCCTGCTCATGGTGAGGTGTACTCGATACAACATTATGTGATAAAGTTTGTCAGTGACTTGCGACAGGTCAGTGGTTTTCTCCAGGTACTCCAGTTTCCTCCACCAATAAAACTGACCACTACGAAATATTGTTGAAAGTGGTGCTAAGCACCATAACCATAACCAAATCATCTTTAATTAAGAAACAGACATTTATATCACTAAATTTTAAGTTGATTGTTTTTGTTTTGTCATTTCTTTTTTTTAATTTTAGTGAAACTGAAAATTGTATCTTTTTGTTTAAATTCTACAAGAAATGAGAAAGCCCATTTGAGTAATGCAAATGAACAACAAAGATGATATGGCTATACAATTATATCACTGTCGTCAAAGAGTTCCGGTTGAAAATGTTTCGTCAGCTTCCGGCACAAGTCACTTGGGTATGATTGAAGTACAGGTGACGACAAAAAGTAAGTATTATGATTATATAGTATTATTATATCTTGAATCCAGAAGATGTCGTTATAGGTCGATTATTTTTCTTTGTTTTTATCTATATGTTTCTGTGGTTAACTTCATCAATTACTCAGATATGGATAAAATGATGGACAATGACAAATGCTAATAATGAGCTTGAAATCATCAAATAAAGCTATAAAAAGTAGTCTCTGTGTGTAATTAAAGCACACAAACCCTTTGCAATGCTTAGATAAATGATAATTTACACTGGCATGCTACCATGAATAGTTTTAGACTTACGTGCTTATTTACGTACATTCGTTTCGGTTTTGTAAACCATTACTTTCCGGTTGAGTCACAAAAATTGTATTTAAGTTGAACCGGTTTTGTCACTACAAAATTTAAAGAATAATGGAAAAAAGCCCAATATCACAATTATGTTTCCTTTTTATAATTTATTAAAGGTTCATTATAACACTTGTCAAGGGTGTGTTCGACTTGCAAATTGATAAAGAGAAAAACAAGTGATGGCAAAAGCTTTGGCAAGGTGAGCTAAAAACACATATTTGTCTTAAATGAATAAAAAGTGTGAAAAAACAACAGCACAGTCAAAATATTTTTCATATGGATGCTTTGTATAACATTAAAAGAAAGAAATGCAAAATGGTTTGAGCAGAATTGGTATTCGCCAAAGTCACCTTTAACAGTATGGTCATGATCTTTTTTTTATAGAATTTGTAATTTTTCCTTTATTTACTATCCAGATGGATTATTGCAATATTCAAACAAAGTGTGTTTGATCAAAGGTAGGAAGTCTCACTGTTTATATGCTCATAAGTTGTATTTTAAAGGCTGAAAATTGCATCAGAAGTGGAAAAAGTGGCAAAATGTACGCCATATTCATAATGTTTTCAAGTTCTGAGGTATCTTTTCAACATTTTCAAATTAAATAACGCTATAAATATTCTAGGAGTGCTTAGCCTATACCATTAACATCATGTTGTGCTATTCATTTTTAAAATTTGTTATTTAAAACAAAATATCTGAATTCTATAAAAAAAATTATGTTGAATCGTGAAAAACCAGAAACTTCACCACCCATTATTAGACGTGTAAGATGTCTATGTGAAAACATCATCTTATATAAATATCAAGTAACTCTTATTGATTTGGATTCATTTTTGTTTTCAAATAATATATTGAAGGATGTTCAAAAATTTTGATAAAAACAAATTTGCATATCGAGTGCACCCTTTGAGTTTGATAAGTATTATAATGAACCTTAAGAATGCAACTGTTTGTTTGTTCAGTATATATTACAAAAACCGGTCCAAGATATGGCATACGCACACTGTTTAATATTTTGATTGTACATTTTGTTATGAAATTCTAGTTTTGTTTAACTTGCATTTCAGGTAGAGATGAATACTGGAAGCTTGTCACCATTTGGTTGTTACTACTGTCAAACGACATTCTTGAATTTTACCGAAGCTATACTACATTCTACTTTAAGTCACTGAAGGTCAGGAGCCTTGAACTCAATTCGTCTACCGGGAAAATTGACTACAGAATTCATAACTTTAATGTTATACAGAACTTAAAACTGCAGGTCAGTCAATACCAGCTGATCCTACAGATGACAAGTTATCTATTCGAATCACGAGAACTGGAGGTGATGAAATTACAATAGCTGGTCCCACTAGTAAAAAAAATCGTCAGTGCACATTACTGCAGCCATTAGAAAAAGAGACAAATGTGACAATCGATGATGAAATGAGTGTTGACATTAATACTAATAATGATCTAGAAACACTGATAAATTTACTGCCATTAGTTGTAGAGACCTTGAAAAAAAAAGGTAAAATTGAAACTTGGATAAAATTTAACCAGCTGCTATCAACAGATTCGGCTTCCCTCGACAATATAGCATTTTAACAGTTTTTGGATGTAGCCAAATGGTCTGTCTTGGGGAATACAACTTCAATGAGATATGAAGACTCTGTTGTAAACAAATTTTGGTGCATAGGATACAAAATGTTTCATGGTAAGTGGCTCAGATTCATGAGTGAACCAAAGAGCAGAGGTGAACTCATCAATAAAGTCCTGGAAACTTTGATCCAACAGTCTAGAATCAACTTTAGCGTCAAACTGGGAATTTTAACTCACCTATTGGACAAAATTGCAGAACAAGTGTGTAGGAATCAGACATTCAAACTTTGTTTTGACAGGAAAAATAATAATTCATCAATCAGTGATCAATTTTTTATTTTAATTTTTTTTAATTTTTCAATAGCCAGGAATTTACATCCATAAAAAAGCCCATACATTACTACCTGCCATGGATGTACAAGGGCTTACAACATAATTATCATGTGACTTGCATTTTTAAAAGTCAATTATTAAGCAAAATATAATATTTTGACATGAATAAATAAATAAATTGAGACACATTCATTCTTTCACATCATCTCTCTCCCTTTCATAACAACACCCATTCCTTTACAATGTCTGTCTTCTACTATTTTCTGACTTTAGTAACTTACTCTTAATTGATACAAATAAAATACATAAATATAAATAACGTAGTATACCCGATTACCTATCAGTAGTTAAAGATCTGGAAATACATGTTTCACTGGAGTCCAGTATTTTTCAAAATCATTTAAATTGTTATTCTTTATGGCTATATATTGTTCAAGTGAATAGTAATTTTTAATTTGATACTTCAATTCTATGATATTTGGAATTTTTTTCTTTTAGTTTACATTTATATATATAATTTTTAGCTACAAGGATCACTAAGCTTAACTTTCTTTTTTAAATCCAAGCAAAAATTCAAGTGTGAAAATAGCATTTCAGACAATCATATACGTCACAAGTTCTGGAAACTTTGATCCAACAGTCTAGAATCAACTTTAGCATTCCGTTTGCAAAGGTAAAGAACATGTCAGAATTCCATGTGTCTGCCAGTCAAGTCAAACCGGGAATTTTAACTCCCCTATTGGACAAATTTGCGGAACAAGCATCTAGGAATCAGACATTCAAACTTTGTTTTGACGGAAAAAAATTAATTCATCAATCAGTGATAAATCAGGTGACATTGAATTTATTGGATTAGAGGGATCGCCAACCCTGTTAGAGAAGCAGGAAAGGTTTTTGGGAAGGAAAGAATGTCATTGGAAATCTGAAGTATGTATTTCAAGTGCAGAGTGTGAAAAACAAAGTCCTCTTTGAAGAGATTTACATGTAAGAAGACATAACAGAGAATGTTTTGAAATACATTCGCAAAGTTTTAACAGTTTTGTCGTGATGATTGCAAGAATTAAGGGAAACACACCTCTCGAAGGAACAAGTTCTTGTTAAATTTAAAAAAATGGGAGAACCAGATTGGAGAAAAAGTAAACTTGTCTTTGTTATCAGTGCCTTAGAAACAAACAGATTTGATATAGAGCCTAATATTGATGGTTTGCTGGAGATGATTAATAAACTGAGCAAAGTTGTATCCACAGTGAGTAATATGATTCATGTATACCCAGATGGAAAGGAAATCAACTTAGCTCATCAATCTAACTATGTTCATTTGCTTCACAATGCAAGTACTTCGGACTCGGATAAAACTGACCACAGATTTGTGAAACAAACCAGTCTGTTGTTTTGATGGACAATGGTACAAAATGACCGTTCGTGACAGTAATGATTCCCCACTCACGATTTTGCAATCACAAAAACAGATATGGAATAGCGTGAAGAAAATAGATAAAAAGGACATTCTAAAAGAAATTTCTAACTCAAATGTTTTTTCTGTAACTGATATCCAATCACTGGGTGAAAATGTGTCAATAAAAAAGACTATCAAGACTGTTGCAGCTGTAGACTATTATCATACAAGCCAATTTAGTAATTGTTGTTCTAGTAAACTCTTACTCTGTAGGAAATGTCAAAGACGATAGGAAGTTTAATGTTTCTGCCAGGATTAATCATATGATCGTCGATGACTTGACAACAACTAAAAAGAAGAGTAAAGCACAAGCTACAACAAAAAGTAGACAAGAAGGTGAAACCAACAAAACAAATGATCTTATATCATCTCTTCCAGCAGAGGTCGAACTTGACCTTAGCGAGGATGTAACCAGCCAGGTTATCGAAGTAGCATTGTCTTTGCATCTCGACAATAGTGATGAAAACGTATACACTGCAGTTCATGAACACTTCAACATCAGTAGTCTATTCAAAGACGGAACAGAAATCATACAGAATTGAACGAACAGGAATAGACTGACAAGACAGTGGAAATAAGAATCGTCCAGCCAAATGATACCACTGCTGACAGTATCATAACACTAGTTGATACAATAAACATACTAAAAGAAATTAAAAATGACAAGACATCAAAGAAATTGTGGCTAATAACAATTGAAGATTTTGTTAAACAAATTTAAGGACGCAAAAACTTGACAGTTGCTTCACAAAATCAGAACTTATTGCATATATGCAACCAGTCTTTGGTAAGCTAAAAGTTAACGGTGAAACATGTAGATAGTCTCTCCTTAAACATCAGTTGGTGACAGTTATGTCAAAGTATTTAAGTAATTGAACAACATATCATCATACAAGAGCTGTCAGAAAGAACCCTAACAGTCTTAGGATTACATGTAAAAAAAATTGTCTTCGAGATATTCAAGAAAATCTTGAACAGCATATATACGACGGAAAAAGAACAAGTGGTACGTCAATTCCCCGTTTGGATCTTTTGATTTGTGAATGTGCAGAACCAACCAGGTGTAAAACATCTTTCATGGTACTCAAGGCCAGAATACAACGCTGTTCTTGACAATTATCTTTTCTTGGTTATAGATAGCTATCACCAATTATGTGGTGCAAGAAGGCTTCTATGTCAGAACGGAATTCCTGCAGCAGGAATTAGAAAAAACAATATTCATCGCGTTGCCATGGAGTTGAACATAACAGATGTGAACTTAATATTGCCATGGCAGTTGACCTCATTGACAAGCAAAATATTGAGTTCGCCAAAACAACATTCAATCTGAAGGTATCTAATGCACTTGAAGAAATTGGTGCATTGAAAGAAGCACATTTTTGTCGACTTATGCATAATTGGTATCTAGCCGATGACGAACCAGGAATTCCTGTTGATCTCAGAATCCAGTATCATTTGGCACCAAGAGACTGGCTTTTAGATGATGTCGACTTTTCCAGATTCCCTCCATACGGTGTATATATCAAAGATATACCAATGGTGTTATATGAAGGACTTCTTACCAATATTGAGTGCAAAATTCAGCTTTTCTTTGGTACCTTCCAGGATCTAGAGCCAAGAGGGACAGGAGTGCTTACACCATCTGAGCATTCCAACAGCTCTCGTGTAGCTATTGAACTACTAGATGCAAAGCTCAACCCTAACAGGTATGTTATCAACCATGATTTTCTAAAAGTAATCTAGTATCTGAATAACAGGTTTTAGGTTTATGGTGTTTAACGCCACTTTCAACAATATTTCAGCTATATCGTGGCGTCAGTTTTATTGGTGGAGGAAACCGGAGTACCTGGAGAAAACCACCAACCTGTCGCAAGTCACTGACAAACTTTGTCACATAATGTTGTGTCGAGTACACCTCACCTGAGTGGGATTCGAACTCACAACGTTAGTGGTGATAGGCACTGATTGCATATGTAGTTATAAATTCAACTACCATAAGATCACGACCATGACAGCCCCATTCGAATAATAACAGACATCCACTGTTACAACTGACTTTCCAACACTCTAATGGGGGCCCCGTTACCACGATCCTATAGTAGTTGGTTTACTAGCCATGCACTCCGTATCTAAGGTGTGTGACATCGACTCTTGCCCATGGCGAGGTGTACTCTATACAACCTTATGTGATAAAAAATGCCAGTAACATATGAAAGATTGTTGGTTTTCTCCGGGAACTCCAGTTTCCACCAATAAAACTTTTTTTTACTTTTTTTTATTTTTTATTTTTAAATTCCAACAAAATACAAATCAATAAATACATCATATAAAGGTTGAATTACTAGAAATATATATTATTATATAGTAATAAATATTTTCATATTAATTTCAATGGAAAATAATCGTGCAATATATCCTTGTATTTGCACGCCAAGTATTGTCCATTTTCGGAAATGTACTGATGCATTCCGAAATTGTTCTTAAATTTATTGCATCATTTGTCGTTTGGTAAATGAAAATGGTGGACGATGATATTCCCAAGCTGCTGCAAAATGCAGAATTTGAGGAAATTCTACCGGAGAAACACAATGCGGACGGTTTTAATGTGGACAAGCAACAAGTTAAGGACCTTACTGACCAACAGAAGAAAAAATCAACTGTAAACTGTACAAAACGTGACCTGAAGATCTTGTACAAATGGCTTGTTCATAAGGAGGAATTACGAAGCATTGAAAACATTCCGCCACCTGAACTTGATGCATATTTGTCCGAGTTCTATAGATATCAATTTGAGAATGGAGTGTGGGCAAGATAAAATGTATATTGCACTAGTTCAAATATGAATATTTGAAGTAGTTCAATATTCCACCTAAATATAAGATACACAATATTTATATAAAAAATGCTTTAGGCCTAAAATATTTATTACTATATAATAAAAGAGTTATTGCATGAATATCAGTGATTATTATACTTCGTGTAAGTTTCTGTAGTGATATTCGATACTGTAATATTTTGGCATATTACCTGGACAATTAGACACTCAGTATAATAATGATATTAATGTGGTCTTGTCCAGATAATATGCCAAAATATTACCCAGGTCTGAGAGACATATTACCCTCCCCTTCGGTCGGGTAATATGTCTCTCAGACCTGGGTAATAATTTGGCATATTACCTGGACAAGACCACATTATTATATAAATATTGTCCCTTGCAATATATCATATTGCACTCGCAAGCTCGTGCAATATGATATACTGCTCGGGACAATATTCATGCAATAACCCTATAAATATAATACTACATAAATATAATATACACAATGCAATAAAACTTAAAACGATATATGTAGATATTAATTGCATATGAAAGCTGGTGCAATATAATATTCTGCTCGGGACAATGTTTATCCATACTATACTATCTGTGTAAGTTTCTGTAGTGATATTTGGTACTGTAATAATTTGGCATATTACCTGGACAATTAGACACTCAGTATAATAATGATATTAATGTGGTCTTGTCCAGGTAATATGTCTCTCAGACCTGGGTAATATTTTGGCATATTACCTGGACAAAACCACATTATTATATAGAAAAGATATCCTTTTAAGGGGATTTCATTTAAATACATCATGTGCCAAGGTGTATCCATGTCTCATCTGTTTCAGACATATTTCTAGTCTGGTTAATCTCTGTTGTCACGACTAACTTTTAGAATTAGGACTTCACGACGGAACTGGAAATGCTAATCCTTCGAGAGCATGGGATCTCACTCTCGCTTTTTGTGGAATTTGCTTTGTCTTGTTTAAGCCAAGATTTGTTGCATTTGATTTTCCATTGTACACAATAATTTTATTGGTTTTCAATAGTTCATGGCTTGGTCATATCATTCCCATTGTTACCATGTATGTAGTGCTTTTATATGCTTGTTTGATTTTGCTTGGTTTAACTCATGCAGGTCATAAAAACATTGTACAAATTATTGTATTTTAGAGAACAACAAATTTTATCTTGAAACAAGACAGAGAGGAAAGCAAAAGCGAAAGAAAGGAGAAGTTTCTAAACCATGTCAGCCTGCAAGAGGAATTCAACTTGTCAAGACAGTTTCACAAAAGAGACGAGACAAAAATCCTTCCGCATATTAGATGTGGACAGCTTTTATTGCTGTTCTTAAGGTATTTTGACATCGGAGACAGGATTGTTGGAAGTGCTTAACTCTTCAAATTCAGTGCATTTATTTTAAATGAAGACATATGAAAAAACAGTATATTACTTTAATTCAGTGCATACCTTCACCTTAATAACAAAAAACAAACAAAAATAAATCAATTAAAGACTAGTATTCACAAAAATAAATCAATTAAAGACCAGGGCTCACCAAACCAGGCGAAGTGGACGAAATTCTCACCCTATATCAGCTGAAATCGCCCTCCCTCGACTCCAAAGCGAAATTAAAGTCGCATTGTTTCTTTTTGCAAGTCGCTCCTTTCTTGCAAATCATATGCGTTTTATGATAAAGCTGATTGGCAAAGCAATTGCATTAATTGTAATCAATGTTAATATACATAACAATAAGAGAAAAAGGCTTTATTCAAGCAATAAAGAAAATTTAACTTGTTAAAGACAAAAGTATCACGACAAATTTCTATATTTGTACTGACGAAATTCCAGGTGAAAATTAAATCCCAAATCTAAATATAATCGAACAGACGCTTCCTGTACTAAATGTGTTGTTGGAATGCGCTATATTTTTATTATTTTAACACAAATTGAGTTATTTGTAGCTTTTTCAAAAGGTAAACAATCAACTTGTCAAGTTTTAAACATGGCGGCGGGGGCCCGGGTGGCTCAATGAGTTAGGTCGTTGGATCTAACAGCTCATACAAGCCTATCACCAATACGGTGTGGGGTCGCGCCCAGCTTTGTAAATTACAAAAAAGGGTGCACTCGACTCGCAGCCGCAAGTGATAAAGCTTACCAGTTGCTTGCCCAGGGTCGGTAGTTCTTTCTGGGTACTCCGGCTTCCTCCACCACTAAAACTGGTTGCCATGATATAGCTGAAATACTGCTGAAAGTGGCATTAAAACACCAAAAATCAAATCAAATCAACATGGCAGCATTTTAATAGAAACAAGGGGAGGAAACTCACATTTTGATGTATATATCTTATAGATTTCCATGTGAAACGAATAAAATCTAAAATCGACAAATATAAGATAACAAAACATGAATTTTAAATATGAAGGATATGAACAAGACATTAGCAAAGTCACACTTCAAATGCAATTTTTTTTTTAAATGATGCAAAGAAACAACACATTTTTGTGGAAACATGTCTCTATGAAGCTGCTGGAAGTCTTCCTGTCATGCCTTCACTTCTCCCTCATGTTCTCTGAGGGAGAAGTCAAGTCTCCCTGCTTTTTGCAAGTGTGGTGAGCCCTGAAAGACTAGTATTCAAAGTAAGGTAAGTATAAAACAGTAACAAATAAAAGAAGACACAATGAGTTATCGGTGAACAGATTTAGTATGTTTGGACCTGGATGCTCTGTACCGGAAACGCTTTCCACAAACACTACACGGATAATGACCTGTACCACAGCCATGTTTCCCCTTGATGTGGTCATTCAGGATATCTTTCTTCTTGAATGTGCAGCTACAAATGTCACATTTATACTCCTGAATAGTATTGGTGTTGTCGGCTTTCTTACAAACTTTCATGTGCCTGGTGAAAGAAGCTTTATAGGCATATTCTTTGTTGCACTTCTTACAAACAAATTGCCTGATTTCGTGGTGCGCACTTACATGGCCTTTATAGTGAGCCTTTTCCACAAAGGTTTTCTGACAAATTTGGCATTCCCATTTCTTTTTGTCCTGGTGGTTCATATTGTGACGTCTGAAACCACTGAAGCTGACGAGAATTTTTCCACAAACTGAACACATATATGCCTTATTTGGCATTCTGTGAAACGACTCGTCAACGGCCGTTACACTGGTAGGATCCATCTGCAAAGTAAATGTAATATATAGCAGATACTAGTAAGTGCATGTAAAGATACACAAACATATGTACAGACCTCACAATATAATATAAATGTACCTACCAGATTTTCTGAAGCCAATACAAATAAAATGAGGGTAATCGCAGGATTGAAAGATAAGATCTTTTAATAGTTTTAATAGTATTTCTTTGCCGATAGGCCAAAATGAAAAAATTGTTTGTTTCCCGCAACCAACCGACAGTTAGAAAACGTTGCGACTCGGAAAAAATTTTGGATGATTTGCGACGACTTTTATTTTTTATTTGGTTACCGGAAATCGTGACCGGAAGTTCCGATATTGTTCTAGAATTTACATTTGGAACTGGTTTACACTTTTAAATGAACAAAATCCATTGCTCGACTTTGAAGGAACCAGATTTGTGAAAAAAATCCCCTTACCTACCGACCCATAGGTGAAATGGAGGGTCGGGTGCGGAAAACGAACATATTTTTAAGGGTGGTCTCACGTTAATGTTTTTTTATCTTGCACTTGTTCTATTTGAGCAGTCACATTGCATTGACTGGATATTTTTTGTTATATTTGGTCCTGATTCATGTTGAGCTATGGTAAGAAACAATAACAGTTTTTATATTTATAAGTTTATATTCTTAGACTTCACAGAGGACACAACCAAAACGAGAAGAACGATGCTTGCTTCTGCTAATTTTAGAATATTTGACAGTTATTTTGGGGCTTTTGACATAAGACAATAGATACAATATACGTATATTGTTGAAAAATATATAATTCATTTACACTCACTGCGAAACCAGTAAGAAAAATTCATCAAATGCTCGCGTTCCCACCCGTTTCTAAAGCTCGCATAAATAAACAAGATGAACTGTGAGCTAATGCTCACCTATGATACCCCCGCTCTTTGGCAAAAAGGAAGTAGGAATCTGACGGGTCCAAAAACGCTTCCCACGATATGGGGTACCTATATGAAGCTTGTGACCAAATATCAGATCTCTGCCATCAATAGTTGCTGAGAAAAATGTGTCGAAAAATGTGCATATATGTTCAATGTGTATAGAAACCAACTAAGTCGGCAAACAGGAAGTAGGAATCTGACGGGTCCAAAAACGCTTCCCACAATATGGCATACCTATATGAAGCTTGTGACCAAATATCAGATTCCTGTCATCAATAGTTGCTGAGAAAAATGCGACGAAAAATGTACATATACAAATGTATGTTAAATGTGTATAAAAATCAACAAAATCGGCAAACAGGAAGTAGGAATCTGATGGGTCCAAAAACGCTTCCCAAAATATGGGGTACCTATATGAAGCTTGTGACCAAATATCAGATTTCTGTCATCAATAGTTGCTGAGAAAAATGTGACGAAAAATGTGCATATACATGTATGTTCAATGTGTATAAAGACCAACTAAATCGGCAAACAGGAAGTGGGAATCTGACGGGTCCAAAAACGCTACCCACAATATGGTATACCTATATGATGCTTGTGACCAAATATCAGATTTCTGCCATCAACAGTTACTGAGAAAAATGCGACAAAAAATATCTTGGACGGACGGAAGGATGGACGGACAGAGGTAAAACAGTATACCCCCCTCCCCCTTCGAGGAGCGGGGGTATAAAAAACAGTATACACCCCCCCCCCCTTCGAGGAGCGGGGGTATAATTATATATTATCTGACAATGTATGTATATTGTTTATATATCATAACCACAAAGTTATTTCCACATTGGTGGAATAATGGTTAGCGTGCTAGCCTCGAGTGAGATAGATCGTAGGGTCGAGCCCCGGTCGGGTCAAACCAAAGATTATAAAATTGGTATTTGTTACTTCTCCGCTAAGCATGCAGCATTAAGGAGAAAGAGCAAAGACTCGTCGGCTCGGAATCAGAATAATGTATCCGAGTGGAGCGACATGTCTACCAGCGGACTGTTGTTTCAGTGAGCTAGTACTATAAAAATCCAACTCAGCATGTTGGTCTAGAACAAAGAGGACCTCATCATCATCTCATTGAAAAGTAACTTGTTCTCACCATGATATAGCTGACAAATTGCTGAATTGGATTTAAACAACAATCACTCACTCCTATTTCCACAGAGTGACTTACTTTGTTAATAACGAGTTTAAAATTCAAATAGGGTATTATTAAAAAGTATCTCCCACTAGTCAATTGATGCATCTGGACAGTGACTGAAAGTGAATGTAGCGTAGTGAGTGCCAAACGTGATGCCAGTGCCACAAAAAGCATAAAAAATCAAGTATTCGCGACAGTGGCAATTCAACATAGAAATAACAATTTTTTTTATTGTACAAAGTAGCTGAAATTAGGAGCCATGGCGAATATTCATACTATGGATCAGGATTTATTGCTTTTGAGATATTTCCTAACCATAACTATTGTTAAATTACAATATAATAATCAATAATAATAGATCAGTAGTATTTACATCTGGTTCTTAATAAATGACACAACCAGTTTCTATACATGTTTACAATTTGACAAAGCCGGAATTCAAAAACATCTGTTGACATCAAGTTTTAGGCTATAACTACATTTGTAGTTACTAATTGACTTTTCCTCAACAAAATAATATCTCTAAGTAAAATAAATCAATTTTTCTTTTTTGGCAACATTTCATTCATTCGTAAATGCAATATATAGTGATATTTCAATTGATTGTAATGATTTTGATGCCGGATTCTGCATAACTTTTAGAAATTATCTAATTTTACACTGCAAGAAGCAATGATATTTGGACAAAAAATGACAATAATACAATACCAATCATAAAGCATCATAATTCAAAACATTATACAGTAAAACCTGTCTAAACCGAACCCCTTTGGTTACTGAAGAATTTGTTCAGTTTAGACAGGTGTTTGGTTTACACAGGTTCAAATTACATAGATATGTAGTAGATGGGACTGTAATATCTGTCTGGTCTGATCAGGTTTTCGGTTTACTCAAGGTTCGGCTTAGACAGGTTTCACTGTATATACAGTATATTCATAAAAACTTACGATAATCGTCTGTGTCTTCTTTAAAAATGCCGCTTTATAATATCCCAGATGTTGACAAAACATTTTCGACCGGAGCTCTTTGACGACAGTGTAATATGGCCAACCACATTTTTTATGACTGTTTCCAGTCAACTAGCAGATTCTCAAAAGTGAGTGATCTTTAATCATTTATGTTGTGTTTTTAAAGTAAGCTATTTTTGCTGCGATCAAATCAGTTAAATACCATCATCATTTCTCTTCTTGCTTAATATTTTAAACTACAAGTAATAATATATAATAAATTTGACAAGCACCTGTTCTTTCAATGATAATTTTGTATCTGGTTTTTCATCTATCTGGCTGTTGTTGGCTAGTACTGTACTACATGATGGTTGTTCTGTATCATCATTATTAAAACTATTCTCCTGTAATGAACAAATACGAACTTTATGACATTGTCTGTCAAATTGGTTGAAAGCTGAGAGGGTGATTATTGTTTAACAACAAATAAGCAATTTTTTAGCTACATTATGGTGAGAACATGTTATATTAAAATGAGATGATAATGATGATGATGATGTCTGCTTTTGTACTAGATAAACACACAGAGTTGGATTTGTGTAGTCTGTGAGTACACAAATGACAAGGTAGGAGCCGTCGTGGCCGTGATCGTATGGTACTTGGATTTACTACCTATACAATCAGTGTCTATCACCACTGACGTTGCGAGTTTGAATCTCGATCAGGGTTTGGTGTACAACATTATGTGATAAAGTTTGTCAGTGACTTGCGACAGGTTGGTGGTTTTCTCCGGGTTCTCCGATTTCCTCCACCAATAAAACTGACAGTCATGACATAACTGAAATATTGTTGAAAGTGGCGTTAAACACCATCAAACAAACAAACAAAACCCGTCTTTGTACTTACTCATTAGTGCTGCATGCTTAACGGAAAAGCAGTAAACTCCAATTTAATAGTCTTTGCTTTGACTGAACGGGGCTTGAACCCACAATCTACTGCATTTGAGGCGAGCAAGCTAACCATTACACCACTGCTGCTATTTTAAAGCTTGTACAAATGTAGTGGCATAAACTTATAGTAAAAGCAGTAAAATTAATTAGTCTCAGAAATAACATAGGCAGTGTGTTGCATACTAAGACCTAAATTAAATAACTGTTAGTTTGTTGCGTATAACAACTTACAAATATAAAAGTATGTAAACAGAATGAACATTTATTTCATTTTCTTATAATTTCACCATTTTCATATACACAGTAACCATTTTGATATTGTTGAATGCATTCATAGTACTAATAATAAATGGATTAAAATCTGAATTCTAATTATGTATATCATGTCAACACATTTAATAAACTAATAATGTACAAATTAATGTAGCAAAACTTCACCTTGCACACTGTGGAAAAAAATTATTCATTGGGAAACAATTTTCATCCTTCCACCAATCCATGAATTTAAGAATATAACTATCAAAGCATAATGGCATTAATGCTTTTCTTGATATTTTGATATAATTGTATTGGGGAAATTCAGGATATTCAAATTATAGAACTCTTTTATGGGCAGTTTCAAAATAAATGGTTCCTACTGCTATAGCTGTCTAATTTACTCATTTTTATGATTTTATTGGATCTAAATAGTTCAAAAGATCTGTAATGATTTGATGTTTGTTACTGCAAAAAAAACTTTAAGATATCTAGAATAACAAGAAATATATGTCCAAAAAACATGTCAAAATTGTCAGGAGTGCAACACTTTTTTTTCAACAACCTACCACAGTGCTAAATCAAACAATATGTTATCAAAATCTATTTCATCACAAACTTTGATATGCTGAAATACTAATGATACTTTAAGATAGCAATAGATCATGCTTCACATTTATTATTGCATAAAAATATGGCTTTGTAAAAAAGATGTACCTAGTCAGGAGTGCAACAAACATTTATACAAGTTTTCCTAAATTACATTGTAGAAATGTTGTCTTTTAGTTTTCAAAGATATGGGGTGTAAATAAATCTTAATACATCATTGCTGCTTCAAAACCATAGTTAAAGGATACACTAAAATCAGTAGTAAGGCCAAGAATGTCACATTAAAGGCAGCACCCTCAAATGTCAGGAGTGCAACATTTGATATTTTCTTAGACATATTTTCTTTTAAATGTAACTAAAATCACATTTGCATTTCTATTTCAACAGAGACTGACTAAGAGAACAGATAAAACCCATTTACCTGTTTGAGATACATAAAATATCTCTCACAGAAGCATTTGATTCATGTCAGGAGTGCAACTAGTTTTAAGTGATCTTCTACAGTCTAAATTATAGCTTTTTATATGGATGATTTAAATAAAATGAGATTCTGTCACGCTTAGAATAATGTTTGAAAAAAATAAGTGCCAATAGCATTTGATGTGCTTTTAATTTTATGTGATAAAGCATTTTTGTTCATTTTAAATGGTCTCATGCTTTAATATCTATTAGGTATTGATACTAGAGACATTCTCTGACAAGGGAACATGTTTTCTAGGTTCATTAGCTATTGGAGATTAATTGACTTGATAAAGTTTATGATAAATGCATATAGATAATTTATGGTTGACCATGTAAAAATCATTGAAATTTGATATAATCAATTTTCTAAGTATCCAAAAAATACTTGTAATTGTACATCTATTTTCAATATTAATTTAGATTAATACATGTTTTAAATGTTTTTGTATAGTATATTTCAAAAATAAGTTGGAATTTTCAAGAAGTATGGCTGTAAACAAGTTACAAATAACTAGAAACAATTATCATTAAAACTTGGTAAAACTAATGCTTGAAAGAACACCAACTGATTTTTTCCCCTGTGAATTGTTTTTAAGTTAATAACTCTTCTTTTTCTTAATGGCAATATAATGTCAGGAGTGCAACATATCCTGATGAAATAGTACCATTGATAAAATAATGATAATTTATAATAAATTGCCTTTTCTAGCCTATAAAAATATTCTAATTATTTCTTTATGATTTATCCTATAAATATATTAGAGTGGTATAATACAAATTTTCAAATGTAATTAAAAATATTGCTGCTAAAACTGGGTATTAAAGAAGTGGTATGGCAAAATATTGTTACAAATTTCCAAATACTGTCATTTCTGTACAAATATTTTATTGAAACAGGTAAAAATTATTGTATGAGTTAACAGTAACATCACTGTTCAATGTTGGCATTTTAAAATGTGATATTTTCTTCTTTTTTCTTTATTATAAAATGTCAGGAGTGCAACAAAAATAGACAAAATGTTTTTTCTACAACCAATTATTTTGTGATCGTTCAAAGAATCGATGTGATTTTTTTTACAAATGGCTACTTATCTTTAAAGTTTGAAAATTTTGCTGTCTTAAGTAAAAATATTCGTTATTATTTTTGATAATAAAAACTTTATCAGGTAGATTGGACAAAAATATTGAGAATTTTTCATAGAAAATAGCTTTTAAGAAAAACTACAACTACCAATAACCCAATATTTTGCACAAAAAGTCATTTATATCAGTTGTATTGTTTGAGAAACCATGATACAAAATAATTGAGACTAAAGATTGTTTAACTGATACAGAATAAGTATGTGTTTTACATGTTTTTCATGCCAATTTGTGTTCAATAAAAGGTTCTTAAAAATTTATTGCTTATCTGTTCATAGTTTCTTTCTTGTTTCATTTACTTCAACATTGAAAATTATCAGCAGAAAGTTTTTAGGAGTGAGTTTAATTTGGACATTTTTTTCACATGTTGGAGCCATTTTTTTTTAAACAGCCCTTATAAGCAAATCATGAAAACTTGGACCTAGGAATTAAGTTCTACAATTGCAATTTAAACCAAAATTATTAATAATATGTGAGCGTAAGCGAGCTCTTTATGGTATAAAATGTGTACTTAGGATTTTTTGACAAACATGGCTGCACATACTCAGAGCTCCAGATAAGCTGCGTATTTGCGTTTTTTACGCTATAAAAACGAGTAAAAACGCATGTATTATCAGATCAGAGTGTACACATTACGCATACATATTGATGTGTAAGCAAACTTTCCAAATTCGGAGCGTACTTGTACGCTGTTAACGATAATACAGTCATGTACATTACATTTTTGTCTTTGAGAAATTCCCCATAATTACTTCCCTTTATTATTTTTGAAGGAGAGAGCGTATACATCCGAGGGGTACCGAATGTTTGCCTTTCTAAGCATCGATGTCAAAAGAGATCTGATTGGATGTTTACAATAAATCATCCAATCGCGGTCAATATTACAAATAAATGCGGTGCTCCTTATAAGGAGTGGTTTACGTTATAAGTAAGAACTAACACGAAAGTAAATATGGGAACACGTTGTTCGTTGAAAATGAGCAAATAGCTTGTCAGGGGTGTGGTGTCAGCTATATAAAGCAAGGACGTCTTACATACGTCCTTTTATAAAGTAAACACTGAATAAAATATTTACAACATTTTATTAATAAAATTGACCCAATCGTGTCAAATTAACCAGAGTTATACATTTCACTTGCATACTGCGTTTATTGAATAACACTTGTGTCAAACATAATTTTGAAAGTGTACATGTAAGCAATCTTTTCTGAAGTAGAGAGTACTACAGTGCAAAGGAAATATGCAAATACCCATCATTTTCATAAGTAGGGGGTAATTACCCATTGGACTTGAAAATTATCTGGAGCTCTGCATACTGACGGCTAAAAAAAATTTTGACGCATTGTAAACATCGTTCCGTGTAACACACTAACACATTCAACTAATGAAGATCTTCTTAACAAGTTAACATAAAGCGCAAAGGTGATCCTGAAGTCTCGTACCCTCTCTCGTACGTCTGATACCACCGAAACCCGGAATCCGTGTGCAATAAAAGTCATTTTGTTAGCTTGTTTTTCTTATATTAATATTTTTTAATTTATTAAATCTCTTCTGACATACTGACAAGAATTTTTGTTTCTACGCGGAAGTTAACTTTTGAGATTTCGTAAGGAACGACAGTTTCATTGAATGAGACTAGATTCTGCCCTACAAAAAATTTGTCCCCGATATATCTCGGCCCAAAAAATCTCGACACTTTTTGATGCACTGGATGAGCATGAAATTGCCAGATAATTTTCAGATTCGCAAGCATTCATGGCCGTGCCTGTTTCATATTTTGAAATGGGACTACCAAAGGACTATCCCAGCCAAATTTGGTTTAATTTGGTTCAGCGGTTTAACAGCAGCCATCTTGAATGGAGGGCGGGGTTGTCGGACACAATTTTGAAATGGGACTACCCTAGGACTATATATCCCAGCCAAATTTGGTTTGATTTGGTTCAGCGGTTTCAGAGAAGAAGATTTAAATGTGATTTTTATCAAAATATGCCTAATTTGCATAATCGGTATAAATCGGCTGAAAGAAAAATTTCACAGAAAAACCCGGACTATATGTTAAACTACTCATTGTCATGTAGCTGCAGTTAAAATATATGAGCTCATTTTGATTTATAATAAAGCAGCAATGGACAAATGAAGAAATTTCTATTTTTAGTAACAGCAGCCATCTTGAATGGAGGGCGGGGCTGTCGGACACAATTTTGAAATGGGACTACCCTAGGACTATATATCCCAGCCAAATTTGGTTTGATTTAGTTCAACGGTTTCAGAGAAGAAGATCTAAATGTGATCTTTTATCAAAATATGCCTAATTTACATAATCGGTATAAATCGGCTGAAAGAAAAATTTCACAGAGAAACCCGGAATATGTCAAACTACTCATTGCCATGTATCTGCAGTTAAAATTTGAGCTCATTTTGGTTTATACTAAAGCACCATTGGACAAATGAAGAAATTTCTATTTTTAGTAACAGCAGCCATCTTGAATGGAGGGCAGGGCTGTTGGACACAATTTTGAAATGGGACTACCCTAGGACTATCCCAGCCAAATTTGGTTTGATTTGGTTCAGCGGTTTCAGAGAATAAGATTTACATGTGATCTTTTGTTAAAATATGCCTAATTTGCATAATTGGTATAAATCGGCTGAAAGAAAAATTTCACAGAAAAACCCGGAATATATGTTAAACTACTCATTGCCATGTACCTGAAGTTAAAATTTGCACTCATTTTGGTTTATACTAAAGCAGCAATGGACAATTGAAGAAATTTCTATTTTTAGTAACAGCAGCCATCTTGAATGGAGGGCACAATTCTGAAAGGGACCCATCCAGGGACCATCCCTGTCAGGTTTGGTGTAATTTGGTTCAGCGGTTTCAGAGAAGAAGATTTAAATGTGATCTTTTATCAAAATATGACTAATTTGCATAATCGGCAGAGTTGGCGAAAATCGTCGGACCCGACCGGCAGAATAGCGGTCAATCCGACTAATTAACGAACCGTGTCTGTCCCAATGTCCGTCACGAAAATATTACTTTGTGGTCGTCCAGTTGGCGATTGAAATTTATTCACTCCCAGTTTCCACTGCCAATGGCATTAAATTCCGTTTTCAGTTTTATTAAAATGTCAGACAGACTTGAAATTTGTTTATTTATTCTGTCAGACAGACACGTTCCTATTTGTAATCGAAACTCCTATACGTAAATGTAAACATCCTTTTAGTAGGAACGAGCACCTGCAAAACGTAGAACATTGAAACTGAAATATATTACTGAGCACAGAAATAAGTTGACTTCCACACTCCCCAAATATCAAAGATTGTTTGTGTTTAATTAAATAGGTTTTGAGATGCTTATATATTGAAGATGACAACAGATTCATATTCTTAACTGAAATAAAAAATGTAGGTAAACCGGAAACTGACATTGATGTATAATATTCGGAACGTGATCGGACTATTAGATACGTATTGTTGGCTATATCTGCCTTATCTTTTCAGATAAAAACATTTAATTGAGTTGTTTAATGATTCATGACCATAGGTAATCTTTCATTCAGTTTTCACAAAATTTGACAGGTTATATACAATATTACAAAAAAATGGTGGAACAGACACAAAGGCCATGGGTCAGACAGAACCCCAGTTCCTGTCTGACCCAATGTCAGACAGAAAAAAAAGTTTTCGCCAACTCTGAATCTGTAATAAATCGGCTGAAAGAAAAATTTCACAAAAAAACCCAGAATATAGTTTCAGCTGGATTTTATTATACTAAGGTCAAATGACCTAACTCATATAAATTCCTCAGGCCTTTTGTCCTGAAAGGCACTTATTCAATAGGTCAATTGTGTCCTAATTTGTCTAAAACTTATAGGTCAATTAATGATATATTAAGATGCAGCTTGTTGATGTTGATTCATATATGTTCCCCTCTGCGTCAAGTGGTACTGCATGCCTGACACCTGGAAACTCGTCTGCCCAATTTTCCTGGAAGTTTCTCTCCCTCTTTGTTTCATATTGTTTTTTCTTTTCTTTCTTTTCATCGTCATGATCGTCAGTCTTTTTTTTCTTAGACGTCGTAAATCCAAACTTCGTAAGATCCATGGATGTTTGTTTATGTCTCGATGTCAAATTAATTGTAAATGTATAGCGAGAAGGTTCCGTTTCTCCAAGCATTTTCTTGATCAGGAATCAGATTTGTACTAGTCCCGTCACAGTCAACCTATGTCTACCATATGTAGTATCGAGGAAATATAACCAGTAATACAAACATGTACCTAATTTGCATATACGTTATCGGCAATGAAAAAAACAGATTTTGGAACTATTTAATATGAAATTAAGTAAAACTATTGACCAAACTCGCATTTGCAAGAAAATTTACGATGATCCTTTAGGGTATTTCTGTATGGGCTTATTTTTTTTACTTGTCCGGTTGGAAATGTGACCAACAAATTTCACTTGTCCAATGGACGTGTTGGACGTTTCCACTTGTCCCGGACAATCGGACAAACGTTATTGTTGAGGCCTGATCACTATAAATTTTGTTTCTTTAGTTTTTATCCATTTAAATTTTCATTGTTGAGAGAGGCATACAACGTTAACAATATTTCCATATTCTTCTTTTTTTTTAACCTATATAAATTTAACTTTTACTCTAATCATTAAATTAATATATTAAAGTAAGTTAAGATACTGATAGGATATAATATCCTAAGTGGGAGTGCTCTGTCATTACTGGAGGAAAACATCAGAACAGAACAAGCATTTCCCTGACAAAAATTGACAACACATGTTTCCTTCCCCTAAACTATAATATCGCCTCTGACTACTGATGATAATCTCGTATGAAAACATGATTTCAAATAAAATTTTGATTCTTCATTTGTACAATTATGCAAAAGAGAAAGTTCTGAAATCATTTGAAATGAACTCTTCAATCCAGTAGTTGAAATTTACTTGTCCATGGACAAAGGTTTGGAAATCCACTTTCCAGTGACCAAAATTCACTTGCCACGAGTAACGGGAAATGGGAATCCTAGAACACTGAAAAATATCACTGTGCTGAAATAAATGGGGTGTTTGTCACCAATGACTTGTAATACAAGTTACTGACATGACTGATAAATTACTAACTGTTGACGTTACCTCTGTGTTATTTAAATTTTCATCCACCTTTTCTTCTTTTATCTTTATGCTTTGCCATTCTTTTCCCTCCAAGAAAACTTTAGTAGGTATAGAGTCTTTGCCACAAATATTGTCTTCAAAATGCAAGCTACAAAGTCTAGTTTTGTCTGTTATTGAGATATCTGGTTTTATCTGTTGAATTCTATCCAACCAAATTTCTCTTCTGTCTTTGTCATTTTCTCTGTCTGGAAGTGGATAAAAGGTAACTTGATCTTCATTACCAATCTGTCCCTCATGGTTCTCACATAATATACAGCATTGTCTTTCTCCACTTGACAAAGTTGTTGCATCAATATTTTCGCTAGATTCCATTTTGTGCCTAAAAATAAGAAAGAAAAAAAAATGCCAACAAAGGACAATACAATAATAGTCAATATGCATGCAGGGTAAGATTTGAATGAGTCCCAGTCGTGCATTCCTTGTTATTTTTTGTAAAATATGGAGTCTCGTGTTTTCATTGCTACAAAAATTCTATGGTCGACCGTTATGAAATATAAATGTCTCAAATTATTTGATTTTCATAAGCAGGAACCTCTTACCCTTACATGGTTTACATTGCCATGGCATTGGGAGCCTTCTCTTTTTATATAACACTTTGACAATTTTGTTTACTATTGACTATGTGGAATGATTACTGATGTAGTCTATAGTGTCTGTGGTTGTTACGTTGTACATGTATGATGTAGCCTAGTTACCATATCATGATATTGTGTCAATAGACAAATTGCAATTTTTAACAGTGAATTCAGCTTTAGTTCAAGGCCATGTAATTCTGTGCATTGATGTAAGTTAATGTCATGGCTTCATTTTCGTCACTTGCTTGTATTTAGGAGAATGATTCTTACTAAATGTTAGTGAAACAATGCATTGAGGTGATTGATTGCATTAACTGAAAAAGCATTCAAAGGCAGACGCCATTGTAAACTTCCGCCTTTCAGACTGTTTGTTAAACATCATTTCATTGGTCGGTAATTTGCACTCTCAAACATATTGTCCAATGGTCAAACGTTTAACAAATCATTTTCTTTATTTTTCATGGCGAATGTTTTGTAAATGGTGAGCACGTGGTTCTATATTGAAGAGCTGTAATATACTTGTTACTCAAGTTGTTGTGTATTTAATTATGTAGCATCTTATTTCCATTTACATTGCTGTCAGTTTTATATAATGATTTATTTCATAGCATTCTGTAAATTGATCTGACAGATAAATCTGGGACATTCCAACATGCAACACCATCTATTCTTTGCGCCATTGCGGCATGACATGACCGGTCACTGCTCAGGGAATCTTGTTTATTTGCACAATCTCCTAGGTGTCACCACTATTAACAAGTAAACAATGAGCAATTTCATATGAGTGTCATTTCCTTCTAATTCGTCCTGATTATGTGCGAGAGTCGGTTATGCAGAAATTATATATCTCCCCCCCCCTTATACACACACACTATTACAAATATTAAATATTTATTATTCAGACAAGCATAGCTATACCATTGTTTAGTCTGAATAAAGAACAATAAAAGTCATGTGTGTACTTATAATATGGTATACTCTAATTTAGAAGTCCTATTACCGCCACAAAGGCACAATATTGATGTAATCGAACCATAATCATTGTATTAAATTCTTTAATTGTTCTGGCCGAAAGGGCTCCTTAAGTGGAAATGAAAATATTTGTATTGTATAACTTAATATTGTTGAAAGTGACGTTAATCACCATAATCCTAGAAGTCTTATGTTGTTAAATCCTAGCTGCGGAACCGTAGCCCTTTATGGTCTTTTTATTTATTTATTTTTCTTGGCAGACCATAGGGCTACGGATTTCACCCTATCAAAAAATTGCAGAACTGCGCCAAGAATTTGTCGCACCTTTCAACAGTAATTTTCACAACAAAACGCTTTGTGAGAGCGGAGTCATGTGAATAACTCGTTATATTCATCTATCGCTTTTCATATCTCTCAAAAGTCATGTGACCTCAAAGCGAGAATACCACAAAGACAAGATGGTGGGACTAAGTAGGTGAAATCAGTTAATTTCGAAACATTTTTTATTATAATGAGCTAGAAATGAATAATAATGAGTAAGTACAGTGCAGTCCAGAAGAAAGCGCAAAATCTGCGATACCATCAAGGACAAAATCGACAGTTCGCTGATCGTCGCAGTGATTCAACGTGAACCATGATCGTGGACAAATTCTATCATTTTCATCACCATCACGTTAAACGTGGATCCGTTTATAAACCTACGAGTATAAAGTATCTCGATCGTATCACAGGAATCGGAAATTTTATCAATATGATGAGAAATACTTCACTGGTCATTTATAACGTATTTCTCATCATCAATTAATTATCGTATAAAGTTTACCTTAAAAAATCAATGCAAATGTGGTCATTTTTACTGTATGTGGACCTGACAAGAAATTATGCTTATCTTTGAAGTGATAATGTCGTAAAGAAAGGTCATATCCTGTCAAGTGCGGTGTTGTCTTATTTGATATTACACAAAGTATCTTATCGCTCGAGTAAGCACCACATGGAGATTATCCTCGCCTGTCGATCAACAATAAACAGTAACACACACCTGTCTGAAATGTAGAAAAGAAATAGTGGGTTATTTTATCTTATTTTCCCGGTCAAACGTAAATCGCCAAAATAGATTCCGAGAAATATTTATACAAAATCTGTTTAATGTGAATTAATAAATGTCACAAATGTCATGATAAAATATGATTGCATTGATTTGTTAATACATTCATACCTACTTTAATCCTAATAAAAACATCACAAACATACTACCTTGATGACATGTAATTATTATAACCAATTATCCGTATCAACTTGGCATTTTTGATCCGGTAACAATAAAATGTCAATTTATTTATTAATCAATAAAACATGACACGAGTTCACTTGTAATAAATAAGTTTTGTTTATTTTAAATCTCAAATTCAAAGTTTGGGAGAATCTGTTTCCAAATAGATTTATGAAGATAAAAATTAGACAAATTCGTGAAATTGCTGATATATTACTCCAAGTGCATGCATATAAGAAAGTCATTCTGTTATGGCTTCAAATGGTAGGAAAGGGTGCACGTGGGGCAAGTTTGTTGTGTATCAATCATAATTGTTAATTGTATAATATGCCTTCCTGGGACCCTGATTTGGTTAGTAAGCTTATTTCTATTTCTATCATCAAATTTTAGAGAGACTTTACCTAAATGATGCAGCAAATAACTGATAATCTAACATTGACATTGCAATTTTCAAATGTTCTAAAATGATAACTCAAATTTAGAAACAAAAAGTAGTATGGGTCATTGAACGGTGTAGTTTTAAGAAAAAAACATGTTTAATGTTATGGTTTCGATTTGACAGGAAATATATGTGTCGTAATAAAAGAAAAGTTTAATGTTTTGGTAAATTAATTGTTAAGCAAACCCTTAATTGGAAAAAAAAATTTCAGTTTCCAATGCACAAATTGAGCAAAATACACTATATTTGTATCGACTTTCCACTAAAAATTTATACTTGAATACAATTGTCTTTTATTGCTCTTATATTATTGTTTAAAGATTAAATGATAATTGTTTCATTAGACACACACATTAATTTATTCATTGTAAAAGTATCTGTACAGTATGTATAAATTATTATTATAAAAAAACTTGTTTTACAATTTTCCACAATAAAAGTAACAAATGATGCACAGGTAAATTTATAACAGGTATACAGTCAAACCTGTCTTAGGTGGTCACTCATAGGGAATGTCGAAAGTCACCTCTTAAAAGAGGTTCAGTAAAAACGGACCAAAGTTGTCATCAAATGGATTGCCAAGCACTTTCACGTAATACATTTTGTACATGTATTTATGGATGTAAATGAACATAAGTTATGTTGAATAATGTAGTTCAAAGTTTATTTTTTAAATGCATATGCATTAATGTTTACACATTTGTCTGTATGTAAATAAACAGTTCGATAGATCGTAATATTAACCCCGTGATGAGTGTGGATCGATAAAAATCTGAAGCGTCCCTGTGCATTTCAATGAATTTTGAATGGCCAACCTTTGCATATATGAACATATTAAATACGAGAGCTAGATTTTATGCAACAGAAATGAGAAAATAATAAATCAAAAGTTTGTTCTGCTGAAAGTAGCTTTGGACAAAAAGTTTGGTCAACATTTCTCATAGCACAGTCAGATTTCGTTCACTTTCCAATGGGCCATTGTTGTTTGTTATTGAATGAAATTAAAGTTTCTTTAAAAACCGTAATGTATTACTTTTCAACAAAATCACTTTCAAAATACTTAACAGCCACTTTTCCCACTTTGCATTTTTTAATAGCTTCATGTTTCTAATTTAACTTTAAAATACGGCTTTGAAACATCTCGTTTCCGACAAACTTTTATTGCACCTGTTTTCATAAAGATTATTTTAATGAGCCTCAATGAACACTGTTTACACCTATTCAATTGTTTATTAGGATCTCTTTTTATCTATGTTTATTTAACATTTAAATTACCAACTCAATTAGTTGTATTTCCCTTCGGCGATTATTTATTATCTTAAAGTAACCGTATCACGTGATCGATCGTACACATTATGTCATGGGATAAGATGTCCAAAATGGCCATTATTAGAAACCTTTCTAGATTCTCATTCACGTGAAAAATGTGTGTAGTACACACTGTCTACATAGGGAAATATGTATCCACTTTTGTTAAAGGTAAACTGCCAAGTATGGCGGTCCAGGTGTCCGACAAAAAATTTTGTTTGTGTATTTTGTTTTGCATCGGAAACGCAACTGGTATGCCGGAACGATCACGGTCAACTCGGAATTAGATTCTGCTTCAAATGACATTTACTTCTTAAACCTGCAACTTTTTCCATAGTAATTCTATTAATCATTGTATTTTTATAGTTTAAACTGGCTGTGATGCATCAAAGCGACCATTTCGTGTGTTTATATTTGAAAACATGGGGGGTCAGATTTTTATTGTTTCCATCACCGATTCCGTTTAAATTTTAGAATTTTGTAAATTCCGGTCCTGCACAATTTGAGTAGGTCCTGCAGAAAATTATTGGGTGCAGGGCATCATTGAAAACAAATTTCAAAAAGTCTGTTTACATTGATTTCTTTTTCTTTTCAATCCTTCTCGGTTTATTTTTATATCAATTCCTCAGTCTCAGGTGACTGTGTATTAGACCTTTTAGTGACCGAGTTCAATGTGTGCACTACATAAAAATAGAGGTGATTATCAACTCGTGAGAGAAAAAATAACACCTATGTAAACCAATCGAAATGTTGGGTTTACATAATATGCAAAACAAGATGCGTGCTCCTATATCCTATAAATAAAATGTATGCCATCTCTGAAAAAAGTGGTATATCAAATGATCAACTGCACAAATAAATTTCAATGTGCATATTAAGATTACGAAGCATTTTGATGACAAAGAATAAACGATTGCAGGTACAATCACGTGTAATATTCATTATGAATGAACATGTCAATAATTACAATCCGTGATGGCCTCGTGAAGACATCGCGTTCTGTCCGTCATGTCCATGTTTCGCGGACCGTCCACGTATACACACAGACTTCTCGTTAATTCCGCATTGTGATAATCCTTGAAAAGACACAGACTTTGTGTTTTCTCTTTTGGCTATACTGTAAATATGAAAAGCGATAGATAAATATGTAACGAAACGAGTTATCCACATGACTCTGCTCTCGCAAAGCGTTTTGTTGTGAGAATTACTGTTGAAAGGTGCGACGAAGTCTTGGTCGCAGTTCCGCAAATTTTTGATGGGGTGAAATCTGTAGCCCCATGGTCCGCCCAAAAAAAAAAAAACATAAAGGGCTACGGTTCCCATTGGAAGAATGCTTATACTGTATTAATGATCAATTGTTTACAAACCCTTCCATGTTTTCTTTTTCAGGCGCAGATACTTTTAATTCTGTATGAGCATGCCTCAGGGTATGCCCTGTTTAGGGTTAAGGAATTTGAAGAGGTGTCTATGTTACAGAGTCAAGTAGAAAAGTGTGTTACAGATCTTAGCAAGTTCCAATCCATCATAAAATTGTCTGCATTTTCTCCATTTAAAAGTGGTACTAATGCATTGGACAACATCAACAGTATATCAGAAGGTATAGTATTAAGAGCTAGGTTAACATGGATACCAACACCTACCTTAAACGTATCATAAAGAATCAATCTGTTTAACATAGTTTTGTTTTCTTTTCACAATTTAACATAAATACAACATCGCAATAATTTAGTGCAATCATTACATAAATTTCCCAAAGTTAATGGTGAATATTGTCATTCACTTGATTTTAACCATTTTATGTATTAAAAGTTAGTGTATTGACTATTTATTCTGTCTGCGCCAAAAGCATTTTGACAAACTATCCCAAACAGCCTTTTAGAAGATTTTTTTTCTCTTAGATTAAGGGCTTTTCCAGGAAAAAATACCTGGGGGGGTTGGAACTCCGTCAATGATTTGGGGTACTACCACCAGAATTTTAATTATTTTTGGGGTACCACCACATAAATATAAATACTTAAAATGACCCCCACCTAGAAAATAGAAATTAAATTTGAAACAGACTGATCAAATCTGTAATACTGTTGCAAATTTGTTCATTATCCCAATCCATTTTGTGATTTGACCATGTTTCGTTTTATCAACTGGTACTTTTTATCTCGGAACCCAGGAACGAAAATAAAAGAACCAGGTACCAGTTCATCATTCGTATTTCTCCATCTTTTACATAACATATCATTCGGAAGATAAAGGGGGACAATTTGGCTTAAAAATCACGCAAAAGAAGCGAAATCGCAGAACAAACAACCAAATATTATACACCGTTTAACGAACAACACAGTGACACGACTTGCCGGTAAGTGGGTCTATTTTAATATACCGAAATGGTAAAAATACAGACAAGGGCGATTAATTAAATAGAAATTTGACAACAACCCCCAGATAAGAAATACGTTTTACGCCCCCCACTTAGATAAAAAAAAAAAAATCAATGGCGTTCCAACCCTACCATGTATTTTTTCCTGGAAAAGCCCTAAGCAAATTTTATGCAATTTTTTCATTCCTTTGACTTTTTTAAAATTTATATATTTACCTAATGAAGCTTATTCCAGAAACATGTCATGCACACTAAATCAGATATCTACATTGTTATCAGTAATTTTACTGCTAACATGGACTACCAAAGTTAATAGGGGAGGAAAACACTGATAGTTATAATTTTATCAGTGAAATCCATGGCCATGGTTAAGCTTTTAGAAACCATAACACGAGAGGAGGGCATCAGGCACGATTAACAATTCCAAGATAACAGTTACAATTTAAGAAAAACAAGATACTGCATAAACTAGTTGTACATGTACTTTAATGGTCTGCTGATCTTGTTACAGGTTTACTTCATGAAGATTTGCAGACATTTTTAGAGAACAATGTTCCAAAGTCTTCAAAGAAACAGAAGGTATTGTTAGGTGTCGCAGATCCTAAAATAGGTGCTGCCGTTTCTGATGAATTGAAAATACAATGCTCACAAACAGGAGTAGCACCAGAAATCATTAGAGGTTGGTAGTCATTATATAGAAGTTATAGCATAGAACATTCTCTATGTAAAGCTTGTTTCTTTCTCCTATTTTATTAGATCCATTTTACAAAGTTTCTAATTAATTTTATTAGAAAATTCTACCTCCATATACTGGTATTACTATTACATTCCATGTTTTAATGCCAAGGTAGAAACAATTTTTCTTTGAATTGATAAAATAATTGAGTTATATGAGACAGACAATTCAACTTATACTTTCACGAAAAAGGGGATCGTGTACTTTGTAAGTGCAACTCCTCCTAAACGGCTTATTGGAGTTTTGTGAAACTTTACACAGTTGTAGTACACTACCTGCAGATGTGCATGAAGGAATATATATGAGCAAGAATATGGTATTTGAACTTTTGGTTTCTTTTGGTATCCAAATGGTTAAATACTAAAACTTAAATATTTCACACGTGGAATATGATTATATCAATACTGTACAAAAGAAACAAGTGATATAAAGGGAAAATATTTACCCATCTTTTTAAACATGTTTATCGTGACAGGAAACCAAATGCTTATTACAAGTTATGGTAATAAACATTTGGTTTCCTGTCACGATAAAAATGTATGAAACGGCACCATCTAAGACCATTTGGTTTTTTTCTTGGTTATTTAATGCATTTATATACCATTTTAAATATTAAAGTAGCATATTTTTTTTTATTTTTTAACGCGACAGGATACCACAAGCACTGTATCAGAGTTATAATATTATCATACAAAAATTGTATAAATGTTCCGAAAATCACACTTCCATTACACGTGGTTCACTTGTGACCGGAAGTTCAATTGGGCGGAAATTGTAAATCAGACTAATATATTTAATCTTTAAATTAACGTTTCTTTTTGGATGACATGTAACGCATAACGTAACAGGTGGATGATTGAATAAAAAAAATAGAAAATGAAAAGCTTAAATGTAAACATCCGTGATTAATATATTTAAACATCTCACGAGAGTTTATTTATGCTAATCGTTGTTATGGCGACTGTTACAAAAAGGAGATAACACAACTTAAAATAGCGTTACGAAATCGGAAACCAATGTAACGCGCAATATATGACACCTGTAACAGAAATACTTACTCTGCTCAAAATTTTCTTCTCTCCATTCTTCATTATCAATGTTTGTCAATATTTTAACGGCTAGCTTACATTTTTGTATGTCACAGTTGTGTGGAAATCCAACACCGTTACGCAGTTCGGAGACGAAAATAACGATAAGAAACGACGCATAAAAGTACGAAGATGGACATTAAAAATAATTTGTATTCATAAAATATTTACAATATATCAATGGTCACCATTCATCTAACACACCAACCAACCATTTGGCCATAGAATTACAACATATATCAAAGAAATATCCAATTTTATCAGTTTTCTATCGTTATCAGAAACGGTTCAAATACCATATTCTTGCTCATATGGTTGCTGTCCAAAATTTAAAAGGGGAGATAATTCAACTTATACTTTCACGAAAAGGGGGAGGCATGTACCTTGTAAGCGCAACTCCTACTATTGCAAGCAGTGAGGTCACTCACAGTTCTAGTTATCCATAGTTTTCGTATAGAATCCGTCACTGTTTTGTTCTCCCATGATTCGATTTGTACCATGTGCTTTCTTCATCAACAAACAATTTCGCACATGCGCAAATGCTTTCCCGAATGAGTTCACTGTCAGGTCGTATGAATATTGCGCAGGTAAACATTGGATTCAAGAAAATAAAACAGCGACGTATTTCCTTCGTTCTAGGCTATTTACGTATGATATTATGAAAAATTTCAACTGCAATTAGTATAAAACATCAAATATTGGCAACTTTTAATATTTAAAAAAAAAATCAATTCTGACGGCCTGTATGCCTTTAATGAGTTTGTATATCTATATAATCTCGTAAATCAATTCTGAATTTAATTCAGTCAGAATGAACAAACTTGAATTAACACATTTTGTATTTAATTGAATCAAATACATTTTTTCAGGAATAAGACTTCATTTCCACAGTCTTGTTAAGGGCTTAACAGAGCAATCCGCAGCTAAAGCACAGCTTGGCTTAGGTCACAGTTACTCAAGGGCAAAGGTCAAGTTCAATGTCAACAGAGTAGATAACATGATAATACAGAGTATCAGTTTGTTGGACCAATTGGACAAGAATATAAATACCTTTTCAATGAGAATGAGGTTAGTACAGATTATCTAAAAGATCCTATAAATGCATTAATTCAGGTAGATTCTTTTCAGTTGGAACATGTTAATGTGTTATTAATTTATTTGGTTCATTTTAGGTTGTCACATGTCTGTCCGATATTAAGCCCTTCTTGAATTTAATGTACCAATGGGACACGACTGGCAGACATCTTTGATGTTTGAATCAATTTTGATTTTATTTTTAGAGTAATCAACTACAGCAAGCATGGTCTGTCTTCTAGGCTAGTATTCACTGACCACGACTTTGTAATGCCTATATGTATACATTTGTATTTTGTCACTATTTCTTTGAATGTATGTGATGTTTTAGAGTTAAAGCCTCTGGAGATCTAGTTATCAAAAGGCAAGGGTTAGGAGCCAATAAACCCAGGACCTAGATTTCTCTTTTTGTCTACTTTTTGAAGTTGGAGGTTTGGCTGGAGAGCATTAATAAGAACCTTATAAGGAACAAATCACAGAACCAAGACCTTGGTGCAAACCAAATCGTTGGTGGTGAGACATGTGGATTTGTGAAACTTTTGATAAGTGTCAATGCCAAAATTATTTGGAATAATTATTCAATTTTATATTGTAGAGAATGGTACTCCTATCATTTCCCAGAACTTGTGAAAATAGTAAATGACAATTACTTGTATGCCAAAACAGCTAAGTTTATTGGTAATAGGAAGGAGTTTACCAAAGAAAAACTTGATGGCTTAGAAGAAGTTGTAATGGACAGTGGGAAAGCTAGAGCCATTTATGATGCTTCTAGATCATCAATGGGTAAGATGTACACACATTATTTATATAAGATGTATTTAATGATACCAGTACTATGCCAATAGGACTGTGTCAGTGTCACATGTGGTTGGTTACAAGCAGAGAGACAAAAAAACAGCAATCAATTTTATTTACTGTCAAATCTGTCTTATGTGACCTTCCAAGAAAACATTGAAATAGGGCCACTTTAGACAGATGATCGCTAAATACAGGTTTAATTTAATATTAAATGCACTGAGAAGAGAAATTAAAATTAAGCTCACACAATACAAGGTATTGTTTAATAGAGGTGGTCACTAAAGCAGGTTTGACTGGACAAACAGAGAGATGAAACAGCAATCAATTTTATTTACTTCATAACCATATAGTCTTGTTACACCTTCAGTCCGTAGCCTATAAACATTGACAGAAAATGTTGTCGTGTAAGAACTAAAAATAATTTTTATATGAAAATTATCAAATCCAGAAGCGAAGTGGGAAACATCTGGACAAAGATATTAAAATGTACATAGATAGAGCAACAAGGACAGCAGTGAAAATCCTGATTGTACTCGCTGTAGTGATGAAATTCGATTGATAGTTGAACCATAACCACAACAATAAAATTCACTGCCTTGTAAAGGATCAAACTTGTATTGTATATATAGCTTGTTCTGTTCCAAACAATTGGTGATCAAATATTTTTTATTTTAGGCATGGATATATCTCCAATTGACCTTATCAACATAGAATCCTTTGCTGGTAAAGTCATCTCATTGGCAGAATACAGGAAGAGTTTAGCAGAATATTTACGAAACAAAATGAAACAAGTTGCACCAAATTTGGCCACACTTATTGGAGAACAGGTGAGTTGAGAAATGGACTCAAGAGTACCCATGTTATGTTGATTGATTGATTGTTTAACATTAAAGTGAACAGTATTACAGTTATATATTGATAAGAAAAACAAGTCTACAGCCAATAGATCTTGTAGATAAAAAGGAAAGGCTTTGTTTTGATCATTGCCTATATAAAGTAGGTGAAAAATACACGCTTTTGAAAAGAGCCTCATGTTAAAATATTTTGACTGATATATTTTTAACGTATAACACATAAATGTTTATTTTTATACGTATATTTTAGGTTGGGGCTCGTTTGATAGCTCATGCTGGAAGTCTTACAAATCTGGCAAAATACCCAGCATCTACAGTGCAGATCTTGGGAGCAGAGAAAGCTTTGTTTAGGTAAGAGTTTTAAAAAAGTTCATTTAGAAGACGTTTGCTTATGGACTTGATTTATGCCTATTGTCGTTGTGTTGCTGTAAAAGCCTTTAATGTCGTTATACTTCACAAGTCTGGTCAGATAATTTTGTTGCTGAAACAGTCAATGAAAAATTGTCAAAATTCCAAAGTTAATTAAGTTGAGAATGTATTGTAATACTAGTATCAATCAATGGGATTTAGAAATGATGACCGGTGTTGGTAATAAATGTTGCAGTCCAATCGTTTGTGAAATAAGGGGTTAACTGGATTTTTTTTTAAAAGATTTGTTTATAACAATAAACATAGTGTTTTTAATGCAGTTAATTATCGAGTGATACCCCTATAAAATCCACTATCAGTTGTTATGCACATTCAACAATGATGGTGCCTGGGTTTGCTGCATCTGCATGTGTACCATGGTTTACGGTTACAACACGACGTAGTGGTTGATGAGTTTGTTGACCCTGAATGTTTTAACATTCCTTCAATCAATGTTTATATTTTTAGGGCATTAAAGACGAAAGGAAACACACCTAAGTATGGTCTGATATTCCATTCTACATTTATTGGAAGAGCAGGAGCCAAAAATAAAGGTCGCATTTCCCGATACCTTGCCAACAAGTGTTCTATCGCTTCCAGAATTGACTGTTTTACAGGTACATTTGTGACAAGTTTTGATGGAAATAGGGGCCATAATTGGTAAATTCAGTTGAACTTAAAATATAGTTTGAAGTGGGCTGATTAGTTGGATGGACTAAATATGTTTTAGAAAATAACTTCTAAAAATTGAAAGTTGAAGTAGTGAAAATTAAATACTTTAATAAGTCCACAATTATATTAGGCCATGTAAAATTAATTATCTGGTTCTCAGATACTGACTTTCAAAAAAATGATGAGGGAGGGAGGATATTTAATTTTTGTATTTATATGCATATTGGTCCAATCTTTAGGTTTCAGCGGTGTCTGTGTCGTCACTTACTTTTCAGCTATTATGAATAAATATTAAAACAATTTCAATGTTGTATTATCTTGTTGAAATCCCATCAAAAACGGTCGCCGAAATCAACTTTGGTTCCATTTTATCGTTTGTTACCATTCGGAATTACCGGAAGTAACGACTTCGTACAATCAGAGGAAAACACAAGAGTGTTCCGAATTCCTTCAACGTGAAATTGGAGTTGTCTCAAGGCTCTCACCATGTAATTAGTAAGAAAACGACGGGTTTATATAGTTTGAATAGGGCTGACTAATTGGATGGACTGTAAATGTGTTTAAGAAAATAACATTTAAAGATTGAAAGTTGAATGAGTGTGAAAATTAAACACTATCGCACACAATATGTTCACAACTGTCTTAGCGACCCCCTCCGTATAACGACTTCCTTTGTTAGCCGACCTTATTTATTCCTCCCCAGCGTTTTCCCGTGCATTCGACCTTTATATAACGACCGTGTTCTATGGGTAAAAATCTTTCATATAACAACTATTAGAAGATTATTATCAAATTGGAAGTTAGATAATAAATAAACAAACACAGTCCCAACTTTGGAACAATTTATATTTATATTAATGAAAATAAATTGCATTTGATTTCCGTTTTGCCCAGCTGATGCAGCGATTGTTGCCAATATCCCTCTAGCCGATATTTGCATGATCTACTGACAACATCTCACTCCCCAAAAGTACATGTTTACAAAGTCCCTACCTGTTACTAGTTCATAATAATAGATTTTTCATATTAAATGAAGTCACGATTAACGTTATTGTGTAAGACTGCCATTATTATACCCCCCGCAACGAAGTTGTAGGGGGGTATACTGGTTTCACCATGTCCGTCCGTCTAGACAAATCCTATGTCGTACGATAACTTGAGTTGTGTTTCTTAGAATCTTTTAAAATTTTATCAGCTGCTTACTGGTGAAGAGAGGAGGATCCCTTTCATTTTTGACGATTTTCACTTTTGCCGTTCCAGAGTTATTGGACTTGATATGACGGAAAATAGGATTTTTACCCTATGTCGTATGATAACTTGAGTAGTGTTTCTCAGAATGTTTTGAAATTTTATCAGCAGCTTACCGGTGAAGAGAGGAGGGTCCCTTTCATTTTTGGTCGGAACAATCAGTAATGTTTTGGTTATGGAAATAGGTTGGACAGATGTGGGGAGCGGGGGGTATATCTTAGTGAGCTGTGCTCACAGTAATACTAGTTTTTACAGGTAAGTTGTTCACGTGATGATTTATTATTGTTGTTTTGGTTTATTTCTTATTTATATCAAATATTTGAAATTGCTTACTATAGAAAATAGCGTTTTAATCTTTCAGTTTTATAAATAATCGTGATTTTGAAAATTATTGAATTATGAAGTACTGGTTCCCAGCATATATTTGTGTCAACATTCGTTTAAAGTGCGGTAACAGATCAAGGTAAACACATGCTGATTGTGTGATTAGGCTATTTATAGCTATCGGCGAGTGATTGAAGTTGCAAACGTTTTGTCAGTAAATTTCATTCTTCTGATCATAATGTTTAATTGTAATTACGGTAACAATTAAGATAACAATAGCTGTTGAAAGAAAGTAAAAAAATTGATCATTTAATATAATTATTATTATTTTAAATTTTTTTTCACCCCCAAAGGATGGAAATATTTAACGATAATTGAACACATTTTTTATTTCATTATACCTTTTTCTTGCCAGAATTTAAGCTCTATTCATGCATTTGTCCTCCACACGAACAGGTTGAAAGTTGAAACGGATTATATACCCGAACTAGGTTTTTTCCTCTTGAGATTTTGGGAGCAAATATCATAACCTCTATATAAAGACTCCCTGTCTTATGCGACCTTTTTCAGAATTCCCTTCAATGGTCGCTATAGACAAGTTTGACTACATGTCATCTTTGTTCAAAGAAGAACCCTTAGCTACAACCTGTAGGTTGTGAAATTATTCAAAACTTTAGCCAATCAAATTCTAGAATTCACAGAAATTGCATTCGAATTTAAAATAATGTGTATTGCTTCTATTTTGCAGAGTTTCCTACACATGTATTTGGTGAACACTTAAAACAACAAGTAGAAGATCGTCTCAAATTTTACGAGACTGGTGATGCTCCGGCCAAAAATGTGGATGTCATGAAAATAGCTGTTGAAGAGGCAAGTTATAAGTTTTCTCTTGTCATAGAAAACATCAGTTGGTCTCCAGATGGGTGACTAGTTTTTTGATTGGTTTGTAGACGTATTTGGTTTGCGTTTTAAATGTACTACTGAATATGATTGGACAGCCATGGTCGTGATCGTATGGTAGTTTGATTTACAACTATCTGCAATCAGTGCCTATAACCACTAAAGTGAGTATGAAACCCGTTCATGGCGAAATGTACTTGATACAACCTTATGTGATAAAGTTTTGTCAGTGACTTGGGACAGGTCAGTGGTTTTCTCCGGGTACTCCGGTTTCTTTCACCAATAAAACTGACTGCCAAGATATAACTGGAATATTGTTGAAAGTGGCATTAAACACCATAAACCTGAATATGATTGGTTTCTAGGTGTGTGAATGTGTCAAAAATTGCAACAGTAAAATAGGATTGGTTACGGAGTAAGCTCACAAATGACAGTACAGTCACAAAACAGTAAATACGATTGGTGATGGGGTAGAACCACAAATTGAAACAGTAAATATGATTGGTTACTGGATATGCCCACACATGACAAATAAAGAAATTGGTGGCAACGATATGCAGATTTTCATGTAAAAATTCATGGAAGGAAATTTATTGGTATAAAGAATAGTTAATTCATGGATTTTATGACGTTTTGTGATAACTCTATTGAAAATAAAGACTTTTCCATGGGCTTAAATTTAAAATGAAAAGAATTTGGGGAGGGGGGAAACATTAAGAAATAATATGAATCATTTTGTAATATTAATATTTGGTCTTTATAATGCATTATAGGCATCAGAAGTACAGACTAAATTAGCTAAGAAAGAAAAGAAAAGGAAGAAGAAGGAAAAAAGAAAATCTGAAGCTATGAGTGAAATGGAAACGACACAGGAAATAGATACCACACAGGAAGATGACGAACCACCTAAAAAGAAGAAGAAAAAGAAAAAACAAGAAGAAGAAGAGGAAGCTCCAATGGAGGTCGAGCAGACGTCATCTGCAAAGAAAATGAAAAAGAAGAAGAAAAAGAAACAGAAAGAATCATCAGACAGCGACTGATTACATGTTTTATACATTATTTTAAAAATCATCATTATTCCATGGTTATATTTTTTTTCGTAGTATGGGAAGCTGTAATTAATTGGCCTTTCAAGAGAAATACAGTATAGATGTCATTGGTGGAAGATTATGGATAATAAATATTGTAATTTTCCTATTTAAGGATTCTATTTCATAGTTGTACTAATGAAAGGGAGGCAAAGTAGGAAGGTTGTTTAGTATGGTTGACGATTATATTAAAGGCATACAAGCTGTCAGAATTGAATATATTTTGGTTTTTTTTATTAAAAGTTGCCAACATTCGATGTTTTATACTAATTGCAGTTGAAATTTTTCATAAGATCATACGTAAATAGCCTAGAACGAAGGAAATACGTCGTTGTTTTATTTTCTTGAATCCAGTAAACAATCCAATGTTTACCCATACAATATTCATACGACCTACACAGTGACCTCATTCGGTAAAGCGTTTGCGCATGTTCAAAATTGTTTATTGAAAAAAAAAAAGCACATGGCACAAACCAAAACATTGACGGATTCGACACAGAAAGGAGGATTCAGCAAGCTTTGTGTAAAAATTAAAAAAAGATGTTATACCGACCTACTCCATTTTTCAACACCTAAGCATAATTTAGTATCTTTTTTCAGTCGAATCGTATTTTGACAGTAGAATTGCATCGTAGCTTTTTATAAATTCTTTTTTTTTTTCAAGAGAAAACGCTAGGTGATATCTCTTTTAAATTAGACTAAAATAATGAACTTCATGTCTGGTTTTTTTTCAAAAAAAATATAATCAAGCCAACTCAAGTGTTGTCAATAATATGCAATACAATTTATTTACAGTTTTCCCTTTATCGGACCCCTTTGCAGAGTTTGGGTTTGTTTTTATTGATTTCATCACATATTTCTGATTTTAAGTGTCATTCTTACAAAATACCATTATATAATATTAACTGATTACCACGGGATCCAATTTCATAGATATATTTCTTAAATTATATTAATTCTAACGAATTTACATGCAAAATGCTACCTTGTTTATAGCAGTTATCAGTATTCGGCAAACTTCGGAAATAAGAAGCTGACTTATAATTAGGTGTGTTAATGGCGATTCCACCGACAGACATTCAAATTCTTTTCACTAATTACAACATTATAGCTTATTTTTTAAACCTGGCTTCTTGTTCAGAACATTTTATTAGTATAAAACATCGAATATTGGCAACTTTTAATATAAACAAAAAAATTCAATTCTGACAGCCAGTATGCCTTTAACAAGCAGTTGTTATCTTACCGTTGCTTGTACTATGTGTAAAAATAATTGCATTCGACCAACTGATATTTTGAAATATGTAAATAATGATAGGAAAATCAAGAAAAGAAAAGTTTTTATTTGTTAAATTGACCATGAAAAGTTATGATTTTCATTTAAAAAAAAAAAAACTCTTATTACAACTTGTAAAAAAAATCTGCAACTTTAATAAATGTTGCTGAAAAAAGCTGTGTTTATGTAAATGTTATGAAGATTATGATGTAATGATATCTTGGAAAGTGGTGTGTAGCCTACTTGAGAGACCACAGGCTGTCCTTTTAAAAATAATGGTTTGCTGTAATCGAAATGAAAATTTGTGTTGGTAGGTGATAGGATCATTACTTGACCTCATTTTCATGGTCCACTTACTGTTACGTTTATGTAAAGTTTTCGTGATTAGGTCAGTTTCTCCATTATCATAGGCTCACCATACTTTGGTCCACACATGCATCATGGAGGGTGCATGTCAGCCAGGCATGTATCACCTGACCTTGGTATCATTTTTATGGTCTACTATATTTATGTTGAGTTTTTGTGATTAAATCAGTTTTCCATTCCCATGTAAACTAGGTTCACTATATTTTGGCTCACACATTGTTGATGGAGGGTACATGTTTATGTAGATGTCACTTTAGCTTAATGTTAAATGTTTAGTGGTACTTTGATTTAGCTTATTCACACACAAAATTTGCAAGGGGCAGGTGAGACATTGATCTGCGTTTACACTTGTTTGTTTCTGTATGTTATCTTGGAGTGAGTGATTGTTCCTTAGCGCCAACTCAGCCCTACATGCTTAGTTTGATTTTTATAGTGCTAGCTCACTGAAACAACAGTCCATGGATAGACATGTCACCACACATGACACATTATCCTGATTCCGAGTCAACCCGTCTTTGCTTTTTCTCCTTAATGCTGCATGCTTAGCGTAGAAGCAACAAATACCAATTTTATATCGACTCTCAGCCACAAGTGATAAAGTTTACCAGTTGCTTGCCCATGGTTGGTGGTTCTCTCTGGGTACTCTGGCTTCTTCCACCACTAAAACTGGCTGCCATAATATAGCTGAAAGTGGCATTAAACACAATAAATCAAATCAACCAATTTTATAGTCTTTGGTCTGACCCGATGGGGGCTCATAATCTACCGAACTCGAGGCCAGCACGTTAACCATTACACCACCGATGCAGTGGTATGTTATCTCAAAGGAGAAATCGCTTGTCTTGAAGTGTACAACATTATGTGATCATGTTTGTTAGTGACTTGCGACAGGTTGGTGGTTTTCTCCAGTTTCCTCCTAAAACTGACTGCCACGATATAACTGAAATATTGTTGAAAGTGGCATTAAACACCATCAACCAAAAAAATTTACTTGTCTTGAAAGACCATGCCTTGGGTGCAAAAGAGCTAGTCTATCAAGACGGGTTTTATTGTACTACTAACAGTGTGGAATTTGGAATGATGTTGGAGGAATCGTATCTATACCAAAATAACACTATTTATAGTATTTATCAAAGCAGCATACATAATATGGAAACTCCCGTAAAATATTAGATCTTAAAGGGAGAGAGGTGTGAAATTTTTTTCAGGGGAGTTTTAATCAATCTTCTAGTCATACAGTCCAAAAATAGGATTCACCTGTAAACAAAGGCAATTGTATTCAAACAATGGATCAACAATTCCATTTCAACTTTATCAAACTGCTTTCTCAATACGAATTGAAACATGGGTAATCTATAAGGTGGCCCGCCATAACATAATCAATGAAATTGATACAAATATTCAGTTTAAATTGAACAATTTATTTCTCAATAAATATTAATCGAACAAATATGGACGGCATTACATTCATATTAATAAAAAAAAAATGCAATATATCACAGTAAAATACATATTCATTTCTGTACTAGGGTAATAAATCATGTGACTTGAAATTCATTGGTCCATTATAAACAACATTTGAATAGTAATGTAAACAAAAGTATAACCATATTTTGGGGAGAGGGATATTAGTACATTTCAGTCGGAAACAAAAATGTAAAGCAAGCATAAAAGTGCTAGATTATAAGTCCTGGAAAACAGTCTGCTAATCACAAAATATGTCAATAGTTGGAATTCTCAAATGTACAAATCCTTCATAAATGAGTCAGTGCTAGTGTTCCACTTGAACTAATGCTGGGAATGTCCTCATTCTTAATCTCTCCACTTCTGCACGGAGCACTGCTACTTCCTGTGCCTGAGCTTTGGCTAAGTCTACAAGCTTACGCCTTTGTACAATCTCCATATATCTCTTCTCCTTTCCAGCATCAGATCGTCTATCAGCTGAAATAAATGGTAAATTTAAATTATCTAGTACCATGTAGCCTGTTATTTTGTAAAATTCATACTTGTTATAATAAGGAAAAATGTATGAAGATATATTGGGGGGGGGGGGGGATTTGTATATTGGTGTCAACGACCAAACCCACTCAGCAACATAGGTCCTTCAAGTGAACAATATTTCGGCTATATTCATGCCTAAAACAGTGAAAGGTAGTGATATGGATCAATGTTTTGATTAATAGCACAAGGGGACAGGGAAAGTGATAGATAAGGTAATAAAATGTTCGTTTTCTATACAGTGGAACCTGATTATCTCTCTGACTCCAATAAGTCATTGTCTTGGCTAGCTTAAAGTAAATATTTGGTTCATTCATACTAGTATTTAGCTTAATGTATCTCAGATAACTAAAATACTCAGTTAATTCATACAAAATCATTAGTCCCTTCAACTTGGTCACAAAGAGGCTTGTGTGTACATGATTACTAACCATTAACTTCATCAATCAGTTTCCTCTCGTTCACCGTTACGTTGAGTTCTGTCAAGTCTGAATCAATGTGTGTATTGTCAGTATCTTTAGATTTGATTGTTCTACCAAGTTCTTTCAAAATTTTCTTCTTCTCTGCTATCTTCCTCTCTTGATGCTGAAATAAAATTAATATTTTAATTGAGGTTTATATATAACTATACCTGTAAATGTTGAACTTCTGTTAAAGTTAATTTTGTCACATTTTCTGCAACAACAAAAAATCATTTATCAAGTTTTAAGAGGTAGTAAAATTTAGAAAATGAACATGTGTCTACAAATCGTCTGATCCAAAAGTGTTAAATTTGCTCCTTAGAAATGGTTAAATAAATATATACTATCTTTACTCCCTACAAATCCTCTTGATAAATATGTCTACTGACAAATATATTTTGCCTGAATTGATTATGTTTATCTAGACACCACAATTATAAAGCAAGTTTTGTTTTAACTAATTGCAAAAGAAATAAATTATTAATTATGCCTTCTAGCCCATTAATGAATAAAAAGATACATATGCAAAGTTCAAAAGTAGAAAAAAAAACCCATTAGACTCCTTGTCTGTTTCTGAACCACATACCTTCAATTGTGTAAGTATTGTCTGTTCCAATTTATTGATCTCTTCTGCTTTCTTTCCATCATAATCGTCATTGTTCAAAAACTAAAATGATAAATAAAATAAAAGATTTATTTGGAATCTTAATATGATAATAATTTATATGGTTTTTCCTGAAATATTTTATCGTTGTGCACACCTGACCTGGAATTACTGAAAGAAACTTAAGTCTTGAGTTTTTACTCAAATTTAAGCTGCTTTGTTCAGTGAAAATATTACTCGGAAATCAAAACAATTTCTTTTAATATAAAGACATTGAATGACACTTAAATGATATGCAGGAAGCAAAATTTACAAAAAGGAGACAACAGCTAACACCAATCTGTATATAACTAGCAGGAGTTCATGTAAAAATATACCAAACTTCCATTTACTGTACAAAAAATTATCTGTAATTTGGACATTTTACCTTTGATCTCACAAAGGGATATTGTCAGTTTTAACGAACTAACTGATCCTGAAAATTATCAGTGAGAAGGACGTAAAACACGATGTTACTGATAAAAACTTTGAAGGTATTGACACGCTATCAATAGTACTACAGCTCAACCTATAAAACTCACTCAGATACTAGTGATAATGTCTCGACATTCATAACTCGTTGTTCTATATATATATAACACTTATTACTTACCAGTTGAATTTCCCTGGTGACCTTCATAAACTGGATATCTTTCATCTTGTTCTGTAAATCTTCCATATGCATCAACATCTTCTTGTGCTCCCTATAAAACAACAGTCAAATTATGTTTCCATTAATAAGTCAACAGTGTGGGAAGAATCAAGTTCAAAATTTGAACCAAAACTAAAATTGTATTTCCTATTCTTGTTTTTCAAAATCAAATCAAATAATAATAACCTTTTCCTACCCTCCTTTGATTTATTAATGGAATAGTCCTACTATTTTAATTAATAATTTATAGCTGATGAAACTGCAGTTGAAAAAATATAAGAAGACTTATCTATGAAATAGTTATATACTACTTATATAATTGTGTAGTATTTCAGACATATATTGACGAGAACAAATATAAACAAAATAAATAATTTAGAGAAAAAGGTTGCACTGGGATGCACCGATGGACAGGGATTTTAGATCTCCATAGGAAATGATTTCCTGATAAGGGATAAGGGTTGACAATTTTGCCTTGCAACATCAACCATTCATCATGAAGAGGTACTGCAAGTTGTCTTTAATATTCACGAAGCACTCATTTACCTCTTGTTCTGTATATTTGACAACTAGCTGACATCCTTTTCGGCTGGGGTTGTACCTCAGAGCACAGAAACTAGACTCCCTCAAAGATCCCTTAATACTTGAAAATCATTGCAACAAAAATGTTTATGAAGAGTTATTGGATCTAGTGTCTAGGTAATTCTTACCACTCAAGTTGAATGATTCCTTTTCTAAAATCTTTACTTTCAACCATACTGGCCATTTTATCTTCTCCTAGTTTCTGTAAGATAAATGATGCATGTAATTATGAAATGCTGTGTATTTCGTCCTCCTATTGTAACATGTATGCCAAATCCTATATATTTTAGTTGAGCAATAAAATACTATTTGTTTAACAAAACTTCTAATATGCTGCACAGTATAAATAATTTGATGAAAAGTCTCAATAATGTAATTCACATCTTGCAAGGCATAGCTCAAGTTCACTTTTCCTTTTTTTAAACTATGAAAATCAATACATTGTACCTGTAAAAACAAGATAAAAATTCTGGAAAATAAACACTAAAGGTCTTCAAATGTGTACTCAAACTCAGTTATTAGCAAGTAATTATTGTTCTTTAACAGAGAGATTTTTATTTTTTCACACAACATTTGCATTCAAAAATTTGTTCGACAATGTTATGGCTTATAAAACAAATCGTCAAGAGATGAATAGTGATTGGTTTCTATAAATAACTATGTGCTACCTTGATATTGGTGTTGAGTTCCTCTACAACACTTCTATGTAGAAGAGCACTGTCTTTGTAATCAGCTATAAAGTTTGTAGGGTCTATTTCTACTTGACCTTGTTTCAATAACAGTTGACATTCTAAATTCAAGTTAAATCTGGCTTGATCATTCTTTAATCTGTAAAATATATAACATGTTTATAGGATCTTTATACTAAGAAAGGTGTATTGGATTTCCGAAATGATGCATGGCATCAGAAATCTGAGGTATGTGTTAGCGTTATTGTGTTTAACACCACTTTCAACAATATTTCCGTTATATCGTTGCAGTCTGGTATGACAATGAGATTTATTGATGTGTGTAAGTTATGAAGAAAAAAACTTTTTTTCTATGTCGCCTGAATATAATAGAGAATTTTGTTCATGAGGTCATTACATGTTATTCATATAGGGGTTTGTGTGTGCTTTGAACTTGTATAATACCATAGTGATAGTATTTTTTTATATTTGGAGAGTTGTTTTTTAATTTCCCATAGGGTCCTATGTTAAGCTAAGTTCGGCTGTGGGGGCCATCTTAGTCGAAGGGTCGAACCGCCGGACACATTTTTGGAAGAGAACCATTCAATGACTATTTCATCAAAATTTAGTTCTTATTGAGTGAATGGTTTCAGACGAGAATATTTTTATGGGAATTTCCCATCAGGTCCTATGTTAAATTTTGGAAGGGGAACACCCAAGGATCATTTCAGGAAAGTTTGGTTGGGATTGGCTCAGTAGTTTCAGAGGAGAAGATTTTTTTTTAATTTCATCCCCCCCCTTTTTTTCTATTTTTAGCTTGACTGCCATCTTGGTTGGAAGTCGGGATCACTGGACACAATTTGGAAGGGGGCCATCCAAGGACCATTCCACCAAAGTTTGGTTGCAATTGGCCCAGTGGTTTCTGAGGAGAAGATTTTTATGTGAATTTCCCATAGGATCCTATGTTAAGCTAAGTTTGGCTGTGGGGGCCATCTTGGTCGAAGGGCCAGACACATTTTTGGAAGAGAACCATCCAATGACTATTTCATCAAAATTTAGTTTTTATTGAGCAAATGGTTTCAGACAAGAAGATTTTTATGGGAATTTCCCATAGGGTCCTATAAATTAAGTTCGGCTGTGGTGGCCATCTTGGTCGGAGGTATGAAATGCCGGACACAATTTTGAAGGGGACCCCCCAAGGATCATTTCAGCAAATTTGGTTGAGATTGGCTCAGTAGTTTCAGAGGAGAAGATTTTTTTTAATTTCATCCCCCCCTTTTTTCTATTTTTAGCTTGGTGGCCATCTTGGTTGGAAGTCGGGATCACTGGACACAAGTTTGGAAGGGGGCCACCCAAGGACCATTCCACCAAAGTTTGGTTGTAATTGGCCCAGTGGTTTCTGAGGAGAAGATTAAAATGTGAAATGTTGACGGACGATGAGACGAAAAGTGATGGCAATAGCTCACATGGCCTAAAGGCCAGGTGAGCTAAAAAAAAAATGATTCACTTAATAATTAATCACTTGAAAAGTCACAAAAATTTGACTGGGTATTTATGCACTATATATTTACTTTGATATTGTCATTTGTAGGTCCTCTATCTCATTTTTAAGTTGATCATCCTCATCTTGTCTTTTTCTGTAAAATGCCTCCATTTCTGCAAATACCAGGGCTTTCTGTTTTATCTGAAAATAACAAAATTTGTGAAAATATTGGTTCAAATTGTCACACCTGTTGTGACCAAAATGTCTTCAGACAAGAAATATTTTACTGAATCAAGTCAAAGACCAACTTGTTTTGTATACAAAGAGCTAAGACTTAAATAAACATGAAATTTGGTTAAGTTTATGGTGTTTAATGCCACTTTCAACAATATTTCAGTTATATCGTGGCAGTCAGTTATATTGGTGGAGAAAACTGGAATTCCAGAGAAAACCACCGTGGAAATTTGGTGATAAGTTCTATGGAATACTGTGTCATGTGTGTCTAGAGCAAAATCAATTTAGGCTGTAAACTAGATGTTAACAAATCCACAAAGATTTCATGAAATTATTCCAACCTTTAGAAGTATTAGGTAAAGATAAAACAATAAAATTATTATTTTCTGCCAAAGTGGAATATTCAAATTAATGTTGGCAATATATACACTAGTATAAACTTTTTACCATTAATTAGCCAAGTTTTATCTTCAAGTTAAAATAAAATTGAAACAGAGTTTCCATTTTAACATTAAATAAGTTCAAATTTTCTTCTAAAAATAAAATTTATATCTGTGAATGAAATTTTGTAGAAAGGAAACCTCTCCTTCCCATGTTTCATTAAGTTGTATGAATACTATATGAAGTTGTTCCAGATTTTTTATCAAATTTAACAAAGTATAATGTCTGATATTAAAAAAAAATTCCCTTAAAATATTTGTACCTAGCTAGTTATAAAACTAGTATATTAATTACAAAAATAAATTCTGTAATAAAATTTTCAGATGACAACAAGGGAATGTACAATCTGCAGAGTCTTGACCTCAGAGAATTTCTTTACAGGTAAAAAAAAATATTCTTCACAGTCCTTGAAATGAAAATTGGAATTAACTGGTCCAAATCAAATTCTTGAAAGTGCCCAGATAGCTCAATGAGTTAGGTAGTTGGATTACCTAACAACTCGTACAAGCCTATCACCAATATGGCGTGGGTTCGCGCCCAGCTTTGTAAATTACAAAAAAGGGTGCATTCGACTCACAGCCGCAAGTGATAAAGTTTACCAGTTGCTTGTCGGTGGTTCTCTCCGGGTACTCCAGCTTCTTCCACCACTAAAACTGGTCGCCATGATATAGCTGAAATATTGCTGAAAGTGGTGTTAAAACACCAAAAAGCAGGAAAGCAATCAAATTCTTTAATTTATCTTTATATACAAATGTAGTTCTAAATAATAACTGAAAAATTTACTGGTCTGAACAAAGTTTTACTGAACTTGGGCCAGAGGACTGGTGCTCATTGTTAGGACTGTTTCATGCATAATAAAATGAAAAGTACTCCTTATTCTTCAATTAACACACATGAAATAAAAACTTCAGCACTTACAAGGAAATCATTTTCTATCTTCACCCGTCTAAACTTGCAAAGTCGTTCCCACACTGATAGATCAATGCCTTCAGGGATGTTAGAATCCTTGTCAAGATCGTGGATGGCAGCTTCCAGTGATGATTTGGCTTGAGCATGCTGCCTAGCTGTGGATGGACGATCAGCAAAAGGATTAGGCAGACCATGATCAGATGTAGAAGGTGCTGCAGCAGGAGTATCAAATCCTTTCAGACGTGGTATCCTAAATTACGGAAAATAATTCCTTACCTATCATGTCTATTTTAATACAATTAAAAATTAGTGTTTCAAAATATATCGTTCATAAGACTAGTCGGTTTTATAAGAAGATTTTGTTCAGTAGTTTTTTTTTAATATGGTAAAAGGATAAAGTTATGTTGATTAAGTTTGACAGACTCTAACCACATACTAGCCAAAATACTTCCACATGTACGGTACTCATTTTATTACCTGTGTGAAAATGATATATATATATATACAAAATGTATATATATTTTAATAAAAAAATCATTTATTCCTTATTCATGCATAAAAAATATATTCCATGGATGGAAAAATTTACCTTGATGTCGATATACCATGAGGTTCAAAATATAATATGACAGAATATCACCATTAGTGCAAGCATAGATGATTTTCAACATCCTAGATTTGTCTTTAAAACTGACATTCAAACCTGAGATCACAGAATGCAATACATTGTATATTATGTTGACATGAAAAATGGAATTGAAAATATAAAATTCTATATTTCTCAAGGTCATGATCATATGGTAGTTGGATTTACAACTACCTATGCAATCACTTCTTATCACTAAAGTTGTGAGTTTGAATCCTTTTCATGGAGAGTTGTACTTGATACAACATTAAGTGATAAAGTTGGTCAGTGACTTGTGGAATGTCAGTAGTTTTATCCGGGTACTCCTGTTTCCTCAACCAATAAAACTGACTGCCAAGATATAACTTGAATATTGTTGAAAGTGGTGTTAAACCCCTAACCCTATATTTCTCAAAGCAAGAAAAGACTAAAATTCCATCTTCCCACTACAATTTGAATATAAAAGGCCACAGAAACAAATCATTTATGTTGAATGGCCTAAACTGCTGAATTAAAACAGTCTTAAATAGACAAATGAATGACTGTAACACATTTGTCACACAATAAAAGTGTTGGCTTACTTTGGCCTACGTCTGAACAGCCTATACAACTGATCTTGTTGAAGTGCTGTTACATCATTAAACTCTCTCTTGAAGGTTTTATCCATGGCCTTGTCCTCATACTGAAGATTCTCATAATCATTCTTATAGGCATCTAAATGCTTCTTTGATTCAATCATGGCTTGTGCAGTCAATCCCTAAAGAAAAATAAATATATATATAAACTATTTTCATATCAATACTGTATAAGTGGTTCTTTCGCGGGTATCTAATTTTCACTTTATTCGCGGTGTTCATTGATCAGCGAAAATAAGAATCTGTGTAAATCTCCACCCTTTATTACATAAATATCTATATTTTCTTAAATAATTGTACAAAATCTATCTCCCCTAGTATGACTGTAGAGTGAATATTTTACAATTATATGGTCATTGTCATTCTTAAAGTTGTTGAAATAATGCTTTAAAATATCTAACAAAGGGGGAAATCTTTCCCGAAAACAATGCATATGGTGAAAAAATAACAGGTAACTTATTTTACATGTACTTAATTGTCCTTTTATCTTTAAAACATTAATTACCCTGAATAGTTATTGCTGTATAAACATGTCTTCTTTAATTAATATTAGCATTTCTATTCAACGATTTTTAATTACCAGTAAGTTGACACTTTTTGGTGTTGATTAATCGATCATAATTTTTATGGGAGTCTGTTAATGAGACTGTGTTTAATTTTTGTAAACGTGTTATAATAATATATTAAAATTATATGAAATGCCATTACATAATTTTCTATTAATGAACATGTATACAATTTTAAAATACCACCGATTGCATACAAAAAGCTTTTACTCAATTTACTTAAATACATTTCCTATTTTGAATTATTGGCCAAACAATTCAATAAAGTTATTCTAACATAACGGTCAATCCACTAAAATTTGATTCTGGTTAAAACTCAGGATCGTTAAAATTGAATACCACTAAAAAAATATTCCACCACTTTGGAAGATAATCACGAAATTTGGCTCCTGCGAAAAAAATCACTTATACGTTATATCGATATCAATATCATCTTTATTCTCATAAGCTATATATAATTACAACTATACAGAGGAGTCATACATATACAACAACAATTACAATATAGATATACATGGTGCTTAACACCACTTTCAACAATATTTAAGTTATATTGTGGCAGTCAGTGTTATTGGTGGAGGAAATTGGAGTACCCTGAGAAAACCATCAACCTGTATCAAGTAACTGACTTTTGATGTCATGTACACCTTAGATACGGGTACATGTGGAACTCGCAAATGTTTTACCTTCAAAATAAATCTGATAAACTATTAAAAATATCATTGACCATACAAGTATTTTTCTCAGTGTCTACATTTCTTTGCAAGTTAAATACTTCACTGTAGTTGAACGAGATCATAGCAGTAAGTACAAATTGAAAATATGTAGAATGTACCTTTAGACTCTTCTTGTGTTCCACAAGTCTGGTTAGTTCAATTTCTTGTGTGTCTAATTCCTCTTCTATCAACAGAGAGGCTCTAAGACGCAGAATCTTCAGTTCTTCCTGCAACAGAGTAAAATCAAACAAACTTAACAAAAGCCTAGGAATTTTAAATAATCTTGCTAATCTTCATTTAAACATGTTTGTAGTCAGCTTCAATTTAACGATGTTAACTGATGTTTTTAAAAAATTAAAAGAAAGCAAGTAGAAGAAATGCTTTGAATTTTTTTTTTAACTTAGAATTAGACAAAGATAGATTCTTCAAAATTATCTTTCTTTCATTTGAAAGAATACGGGTAGGGTTATGGTGTTTAATGCCACTTTCAACAATATTTCAGTCATATTTTGTCAGTTTTATTGGTGGAGAAAACAGGAGTACTCGGAGAAAACCACAGATTTGACGCAAATCACTAACTTTTTGACATAATGTTGTATCAAGTACACCTTGCCATGAGTGGGATTCGAACTCACAACTTTAATGGTGATAGGCACTGATTGCATAGGTAGTTGTAAATCCAATTACCATATGATCAAGAATACAACGGCCCCCAACCTTTTAAGTAATTAAAAGAAAACATATAGAAGAAACATTTTGCTCTGTTTTTTTATTTAGAATTAGATAAAGATTGATTTTTCATTATTATCTCTCTTATTCATTTGAAAGAATATGACAACAATTAAATGTTCCAGATTGTTTAACAGGTGTAATTTTTTCCCCGATAATTCAATACACAGCAAGGTCAAGGGTAAAATCTGTGAAAACTGATGGTGATATAAACTACCTTAGTTATGACTGACCTGATAAATCACCATCATGACTTTGATTTTCTTCATAAAAACTAAATGTAACATGTCATCAAATCCTGTCATACTGTCTTGTATAATACTCTGCATTTTCCTCAATTCTGTCTCCAATTGCTGTAATCATAAAAATATCATGTCATTAAATCCTGATCTTCCTCAACTCTGTCTCTAAGTGGTAAACATAAAAAAATAACATCCATCAAATCTTGATATTCATTCACTCAAGACTCTATTTACTAAAACAATGTGGATGTTGACATGCAGGATGGTTGATCTGTTGTCAACACTACACAGAGAGACCACATTGACCTCAGATCCAACAGGAATTTTTAGGTCATCGGTACGTTTTGTTCTGCTTTGTTTTTTTTAGATCGCTATAAAAATGTAGCTTTGCAGTATTGATTACATTAAAATGTGATGGGTATTTCTCTGATAAAAAGCAGCTCATTGTTTCTCCACAATAATACAAGTTGTCAAAAGCATCAATTCTCATTAGGAAAATTAATCTTGATAACTTATTAACTATTATCAATTTGGAAGCATGGAATTCAGACTAATAATGGATATATTAAGTAAATACCTTGCGATATTTTTCTCTTTCCTCTTGAAGATCTTTGACCTTCTTCTCATATTCTCCAGCTAATCTGTGCTCCTCTTCATTCCAATCTTTGTGTTCCTTTGTCTGCATAAACATTGGTTTTGGAATATCCTGTAAACAAGCAATCATTCTGTTCTAAGTTTATTCCCAAAAACTAACATGGCTAATGAACAAGTGGGCTTGCGATGCAATATTTAGAATAAAATGAAGACATCTCTCTCAAATAATGTTTGGAGACTTTATGCTTTCGGCTTTTTTTTTATTTTTTCTTATTATCTTCCTTTCTCTGATACAAAAAGTTGTCCCCAGATTAACTAAGAAACTGTCAGATTTTGTTTATTTTTTAAAATGGGTTAGTCATTCATAATATTTTGTTTATGTGTTGTGGCTCCTAAGTATATAATTTTTAGAGGTCAAAACAGGGGGTGTGTAGTCTACTATAGAATCCTATATGAAATTTAAAGGCTCTACACTGAAATTGTTGTTACATTTCATCGTTATAGTTACCTATTAATTTCATTATATATCTTTATTGAAAAGACCTTCTTAAGAAAACATTTGTATTTCCATGCTAAACCTGATATTGCTCTTAAATATTACAGCAGACCAACCTGTTTGAGTTCATCTTCCTTCTTTATTTCCAGGACACCACCCATCATCATATTCAACCCTCTTTCCCTAGCATTATCCCCCTTTTCTCTCAAACGTCTCTCTTCTTCAAGTTTATCTTGTTCCTGCTTCAGTTTTCTTTGTTCTGGAGTCAGATATTTCTCAACTTTGACCTATGGAGACAGAAAAAAACATATTTTTCTTATTATACTAGTAAAAATTATTTGTACACAATTTTCCTAGTTTGATTTTTTTTCAAAAATAAATTAAAATTATAGTCTTAAACATCCACATTATTTGCAAATCAGGATATACCAACATATACAACATTTTTTTACTTTACTTTTGCAAATTCAACAACACACTTATTCTTTATATAAATATGTTATTAATCTAAACAGATAAGAAATGGTTTTGCAATACACACAGAGGGGGGGGGCTAGGCTGGTCAATAGTTATCTAATACTTCAATAACATGATCTGGTGTTAGTTTACAATCTGATCACTCTCCTTATTTGGTCATGAGTCTGACCCTGCCAATGATTAAGGGAGGGGTCTCATATACATGTACTTAATTAAGATGGCCATGTGATTTATTCTTGATTGTACAAAGTAGTCAGTTCAATTTTAATTTTGGCGTGGGTGAGTGCAGCAGGCATTTTTGTGAAGTGGAAAATATTTCTTTCTGGACTTATATGTGATATGTGTTCCGATATATTTATAACATGTGATATGTGTTCCGATATAGTAAAAAAAAAAATGCAAGTCATCAATCATTTAAATTATGAATACAAGTATTAAGCAACTTAAAGCTATTTTTGGAATTCCAAATTGGGTCCAGTTAACACCAAGTGAAATAGAACTAGCATCCATGTACCCGGTATTTGCAAGAATCTGAAGGTGATTTTCATCGAGTTCTGTGGAAAATTATATTAGACTGTGCTGCATGTTGTATGGGATGTAATTTGTGTGACCTTCCTAGATGCAGGCAAATTTGTTCGTCATGTCAGTTGCTGAGATGCCCCTAAATATGTACAATTTGGGACTTTAGAATTGCATAAGAACAAACTAAATTTTTGCAAAGATGGACGAGATTGAACATATTAAAACATGGGTAGCCACCATGAAGCTGGACGACGACACCGCAGTGGAGCTAGTACACAACGGTTTCACATCTATGGAATCCATCTCTCTCCTGACGTTAGAAGATATTAAGGCATTTAAAATCACTTTAGGACAGCAGAAAATGTTAATGCGGGGAGTAGAAAAAACATTTGTGCAGGAAAAAACCACGGAATCAGCTAACGTTGGCGACATTGATAACACTGAAGGAATCAACATGGGGACTGAGACCAGAAGTGATCATCATCCAATATCATCTGAAACCACTAATGACCCATATATTCGAGATATTATGGAACAGCTTAAGAAGCACCAGCAGAACAATACACCAGGACCATCAGGGAAAACTCAGCAAGGTATTCTGGGAATCAATGACATTCTCTCATGGCAAGATCCACAACTGTGCTTAAAAACTGTTCCATTACTAGACTCTAAGCATCTTGATATTGTAGATTTTGTATCATCTTCCAGTATAATGTCCCAAAGTGCATCAGAAAATTTAATTTCAAGTTCGGAGGGGGGTCAGTTAGTTTTTAAATCTGGTCCATTGAAACCCAAGCTGGAGTCTGTTACATTATGTCAATGGTCTATGGCTAATATTTCTATTATGTATAAACTGCTGGAAACTGGGGCTCTTAATTTAGAAAAAAAATTTTATTACATGTCGTATACAAAACGAATTTATCAACTGGTCACTTGTTATGACATGACTTCTGTCTTTATTTTATGATAGGGAGTACAGGTGTTTGCAACACCAACACAAATTTAGTGGTATTCGTTGGGGCACAGATGTCCCCCATCTTCAGACTGTGTTTTTAAGCTGCAGATTTCAGCAACATAATAACAGGGGGCATGAAATTGGGGTTCAAGGGTCAACCTAAACATATTGTGTATGCATCTCATTCATCAGGTGGGAAAGAGATTTGCAAGAGGTTCAATAGCAGGAGAGGTTGCTATTCCCCTAATCGTAAGTTTGAACACATCTGTGCGATTCCTGGGTGTGGCCAAACTCATAATGCGCAGTTGCACTCTTCCGTTCAACCACCAAAAAACTAACTGTAAAGCCTCTACGTGACCTCAATTTGGCTGTTTGGCAACATGAATTGTTAAATGACGTTAATAAATCGTTCTTACTTCATGGCATCCAAAATGGTTTTGATATTATATCTTAGTTAGTCATTAAGTCCTTTGTTAGCTCAAAAAATCACCATTCAGCAAACCCAAAAAGCCCTCTTTATAAAAAAGCACATGCTCAGATTTTGACTGAAATTGAGAATGGTAACTATTTGTTTCCAAAATCAACACCAAAAATTATAAGTCCATTGGGAATTTTGGAAAAGCCAGATGGTGGTATAAGGATAATACATGACTGTAGTCGACTTTTACATTTTTCTGTTATTCATCATGCTGGTGATTTCCCAAAACAAAAATATCAAACAATTGATGACGCAGCAAAATTAGTCACTCCTAATTGTTTGATGGCCAAAGTGGACTTAAAATCGGCTTATCGGTCTGTCAGAATTAGTGAACATAGTCAACAGGTTACCGGATTTAAATGGGTTTTTCCTGATGGGAAAGAACATACTTTATATGACTGCAAATTGCCTTTTGGGGCAAAACTCGCTCCCAATATTTTTCATCGACTATCCCAATCTATCTGACGCATGATGTCACATAGAGGTTTTACTATTGTTTCATATCTTGATGATTTTTTTCTTGTGTGAGCTTAAACAGGATATGTGTTTAAATGCCCTAAACACACGTTTGAATTTATTATCATTACTAGGTTTTTTGGTAAGCTGGTCTAAAGTTGAAGGCCCTAGTCAAAGAATTACCTTTTTGGGAATTGAAATAGATTCAACGTGTATGGAACTGCGACTTCCAAATACAAAATTATGCGAATTTAAACGCGAGTTAACAAATTTTAGGCAGCTCGTGCATGCCTCCAAAATACAGCTCCAATCCTTGGTAGGCAAGCTTAACTGGGCCTCAGCGGTGGTTCATGGAAGAAGAGTGTTTCTTCACAGGATAATTAATAGCTTTTCAGGCCTCACACAGGATTGGCACAAAATGTGAATACAAGGTGATCTTTTAGCAGACATTAATTGGTGGCACAATTTGATGTCCTCTTTTAATGGAAAGTCTCTAATTTTAAACAACAACCATATTACATCTGTCACAACAGATGCTTGTAAGGAAGGGGGGGGGGGGGGGGGGGGGGGGGTGGCCTCCATGATTTAGATTGATTTTATGTTAATTGGGGTCAAGATTTTCCTTGTACCAAGGAGTTTCATATAAATGAGCTTGAATCATTTGCAGTTATTTTAGCTGCAAAGCATTGGGCCAAGGACTGGCAAAATAGGTGAGTTGTTGCTTTATGTGATAATACTACTACAGTAGCATGTATTAATAAATGTACATCCCATAATAAAAACATGATGGGATTTTTACGGGAACTTTTTTGGCTATCTGCTTCTTACAATTTTCATATCAAGGCCGTTCGTGTGCCTGGCATTAGCAATGTTATCTAAATTTACTACATTCTCTTCCCAATGTGAACCCATGAATATACATGTAATCCCATAAAACAGTAGGTTATAAACATTGTGTGTAGAAAGGGCACAAACTGACCTGGTAAATAGGAGATTTTTCTCATTGTAAATATACATTTGCCACCGTTAAATAAAGACTACAACACAAACGTTCATACAAGAGAAAACAAACATAAAACAATTAGGTCACATTTGTTTTTCATTTCCTGATCAAAATTGAAAACAAACATCCCATTATGATTCCCACATCAAGTGATGCATACATATTATAATAAAGCACATGTTCCTAATTATTATAACCCTCATTCAAAATAAGTCAGTCCGAATTGTTTACATAAAAGTCCTACTGGTATTTCATTTTCTGTCAAATTTAAGGTCAAATAGAACCTTATGCATATAACTAATACCTTTAATTATTAAATAATTCTATCAATTGAGCTTCAAGAATTTGAAACTCTTCAAAGTAGAAAAAATTATTCAGAGGTGCATGTTGAACTTCAACCCCATTATTACCTCCTCATCTTTTACAGTTAACAGCTGTTCAGGTTCTTCATAATAACTCAGAGTTGGGAGAGGAACCTCTTCATTCAAATCCAAATCATTCAGAATTTTATTTATACGTTTGTTTTTCTCTTTGATTTTACCGATTTCTGACACTTTTTTCAAATGTATATCATCAAACTCTTTATTAAAAGTAATCTTGATTCTGTGCATGGCATCCTGAAACAAACAATTTACAGGTATTTAAAACATAAAACGAGTCGCTGTGGACATTATTACAAGGTGGTTAGAATTATATCTACCTATGTACTGATAATCAGTGCCAGTCATCACTAAAGTTTTTGATTTTGATTACCACCGGTGGCAAGGTGTATTCATTCCCACCTGTGACACGGTATATCCAATCAACTTTAAGTGATCAAGTTTGTCAGTAAATTGTGGCAGGTTTTCTTGAAGTACAATAGTTTCCTTCATCAATAAAACTGACTGTCAAGCCATAACCAAACTATTGAAAGTGACTGCAAACTTTTAAAAATCTAAATCATTAATTAAAAAGACATCATTGGGAAATTGCAAATTATACTTTCTTCTACTGAGCTTTTTCAATTTCCTGTTAGGTTTTGAAATGGAAGAATATTTTCAAATGATACACTAACCCATTTGTTTTGTTTTTCTCAATTTTAATTCATGTAAATCTTAAAAATCATGAACATTATAATAACATGAAAAAAATCAAAATACCACACTGTCAGAACAGTTCCAAAATCTAATAAGTCATTTTAAGTAGGCAAGTTTTTAGAAAAGAAAATGAATCAAACAGAAATGAAAATAAGATTAATGACTGAACATAAGGTACGGATAACACTTACAGCTCCAGCATTTGACTTTGAGTTAAATTACAGGCAATAAAATAAATTATATTAAAGTATTTTCACCATTACAATTTGCTTCGAGTAAAACTGACAAAAGCAATATTTCAAAATAAATTTAAAGAGACCTCTTACCTCTAATAAAATGATCTGATTAATTTTCTGCTCCTTTGTGTGAAGGTCAAACTGACTATAGAACAAATCACTTCCTCCTCCATACAGGGCACCTATAAATAGAAACATAATATACATTGTTACCATTATATTGTAGAATTCTATCAAGTTCCACCTCCAAACACTATATATACACACACAGATATATCACGGAAATGATAATAATGTTTCTGAAATTGAACTTCAATTAAATTTTTTCTGAAAATATTAATTTTGTATAATGAATATGTAATGCCAAAACATATATGCAGAAGACAACATTTGAAGACAATAGCAAATTATCTAAGTAAGAAGAATACCTAAGTCAGAAGACAAAAACACTGTATCAAAGTCAGCAGACCAACACAGAGACCACGTCAGAAGACAAAAACACTGTATCAAAGTCAGCAGACCAACATAGAGACCAAGTCAGAAGACAAAAACACTGTATCAAAGTCAGCAGACCAACAGAGACCAAGTCATAAGACAAAAACACTGTATCAAAGTCAGCAGACCAACACAGAGACCAAGTCAGAAGACAAAAACACTGTATCAAAGTCAGCAGACCAACACAGAGACCAAGTCAGAAGACAAAAACACTGTATCAAAGTCAGCAGACCAACACAGAGACCAAGTCAGAAGACAAAAACACTGTATCAAAGTCAGCAGACCAACACAGAGACCAAGTCAGAAGACAAAAACACTGTATCAAAGTCAGCAGACCAACACAGAGACCAAGTCAGAAGACAAAAACACTGTATCAAAGTCAGCAGACCAACACAGAGACCAAGTCAGAAGACAAAAACACTGTATCAAAGTCAGAAGACCAACATAGAGACCAAGTCAGAAGACAAAAACACTATCAAAGTCAGAAGACCAACATAGAGACCAAGTCAGAAGACAAAAACACTCTATCAAAGTCAGCAGACCAACACAGAGACCAAGTCAGAAGACAAAAACACTCTATCAAAGTCAGAAGACCAACATAGAGACCAAGTCAGAAGACAAAAACACTGTATCAAAGTCAGCAGACCAACAGAATCCAAGTCAGAAGATAAAAACACTGTATCAAAGTCAGCAGACCAACACAGAGACCAAGTCAGAAGACAAAAACACTGTATCAAAGTCAGCAGACCAACACAGAGACCAAGTCAGAAGACAAAAACACTGTATCAAAGTCAGCAGACCAACACAGAGACCAAGTCAGAAGACAAAAACACTGTATCAAAGTCAGCAGACCAACACAGAGACCAAGTCAGAAGACAAAAACACTGTATCAAAGTCAGCAGACCAACACAGAGACCAAGTCAGAAGACAAAAACACTGTATCAAAGTCAGAAGACCAACATAGAGACCAAGTCAGAAGACAAAAACACTATCAAAGTCAGAAGACCAACATAGAGACCAAGTCAGAAGACAAAAACACTCTATCAAAGTCAGCAGACCAACACAGAGACCAAGTCAGAAGACAAAAACACTCTATCAAAGTCATAAAATGAACACATAGTGCCAAAGTCAGAAGATAACCATGCAGTATCCAAGTCAGAAATGACCAAACATAATGAATTAAAGTCAGAAAATGACCACAGACTACCCAAGTCAGAAGACAAATATACCATAATAAAGTGAGAAAATGAACAAAGATTACTACAAGTTAGAAGAAAAACATGCCATACTCATCTCAGGTGACAAAAATATAGAACCTAAGTTAGAATATGTACACAGAACATCCAAGTCAGAAGTCAAACATATAGTACTCAAGTCAGAATATGTACACAGAACACCCAAGTCAGAAGTCAAACATATAGTACTCAAGTCAGAATATGTACACAGAACACCCAAGTCAGAAGTAAAACATATAGTACTCAAGTCAGAATATGTACACAGAACATCCAAGTCAGAAGTCAAACATATAGTACTCAAGTCAGAATATGTACACAGAACACCCAAGTCAGAAGTCAAACATATAGTACTCAAGTCAGAATATGTACACAGAACACCCAAGTCAGAAGTCAAACATATAGTACTCAAGTCAGAATATGTACACAGAACATCCAAGTCAGAAGTCAAACATATAGTACTCAAGTCAGAATATGTACACAGAACATCCAAGTCAGAAGTCAAACATATAGTACTCAAGTCAGAATATGTACACAGAACACCCAAGTCAGAAGTCAAACATATAGTACTCAAGTCAGAATATGTACACAGAACACCCAAGTCAGAAGTCAAACATATAGTACTCAAGTTAGAATATGTACACAGAACACCCAAGTCAGAAGTAAAACATATAGTACTCAAGTCAGAATATGTACACAGAACATCCAAGTCAGAAGTCAAACATATAGTACTCAAGTCAGAATATGTACACAGAACACCCAAGTCAGAAGTCAAACATATAGTACTCAAGTCAGAAGACATATAGGTTCTATTTACTTCAGCAATGGAAAACAATTTTGCAGGAAAACATTCGTGTAGCTTGTCTTACGGTATCAATGAGCCTGGATGAGATAGAAAAAGAAATTTCATCTAAATTAACGGACTACTTTATCCAAGGAGTCAGAAAAACATTTCTCAAGTCAAAAGTCAAACAGGTTTATGGTATTTAACGTCACTTTCAACAATATTCAGTTATATCATTGTGGTCAGTTTTATTGGTGGAGTACCTGGAGAAAATCACCGACCTGTTGCAAGTCACTGACAAACTTTATCACTTAATGTTGTACAAAGTACACTCACAACATTAGTGGTGATAGGCACCGATTGCACAGGTAGTTGGAAATCCAAGTACAATACGATCACGACCACAGCGGCCCCTTAACAGACAAACAGTTCTCATGTCAGGTGACAAACTGTAATCAAGTCAGAAGACATTTCTCAAGTCAACAGACAAACAGTTCTCATGTAAGGTGACAAACATACAGTCCCCAAATTAGAAAATGAACAAAGAGTAACCAATTCTGAAGATTTTTTAAACAATTAAAGGCATGATCTGGATTAAACAGTTTTATATTACACACAAGAATAATGAAAAACATAACTGGCAGAAAAAAATAATTATTCACAATAACATGAGAATATCATATCACAAACAAAAATTGTGTATGGTAAATCCACAAATTAATGTATGCATCCAACACCATCTGTGATAATACAAGGTTGAATAAATAAGACTGTTGTCATTGTTAAACATTAGGACTCAATAAATAGGTACTGAAATAAACTGTGATGCTTAAATAATGTGATATTGGTCCTATGGCATTATTCACGTTAATAAAAAAAAAATATCACATTAATTTGTAAATAGAAATAGAAAATAACATTGTTGTAATTTACAAAATAAAATAAACGAAAACATAAAAAATTATGTTTGTTTAAATCTGGCAATATTTAGGTTTAGGGTTGCAATTTACGGAATGAATACATTACTTTACACTACAAAAAATACTAAAAATGTATTCAAAATTCCTAATACAAGACTACATTTCTGAAAATAATTCTTTAACATGCATTCAAGTAACTAAAGGGTCATTCCTATTCCTACTACATTTTCATTCTGTCTGTAAAAACTAAATACTATCAGCATTCATTTTCACCAACACCTGCTTAAGTCTTCAAGTGAACAAAAAAACAAAATACAAAAATCATGTTCAAAGCTTTCTGAAGAATTTTCAAAGCCTTCTGAAGATATAAATTCAAGTAAAAATGAAATGCCAAATTAAAACCATTTTACATTTTGAACAAAAACATGATTTGTAATTTATCAACTTTCCTAACCTTTTCATTATACAAATGAAAGCCTTAAGAATCTTGAAAACTGGTAACCAGAGATGGTGAAAATGTTGATAGTACCAGTTTTATATAATAACTATGGGTGCATTGATAACACATGCACAGAGTTGTTTTGATAGAGGATGTGCATACATGTGATATTCACAGATTTTCAAAAATTTACAAAAACTGCAATTGAATTAAAACTATTTCTTTGCAGTGTAGTCAAAACATATATTTTTTTACATTACAAAGATAGAGGTTTATCACATGTTGTATGGACGTGCAAATTATAATTCATATCTGTATTCTATAATGTTCGTGGACAGTTGTACTACGGTACTACTGGACAATAACAAACCTTGGTAATCAAAATACTCTGAAATGTAACACACACTTTATATTTATATTCGCTTGTTCCTATTCTAAATATTTTCCATCAGTAACTCAAATTATATAATATTATACTGGTTATGAAGTTTATATTTCAACATATAATTGATTTATCAACTTTTGCTAACACTACAGGCTTCTCCAGGTACAACATATCATTTTATATTTCAGGTTGGAAAGTTTGACTCTCACCCATAGCAAGGTGTACTTGATATAACGTTATGTGATCAAGTTTGTCACAATCTGATTAAAAATCACATCTCTTATTAACTCCCTTTACTGAAATATTGTAGTGTGTGAGATGTGAGGAAACCACATTATGGATCACATGTGGGTCACCCTATGTTCAATGAAAATGATGATTAAGGGACTTTGAAAGCCCTAACATTTAAAATTGTTTACTTGAAGTAATCTGATTGGTCGAAAAAGATCATAACCTGTATTTATCATATCATCAAATATTCATGATTTGAGGTCACTCTCATGTGACCCATAATGAAGTTTCTTCAGATCTGCCATGCCATGCCATGTCAGTCAAGGGGGGGGGGGGCAAGTGAGATATGTGATTGTAATCAGGTTGAAGCTTATCAGTGTCAGGCAGAAGATCATGTCCTTCTTTATTCCTTTTTTCTATTGTATTTCTAATTAAGATGCACTTGATAAATACATGATTTATAAATATTGGTTATGTGATGCATGATGCATGAATGACAACAGTTTGACAAACTTGGTGCTGATAACATTCCATAATTATCTAGTAAAGTAGTCCCCCTTTAATAAGACCATTCCTTCTGCAATGAAATAGCCTTATAAGACAGGTATCCTCTCTTGAAGGGGACCATTTAGTAGCAATTTACCACCTCAGTGATCTGAAATCAGACTTGATAAGAGAGGTGGTCTTTGGTGGGAGTGGCCTGTAAAAGTGGGGAATTCGGTATATAATAAAATATATTGTTTTAATTTTTTAGCCTCTAAAACCAAGTTCTATCTGAAATGAATAATCTCATTCTAAAACTGTAAACCATTGTTCTATTGTTTCTTACAAATGTTTCCTTTGAACGCTAATTCTATGGTAGTTTAATGAAGTAAAATACACCAAAGTCCGTTAAGATTAGCTTCCTGTATCATGCTTTACTGATATTTTTCATGCTCCTGTGCCCTTCTTACCTATTGTATCCGTGTCTATATAAAGGTAATGTTATCATAATTGTCAACAACTTGTACATTAATAATATTTCTGCCATTGTAATCGTATCCATAAAAAAATGTCAGTTTCCTGTTTAAAAATGATCAAATCACCTTGACCAAAATATTTCATTATAACTTAAAAAACAAATTTTGTTACATCAAATAGTTGTCACTGTAGAATGGGTTTTTTTTGTGGTGTCGTTGAAAAGTTATAAAAAAAAAAATTCCCTGAGATAATTAAATTTGACAGTAGACTAATGCTGAAAGTGTTAGAAACATAATTTTTTTTATATAAAGTTGGCCTATTTAGTTTTTGGTCTTTTAACTTCCTTCAAAACAAAAATAAAGTAATTTGTAACAATCTCAATTTAAACTGTTTCTAAAAACTTTAAGTCCCTGAATTTCAATAATGCTTGATCATCTTTTTTAAAACTAACCTAAACCTAATGTATAAATTTCAAATGATTTGGTTACGGAAACTTAGGTTGTTGAGCGGAAACCAAATGCAAAATATACAGACAATATACATGGTTAAAACTTAATGCCTTTGCTGCCTAGCGTGGGGGCATAATTATTAATTTTCAATAAACTTGAAAATATGCTTAAATTTGCCACTTTTTCTTATCTTAGTTGGTATCAACTGAATTATAAATAACTCTTTTCCACTGCAGAATATTTAAATTACCGATAGAAGAATATACAGTGAAAGCAATATAAAAAGAAATTTACTGACAACAAAACCTGTTGTCATGGAAGCAAATTCATAATGTGAAGTGATAAATAGTATTTGCGAAAGAACACAAGATTGTTTCAAAATAATCTGCTGAGTATTGTGAAAACTGATAACGTGAACTGATGTTTGAAATTAGAATCTATTACCAATATGACATTGTTACTGAACAAACACAAATTTCAAACATCATTTTAATTAACCAAGTTATTGCATTGTTTCAAATTGTGAAACTGATAAAGAAAAATATATATTGTGCCATTTTGAAAATAATTTACTAAAATAAGTGGCATAAATATTGAAATTGAAAAAGGTATATAAAAAAATCATATTCTATGATAGCTGTTAACTGCAATCTTGTCTGCTTCTTTTTTTTATATTTTGAATGATATCAAGAGTTTCTTCTCATATTTTGATACAAGACAACAAAATAAATCTATTACAAGTTTTAGCTGGTTAAGCCATTTGGTTAAAAATCTGCTAAAATTAAACACTGACAGCTAGACACAGCAATCATAAACAAATCTGATCTGATCCACTATTTATACTAACCTAAACTTCCTGTAGTGGATGGTTTCTCAGCATCATCATCTTCACCTTCACCAAGGTCATCATCCTACAAATACAGAGTTATGGCCCTTTAAAAAACATAAACCATAAGAAACAGAGTTACTTCCCTTTTAACTATATCATGCAGTTAATATATAAAACAGAGTTAATTCCCTTTGAATGGTATTGTACAGTTAATGACCCTCAGCCAAAAAAAAGAGTTTTAGTTCAGATATATATTAAAAAAAAACAAGAGTTACTCCCCTCTACATTATAATGTTATTACAAATGTGAATGACTTAAATACTGATGAGGTTAAACATGGAAACATGAAAATTGATGTTGTATATATATGATTAAGCATGCAATTAGGTACAATATTCATAATTAGTGAACAGTTAAAATGTTAATATCAATTGATTTAAAACAAATATTAAACACTCACTCAAGTTATGATAAAATCAATGTTAGATTGATCAAATGAAAATTGTTCATAGTATCTCTATTATAACAAGCTAAAATTGAACAGAATGTGACATTGTAAAGATTTTGAACAGAATTATTTATATATAGATATAAAGAGACAAAGGAAACACTGAATGACCAAGGTAAATTCTGTGTCAGGTTGGTGTATACCTGAAAATAAAATAGCATGCACATCCGGATTCGTGAAGGAAAAAAAAATAACAGACAAAGAAATCCAAATACAAAACTAGAGGCTCAACTGAGCCTGTATAACTCACCTGGTTATTCACAAACATCATTTCTTCCTAACAATTTGGGTTAAACTAAGCTTATATTTTAGAATATTTTTTTTTATTAAGCAATCTTTATTGAGAACCTTCCAAGGATGCTTCCTACCAAATTTCGATTCATTTGGCCAAGTGGTTACAGAGGAGAAGATTTTTTAGAAATCAACCAATCAGAAACAAGAATTACCTGTGGTGGGCATGTTTGTTAATGGATCGGGACGAAATGAGCAATCTTAATAGAAGACCTGCCATAGATGCTTCCTACCAAGTTTCGGTTCATTTGGCAAAGCAGTTTCAGAGGAGAAGATTTTTAAAAATCGGCCAATCAGAAACAAGAATTGCCTATGGTGGCCATGTTTGTTAACGAATCAGAACTAAATGGGCAATCTATATAGAGGACCTTCCAAGGATGCCTCTTACCGAGTTTCGATTCATTTGGCAAAGCGGTTTTAGAGGAGACGATTTTTTTAGAAATCAACCAATCAGAAACAAGAATTGCCTATGGTGGCCATGTTTGTTAATGGATCGGGACAAAATGAGCAATCTTTAGAGAGGACCTTCCATAGATGCTGCCTACTAAGTTTCACTTCCTTTGGCTGGGGGGTTTCAGAGGAGAAGATTAAAATGTGAAAAGTTAACGGACGACGGATGCCAAGTGATGGCAAAAGCTCACATTGCCTTTGGCAAGGTGAGCTAAAAATTGGGCATTGGTTTCTCATATCTTTGAAACAGTACAAGCTACAACAAATCAGTTGGAACACCTCAGACAGGAATTTTTCAAAAGAATTCAATAGAATAAAACTGCATATTTATATATCCATATGTATGGGAAAACCCTATTTGGCCTCTTTGGGCCTCTTTTTCCTGTGGTGGTTTTTCGATCAGAAATTTTTTTTTTTTAGAGAACCATCAAATGAACATAGCTTTAAAGTTTGTTTTCAATTAGTGGTTTCATAGAAGAAGATTAAAATGTAAATGTTTATGGATGACTACAATGACGTAGACAACAACAACAGACGATGAAGGATGCAAAGTGACAACATTGACTCACATTACCCTTTGGGTTTGGGTCAGGTGAGTTAAAAATCTGAGAATGAAATCGGCAAGACCCATGCAATAAACAATGACAATTAGTGTACTCTAAGACCAGAAGGGATCAACAATACTTGTAATAGACATACAATAGCTTCATACTTCTGGTAAATAAATGGTTAAAAATAATAAATATTTCTAAATGACATTAAATCTGGGAACATTATAAATTGAAATTTAATATAATGATGATATAGTTGTGTACTGTCGAGTTGACACATGGTGAGATAAGAGGTATGGGAGAAACATGCCCTTTATTTTGTTTCTGGATCATGGTGAAAAAAGAGAGACAGAAGAAACTGGACCTTTATTTTGTATTTGGATCATGATGAGATAAGAGGGACAGAAGAAACTGGACCTTCCAGGACATCTGGCTGTGTGTCATATCTAAATCTCTCTTTAGTTGGGGTACTCTGCATTTAGACTTATTATATGTATGTGCTATATATAGCAAGAGACTTCAATTTCTATTTCACTGTTGACCTCAAAATAGAAACCACTCTGAAGTGACCTTAAAAAACACAGAATTTGTGTGCTACTAAAATACTGATTCCTGTGTGCATCAAGACATGTGACTTTTACTGCAATATTAAGTAAAACATTCTGTGTGAACTTTTTTTTTCCTTTCTTTTTTTTCTTTTTTTTATTACAAGGACTATATTTTTTTTCAACTGAAAATTGAAATATAAAGTGAATGTTGATATCAGTGTCATAACAGTGACTGTAAACTCAATGTTTTGTGTAATGTGTTATTGGTGCTTTACCTCTTTTGGGGTAGCGATAATTCTTTCTTCAGAAGACTGTAATTTTCAATTAATGCAATGACAATATTACTGAGCAAATATATTTTATCTTATTTTCTGAATGTTCTTAAATACTGCAATATGTATTTCATAAACTCTTAAAACTTTCTAAAATGTCAAAAAACCAGATTATTCCATTATAATGCATTATTTAAACTTATCCAAAGCATCAAGGTCATTGCCAAACAGGAAACCAAACACAACAGTTTATTCTGGTGTGCTGTTGAAATGCTGAAATTGCTATACTAATCTTATGAACAAACTCTTTATCATACTGCTTATATTTAAAAGGTATTCAAAAGGTATTCTAAAATAATTTCTTAATAAAGTAAATAATAGAACAAGTATAGATCTGGATTAGCATTTTAGCATTTTAGTGTTAGCAGCCAATCAAATGACAGCTCATTAAACTGTAATTTAAAATGATATAACCAAATACTGAAAACTTAATAAGAACAGAAACAAGAGAACAAAGGCTTACAGTTACAATCTGATACTTGGCTTGTTCTTCCAGACTATGTAAATACTATAGAGCAAAACACATTTTTGTCAATGAATCTACAAAACGAGCACAGTTAAATAAACACATTATCATTATTATTTGATTTTAAATAGATAAAAACTTGATGAAAATGGTGTATTTGTCATCTTATAAAAAGAGTGAAAGCTTTTTTTTTAAAGCCAGGGATGATTGAGAGTGATGAAGTAAAAATCAAAATTGTACATGACAAATTGTGATAATTTTTTTTCTTCAAATCATATACTTTATTTATTGACATAACAATATATTGTATCCATTTAAAAAGGAAAAATGCATATATTCATAGATTTAATTAAACTAAGAGGGGTTCAAATAGGATAATTGACCCTCCTGCACTTTTCCTCTGACATTGACTATAGAAATATAGTGTTTGGTTTCTGCAACAAAATACCTTTGTGCAGTGTAGAAAAATAACCTAATTGTCAAAATAATGTGGTAGCAATTAATTTGATATATCATTTAGCATGTAAATTAGCATTTGTAAAACAATTGTGTTTCAAACAATAGCAGCAATCTATAAATAGAAAACCAAGATGTGTCCACCTGGTTCCCTGTAATAAATCACACTCATTTCCTTACATCTTTGGTAACAGTTTTGACTGAAGCTGGGGTATTTTTCTTTTCCTAAATAAACAGCCATGCTATTATATATCAAAGCTTACTTAAATAATGATTCAACATAGCAATGATTCAACATAGCAATGCTTAATTTAAAACCAATACACAATTAATTATCTAAAATATACCTACTTCAGATCAAATGGCAAAAATTGAACAAGTCTTATTAAATGAGGAATTTAATTACTTAAAGTTAAAATACTAATTTTCTAGGGTTAGAGTTATGGTGTTTAAATGCCACTTTCAACAATATTTCAGTTATATCGTGGCAGTCAGTTTTACAGGTGGAGGAAAGCAGTGTCCGGAGAGAAACTATAGACCTGTCACAAGTCACTGACAAACATTAGCACATAATATTGTATCGAGTACACCTCGCCATGAATACACTGGGATAAGAACTCACAACTTTAGTGGTGATAGGCACTGATTGCACAGGTAAATCTAACTACCATACAATCATAACGGCCCTGGACAAATTTTCCAATAATCTACAAGCCAATAAAGATTTTGACATGTTTAGATACAGTCGAACCTGGATGTGACCAAGTGGAAGGCATCAATGATATTACTTCTAAATATTTGAGTTTTCCAGTTACTATTGATTAACTTTAAAAGTTGAAAGCTACTAAGAACAGACCAAATGTTACTTCTAGTTGTTCAAGTAAACAACATATCCGTGTTTGATTATCTTATCTGCACATCATGGCATTTGATAATTGATATAGGTGAGGAAAAAAGCAGGTATCCTCAGGATTTTACTCATATTGTAATGGAAAATGTGAATTTTATTTTTTATAAAATAATATAAACCTGACATATAAAATTTGATGAATTTAGTGTCAACAAGAACCAAAGATGAATTCTATTACTATATTTAACTTCTATCAATTTTATATCAAATTATTAATTTGCATTGAAGATTATATAGAATTCGGAGGATTATGCTTGGATTCACCTCCACACAATGTTCTTTATATCACAAATGCTAATCATTGATTAGTCAATTACATAATATGATGTTATTCCGGATAAGAGAATATAATGAAAGTTGACTGTATTTTGTAAATTGACAAATATTTATAAGGATATTACTTAATTTAAAGTTATTTTTTCATAATATAAACATGAACTGGAAATTATTTAATAACTACCATTTTATTTTTTTCTGTTTGTGATAAAAAAAAATGTAAATTTGATGGATTAGTACAATATTAATTTCCCCCCCAGTTGTTCAGTTTTTTAATTTTATCTATTGAATTTTTCAAGTATTACATATAATAAATTCCAGATATAAGAGAATATTTATTGAATGGGACATAATATTACAGTTTTAATGGATGACATAAAGGAACAATTTAGTTGTGGGAAATGATTAATAGGTAATAATAGAAATTAAAGACAATAACTTACTGCTGTTGTTGATGGTCTGTTTGTTAGCTCTACCTCTGCTTTCCTTGCCTACAATAAAATATGGAGATAAAGGCATTAACAAAGAAAAATATCTCAGCTGCGGTTAACAAAATTATTTACATTATTTGTGTTTGTTTGTGTATAGTGGTGTCCAAGACATATTAAGTTGTGTCTTTGTTTTGTTAGTCTTCGTCTTGTGTACCCCATGTTGCCAGTTTCCGTGGATTGTCCCTTTTCAATTGTGCCTTCAGTATTCTCTAACGTTTATTTATTAGACAATGATTGCCATAGAGACTTGTGGGAAATGTGGACTAAACTACAGTGAAACCTGTCTAAACCAAACCCTGTATAAAACAGAACTTTAAATAAAGTCTTTCTTTATCTAACCTGTCTAAACCAAACCCTGTATAAAACAGAACTTTAAATAAAGTCTTTCTTTATCTAACCTGTCTAAACCAAACCCTGTATAAAACAGAACTTTAAATAAAGTCTTTCTTTATCTAACCTGTCTAAACCAAACCCTGTATAAAACAGAACTTTAAATAAAGTCTTTCTTTATCTAACCTGTCTAAACCAAACCCTGTATAAAACAGAACTTTAAATAAAGTCTTTCTTTATCTAACCTGTCTAAACCAAACCCTGTATAAAACAGAACTTTAAATAAAGTCTTTCTTTATCTAACCTGTCTAAACCAAACCCTGTATAAAACAGAACTTTAAATAAAGTCTTTCTTTATCTAACCTGTCTAAACCAAACCCTGTATAAAACAGAACTTTAAATAAAGTCTTTCTTTATCTAACCTGTCTAAACCAAACCCTGTATAAAACAGAACTTTAAATAAAGTCTTTCTTCATCTAACCTGTCTAAACCAAACCCTGTATAAAACAGAACTTTAAATAAAGTCTTTCTTTATCTAACCTGTCTAAACCAAACCCTGTATAAAACAGAACTTTAAATAAAGTCTTTCTTTATCTAACCTGTCTAAACCAAACCCTGTATAAAACAGAACTTTAAATAAAGTCTTTCTTTATCTAACCTGTCTAAACCAAACCCTGTATAAAACAGAACTTTAAATAAAGTCTTTCTTCATCTAACCTGTCTAAACCAAACCCTGCATAAAACAGAACTTTAAATAAAGTCTTTCTTCATCTAACCTGTCTAAACCAAACCCTGTATAAAACAGAACTTTAAATAAAGTCTTTCTTCATCTAACCTGCATAAACCGAACACCTGTCTATTCTGAACACAAACAAAAGTTGGCCCCAATGAGGTTCAGCTTAGACAGGCTTCACTGTTTTTTAAAAGGTTTATTTTTATCAGAGAAGAACTGACCTGGTCTCCTGACAACTTTAAAACTTTTTGCAATACTATTTGTTCTGTTTCACAAATGTGTTATGAGTACCAGTATACTTAAGATGTAAATATAACTTACAACTAATTCTGCTATTTCTATCTTTCTTCTCATGGTTACTGTATCAAGAAGCTTTTCAAATTCTTTGGTTCTTTCTCTCATTGGGAAATTACTTACTTCCAGTGAGGAGAAGAATGCCTACAAAATAAACAAAAATAAATTTTGGGTTGGGTTGGGTTTGTTTATAGTGTTAAATGCCACTTTCAACAATATTTCAGTTATATCATGGCGGTCAGTTTTATTGGTGGAGGAAACCTAAGTACCTGGAGAAAACCACTGACCTGTCTCAAGCCACTGACAACTTTATCACATAATGTTTATTGAGTACACCTCATCATGAGCGGGATTCGAACTCACAACTTTAGTGATGATAGGCACTGACTGCATAGGTAGTTGTAAATCCACCTATCATACGATCACGATCATGACGACCCCTAGTCAGATCTTAAAATGTTGTACTGTATAATAACTTTCAATAGTAATGTATCTTGAATTTATTTACACAAGTAAAAATAAAAGGAAAATACATTTATATTATAAAAAGCTATGTTTGACTACCATAATAAATTATTTGTATCACATGATTAATTTGAAATACTTTTAAAAACTATAAACCATTTGATAGGTAAATTTTAGACAAACTTACCTTCGACCTTATAATCCCAACATTCCTTCTTAATCAATTCTCATGTAAACGGAACCATATACATGTATAAATATAATAGTTTTTATCTGATCAATTCTCACACAAACAAAGCAAAATTTACCTAAATATAATAGTTTTTATCTAACTGGTGGAGGAAACCGTTTTCCTTTGAAATTAACGAAAGTCGTCTGTCTGATACAAGATGTTGTATCACCACACTGTGGTGATAAAAGAATGGTGCGACGTTGCACGAGACGTTCTCTGCCGAACTACTTTGACATGACGTCATACCATTGGAATGTGAGACAAACACAGTAATCTAACGTTGGTGAATGAACGGAAAAAATAGTGTGACATAATACACAAAATATAGTCCCCCTCAGTACACATTTTAATTCAACCCTTGCTATTTGTTTAAAATTCGTTTTTATTGAAATGTTAGATAAACTTATTACATACATAGTGTGGTGGTACAAGACTGTATCAGGTCTTGACTGTTGCGTGAACTAACCGCATCACAACTCGTCGCGATAGCTACTCGTAGTGATACTGGTTCACACAACAGACTTGACCTGATACAAAGTCTTGTACCACCACACTATGTATGTAATGGGTATTTATCTGATCAACTCTCACACAAACAAAGCAAAATTTACCTAAATATAAAAGTTTTTTTTTAAAGTTCTACCTTTGAGCAAAAGTCCTTCTTAATCATCACTCTCGGGTAAATTTTAGCAAAATTCCTGTGAGAAGCTCAACTTTCAGCATCACTTTAATGCCACATCCCTTCTATAATATCTCTCAGCTTCAGGTAAAATCTAGCTAAACTTACCTGACAAGATCTACCTTTGACCTTCATATCATCCCAACATTCCTTCTTAATCAACTCTCTCAGGTAAATTTTAGCCAAATTGTCAAACTCTATTTCTTCTCTAACCTGTAAGTATTACAGCTTATCAATACAAGTTTTTTTTAATTTAAGCCAAGTAGAACCATTCACAAAATATGTAAACAGAACAGACACAATGACCTCCCTTTAAAGACATAACTATTAATAAAGAGGAGACTATTAAGATTATATTTAGTTTTAATTTTAGACAATTCATATGTATCTTATTCTTGATTTTTTTTTTTTTAAACATCTGAAGTCATAAAAAAAACTCAAGGTTGCAGATTGACAAAAATCCTTATTGACTCAATAGAGATCAGACTCAATGTGATTCAATGGCTGTATCCATATTAAAGAATACATGTACATTCAAACCTCAACATTACTGGTAATTAATACACTGAAACTGATTTTACACTAAATTTCTTTGGTGATTATTAATTCAATTTACCCTTTGAACTTCAGAATCAGCATCTGCTTGCAGTCTGTTTTGTTCCTCAATGTCAAGGTCAAATTCATGACGTCCCAATTTTTCTATATCTGGTAAAGTTTCATTTTGTTTCAACATCTCCTGAATCTATAATTGATATAAAAAAATATTTACACAATGTGGATAATATAAAATTTAACAGATTCATAGTGTTTAAAATACAATTTGACATCCTAAAACCTAAATTTACAAATGACAGCAACTTATCAGTGAGATGTTTTACAGATTTTTGTGTCTTAACTGAAAACAAAATGTATTCATATTGTAAACCTTTTGAGAACTAGGGTGTTTGCCACTTTCAACAATATTTCTGTTATTTGCTGGCAGTCAATGCTATTGGTGGAGGAAATCAGAAAATATCCAAGAAAAAAAACCAATGACCCATTGAAAGGTCGATGGTTGCCATAACAATGGTAAGAAAACTGAATTTGACAGTAAAATCCATTTATTGTATGCAACAAATTTAGATAATCTTTTTAATTCTATTGTATTGAATTATGAGCGCTAAACACAATTACAATAACAATATAGTTATATTATGGTGATCAGCTTTATTGTGAGGAAATCTGTTGCAAGTAACAGATCACATAAATTTGTACCAAGTACATCTTGTCATAGACAACAATTTAAGTAACAAACTTTAGTAGCAATCCATTTACATCCACAGCCTCATCAGATAAGCTTTTATAAATAGTTAAGAGATGCACCGTACAGCACTGGCATTACGTCCGAAGAAGACTTCATAAGTTTACAACTTGAGTCTTATCCATTTGTCTTGTTTTGTATGACAATAAAATATGTTTCAAGTATAAAGTACATTCATAAAATTATTCAGTAGCAGTTTTGTACTCGTATTTCAAATAAGACTAATTAGAACTCTATTTCAAACAAACACTCATTGAGTCATACTTGAAAGTTTTATGACCATAAGGTCTGAAATCTTAGGTTTTGCTATAGATACAATGTTTTCTTTAATAGTAAATGCCTTACAGTTCTCCTCATGTCTCTAATCTGTACTCTCAAATCTTTCTTCATGTCAGCATACTGAGCATCTTCTGCTTTAAATGACTGAAATAAAAAAAAAAATGTCCATTTTATTAACACTCTGTAATAACTTTAATATTAACTAATGCAGTACCACAAAACTCAATTTATTGAGATTTCCACATTTTTGTTTTATATCATTCTCGAAAATTCACACATCAGAACATACACTTAGCATGAGATTCATAAATTTCAGATTCAATATGTTGAATACATTATGGTGTTATTGCACCTACATCCTGTATCCTGATTGGACGATCGGATTTGGAATATTGTGTCCTGATTGGATGATTTTGGAGTATGAATACAAAAAACGTACTTGAAAGTTTTATGCCTACAACCCCAGATCAAGCAAGTACAGAAATAACAAGAGAGTCTTCAATAATAATAAATGGAAAAACATCATTCACAAATTATTGACATTTCTAGATTCATGTTGTTTATACAAAGTTATAATTGGTATCAAAGGTTGTAGAACAATCAGGCTGACAATAAGCTGTGGCTTAGGGTTATGGTGTTTAACGCCACTTTCAACAATATTTCAGCTATATCGCATTGGTCAGTTTTATTGGTGAGGAAACCGGAGTACCCAGAGAAAACCACAGACCTACCGCAAGTCACTGAAAAACTTTATCATAAAATGTTGTATCGAGTACACCTCACAACAGTAGTGATGATAGGCACTGATTGCATAGGTTGTTATAAATCCAACTACCATATGATCACGACCATGAAAGCCTGTGTCTGACAATAAGCTATGAGTTAGATACAAAATATTCTAATAAAAAAATAAAAAATATGCATTATAAACAGGTACTTAAAAAAGAATAATGTAAACATATACCTCCAGTCTTTGAACTTCCTGCCATGTAGAATCTAAAGGAGCAGTTGGTGTTGGGGTCCTGTAAATCTCATCTGTAGCTAGAGCTTTCTCTAATGCTTCTCTTTCCTACAAACAAAGTAAAAATTATTAACATTTTATCACTTCCCTGAATATGTGCAATATTTCCAATTATTGATAAACAATTTGTCCATAGAAACCAATTTTTTTTTTTTTTTTTTTGTCAAATCAAGAAAAAGTAGTAATGTCTGAAATCGACCTTGGCCTCCCTTTTATTGTCCTTGACCTCCTGTATAAATTTCAAATAATTTAGTTAAAAGAAACTTAAGTAATAGAGAAATATTATGCGGGAAATTCAGACAGACAGGCATGGCTAAAACATGATCCCCCCAACACCTAGCAGCAATGGCATACAAAACCAAGGTACATGTACATGTATTAACATTTTTATTCTCTGCATTAATATAGATACATTCTAATCATATTATTCACTAGTCAAAGGAACTATTTTATTTTCAATTAGCAGAACATTCAAGTTCAAGTTCAAGGTAAATAAATTTAATATAAATTGACTAATTTCTTACTTCAAGTTATCAATAGAAACAAATTAAATAAGCTTAGATAACAAGGTTTGACTGTTAATATTTGGAAGGTATTTTACTATTTATTCAATGAAATGTTTTAACTGAAGGCCATAAGGTCATAAGGTAACAAGGTTTGACTATAGTAATTAGGATAATGTAGGATAACTAACACTTAAGCCAAATATTAAGCATGGTCACAGACAAATAGCAAATACAAATGTTAGAAAATCAAACAAATACTATATAGTTACACACCAATAGACAGAGGGTTTTGTATGCACCACCCTTGAAAACCAAAAAAAGACTATTAAAAAAGAGAATTTGGATGAACTATGACAATAAAAATCAGGATTTCAATTAGATCTCTTACTATTAAAGTCAGGATTTTTACCCCTGGCCAAAATACCGTCTGGCATCGCGAGTCAACATATCCCCCTCCCTCTTGAAAAATCCTGGCTATGGGACCAAGTTATTCAATACATAATAAGTGAGAAAAGCCCACTAATTTTCCTTTGAGTGAGGGAGAGCAAAATAGTGCTTAAAATGAATATATCACTCCACAACCCACCTTGTAGATTGTATTATGAATTAACTCTATATCATAATGATATGTAAAGGCTAATTTTGTTTTACAGATGGGACTATTTTGAAAATAGTGATCTATTATTTCAACTATCTAATTAAAAAAAAATCAGGATCAACACTGATGACATCCTGAAAGTCAAATCATATATGTCCAAGTAAATTCTCCCAATTTTGTCATATTTCAACAAAACCAGGCATTCTGGTGATAGCAAAAGATTAACATTAAACTCTATGCTAGAATAATTGTTGATCTGTTCCCAGGTCACTAAAGTCAAACCAAACAAATTAAAACATATATATAAAACATAATAAGGTTATCAATTTTAGGCCATACAAAATAACAATTTGGTTCCTTAGTTCCCCATCCTATATTGACCAATTATGGTCCATTTAAAAATATTTGTTTCTTTCCATTTCAAAGATTTTGGCTTTTTTATTCTATATTTTTCCTTTGATCATCAAACATTACACAAAATTTATAATTTACAAGATCAATTTCAAATTGTGATATTTTCGACTTAACATAGCTTTTGAAATATAATGACAAAAAAATAATTACTGTAAGCTTAGAGCTGAAAAATGAAAAGGTTAAATGAATGAATTGTATTATTCTGTATGGCCTAAAACAGCAAATATATTCCACAACCACCAACATATAACATCACCATGTTAAAACAAGGAGCATAATCCAGTTCACATTAAGTGGTAAAAATATTAGGAAATCCGGATTCACCACCAGTACCACAGCAAGCTGAAATAGAAATTTTTTTTATCACCATTTTTGTCATTTTACTGTCAACCTTTTCACTCTGGTCCATTTCCACTGATGATGGTCGTGATGTACGGAGAGGGGGAACCCAGTCTGGCATGTTTCTTACAGCTTCATCTTCTTCCTTCTGTCCTTGCATTAATTTTGTCTTCCTTGCACGAGCTGATTCCATTGCTGACTTGGCTTTACCTACTCCGGTTGATGTGAAGCTGTAATATATAAATGGGAGATTTTAAAATATCCACAAGACAGGGGAGATAACTACAAGTAAATAATAAGACAACATGGCAAGAAAAGCAAAGTATGCAGCAAGATCTACTCTAGTAAATTATATTATATAAATTATATTTGAGTAAATGAATATATTTTTTGAAAGCAGTCAAGTTGCTTAAAACACATCTTTTCGAAGATAAATAACTCCTATAGGCATGCCAATGAATCAGTATAGTAAATGTGTTAATTGGTTATTTAGTGTAGCATCTAATGCCTGACAGCACTATTGTAGGAATTCATATTCAAAATGTAGGAGTTGCATGTACAAACCTTTTTTTTATCAAATATTCTAATAAAAAAGGGCAAAAATACTATAATCACACTTTTGCAACAATATGTGAATCTTCATATGGTAATAAGCAAGCATGCAAAGTTTTGAGGAATTCCCATTTAAAACGCAGGATAAGTTGCACATACAAACTTTTGAGACATACAGACTGACAAGACAAAAACAATATGTCTCTTCAAAAGGGGGTGGGGAGGCATAAACATAAATAAATATCTTACTTCCAACCATAACAACAAAGTACACCATCTTGTCCTGTAGTAAACACATTTTGACTGTCTTCTGAGAAAGCTATAATTCTGACACCTCCGCTGTGGTAATCATGTGGGCGGATGGATATGTAACGATCCTAAACAAAACAAAATTTAAGATCATGACTAAAAACATTACCTCCTTGTTTAAAAACAGTAAAGGGAGATAACAATAATGTTTTTAAAGTTTTACAGATTTTTTTTCTTTAAATGTAGTAACTTAAATAATACTGTGCCCTCTATCGGCACTTTCGCTGGACGAGGGCTTGAATGCTCTTAGTGGTAAAAATCCGTCAGGCTGCTGGCTGGTACAGCCGACCAATCTAATGTCAGATATTAGCGCGTATGCGCATTAGTGAATCCCTTTACTTCCGTTTGTAAATATTGAGAAAACAAACACGGAGAATGATTGTGCACGTGCCTTTGCATATTTAGAAAATAAATACACCTTTATTCTCATAATTATGATTTAAATTGCCATAGATTCACAAATCTTTAAAGATTTTAAAAAATAAAACACCGTGTAATTTAAAGATTTAAAAAAATAAAACACTGTGTAATTGAAAGATTTAAAAAAATAAAACACTGTGTAATAATTTTTTGAAGTTTTTATGTTTTAATCTAAATTTGCTAAAATGTCACAATACACATCTAACATGTATTTTTGTAGTGTATGTGGGACAATAAAAGTGAATTTATTGTGGATAATAGGTTCGACACACGTAACTTGCCGTTAACATAAGATTGTATAAATATGGATATGCGCAAGTTAAATTAAGGAAAATGGGATGAAATAATAAAGAAATTTTTATTGAAAATAAATATGTAAACAGAAAGTTGATTATTTCATAAATTAAAATGATTTTTAATACAATTTATTAAGAAATATCCATCACAATATCGTTATTTAGGTAAATACTTATTAGACTGATTTTTTTTAAAACCATTTTTGTCTTTAATTGATAACTGACCAAAGTTAGCCTAAATAAATGAAATGTGACTTAATGTGTTAATTATATAAATCCTTGCCTTCTATCAATTTTAATTTCTTATCTAATTCTTATTATGTAACAATATGGTCAGGTTGTTATTTTCATTGAATGGCATCTCAAAATAGATGGCTTCACAGTAGGAGCTCTTCCTGTATATTGGTTACATCCTGTATATTACAACTGACAGCTATTGCATGACAAACAATTTTAATCAGCCATCAGTATCATAAAATACATTTTTTTAAATATTTATTTTAAATGAAATTAAACAATCATTTTATAAGAGTGAATTCAATTCAAGCTTTTATTTACTTTCCAACTTTGAAATAAAAATCATTATGTTTTAATATTTAAAAAATAGTAATTATTCATTTAAGTTTTATTTCATGTTTGGTTGTATTTATCCGGATATGTGTATTGCATACAGCATTACATCATCTGATCACTCCATTGGACATTATTTACAAACACTTTAGCTCCTCCTATTTTATGTCGTAATACCCATAAGTCATAGCAATTTACTATTTCCGGTTTGACAGATTTTTTCAATGAATGCATCCAGGCGTTAATGCAGCGACTAGCGGGAGAGTAATATAACGACTGGATTATTCGGGTTACAAATGTAGGGGGTTTTTTGTACATAAATATAGAATTTCTTTTGACAAAACATAAATTTGATTCATATTCCTTTCCTTTAACTGCAGAGTAAGCTAAAAAATAATTTACTAAATAAAATTCCCTCCACATTCCAACCAAAATATTTCTTGAAGGCAATCTGGTATCAAAGATCAGAGCCTCACTTTCATTATGTCCTCTTCTTTCAGTCACATATAAAATTCTATACAATGTTGATGACCCTCATAGATTTTCAAGTGACTTGAGAGAGACAAATCTTTTGTGAAGGAAAATGTAACAATATTAGATATTCTATTACTATATCCAATAAAGTTTATTTTATTTTAAAAAGTTCATGCATTATAAATTTGAATGGATTACTTACTAAGCTACCCGTTGCTCTAACTTGTACATAACCATCAATACCATAACTTGCTAACCATTTACCATGAGGAGATATCAAAAGCTTAGCTCCTGGTAACTGATGTCCAGGGAACTCTTGTTCAGGTAATAAAGGCTCACTCTGTCCCTAAAATAAATGAACATTACAGAAAGTACAAACTAAAATTAATGTGTTTATTCTGAATAACAAATACTTTTAAAAAAAAATACTATCAGAAAGAAAACATAGGTGTGTAATGGGTATACTCTTCTACTTCAGATTATAGGAACCATAGTAAGTTCATAACCATCCTCTGTTAACTGCATTAGAGTAGACCTCCTTTAGCTCAGCTCATAGAGCATTGGCTTACAATGCGAGAGGTCCCACAATCTAATCCAATGAGGACATTGCATAAAATATGCTCAACTATTACATTGGCACCAAGCTAAATAACCCATGATGATCAGAAGAGGAAATCTGGTCGGGTTGAATGTTGTTAATTGAGATATCATCGTCTTGGTATGATGACTCTTGAGGTGGGGGGGGGGGGGGGGGGGGGGGGGGGGGGGGAGTGTAACAGGTATGCTCCTCAACCTAAAATATGCTCTACTGTTACAGCTGAAATGTAATTGTAATCAAGTTAAAGAATAGATGTAGGTGCAAGTCCTGATATCTACCTCAAGTTTTAATGATAGAATACACCTATCAAAGGTCATGGTTTTGCTGTTCAATAAATGTCTAGGGCTTCCTTCCCAATTAAATCAATCATGATATAGCTTAAAAATGGCTGAAAGTGACAATAAAATATCAAAAATTGTAAAATGAGAATCAATTAACAAAATATTTTTCAGCTTTAAAACTAACAGATACAAAAAGTATGGTCCTATTTACATTTTATATGAATGATCTAACTTAACAAACATATTTCATATCATTTTATATTTGTTTAGTTAATAAACTATCCAATACTCCAACCAATACCTATTATTAGTAGTTGTTAAAACTTAAAAAAAATATCTACCATTACAACAAAAATTTAATAATTAATTGAAAGATTAATGATCAATGATATTTAACAACCACAACAGCATGAACCATGGATCTCGTTGAGTGGCAGAGCCTGTGGTTAAGGTTGATGTCTTTCTGTCTACAAGTCTACTACCACTGATGTGGATTCATGCCACAATACCCAACTCAGGTATAAATGTTTTCAGATACCTACCTGAGGCTGGAGGTTTCACCAGTCACTTAGTTACTTATTCCTTATATGGAGCTTTTGCATGGGAGACAACCCATAGAAGACAGGGTCACATGATGCTGTCTCCCATGGGTAAATGTCCAATCAAATGTAAAGATTTGTTTGACTTAAGAGTTGGAATCATAATAAAAATCTTGAATGATTTGACATCATAAAGAAAATTATTTCAAAGAATGGCAAGTTTTGTCTTCGATCCTGTGGAGTTTTACCGTTGAATTTTACAGAAGAAATAGGTTCTTATAAGTTATATTTGACCAAAATTGCACTCTAATTGGGAAAAGACGGAATTTCTTACACTCATAAAATTGCTGAAAGTGACTATAAATACAAGAAACGAAACCAAACCATATTAGTGACAAATCTAAAAACATATCATAAATAAACTGGTTATTCAAAATTCATTAAAAAAAATAGCAATAAAAATTTATTTTTAAATTATTTTTTTTTAAATTAATTGCCAGCTATATTAGGTTAGATTAGTTCTTAAATAAACCACCACAAAATTCCAGACATTATCCCACAGTCTACATTAAATAAGTAAGATAAACCTAATAAACATCAACCACATTTATAATTAGTTAATTTAAGTCTTATAAGCATTGGTTACTTCAAAATTTCCAAATTCAGGTGTCTCTGTCCTCTCTTCTGTATCAAGATACTACAACAAAGGTATATTTACATTACTTTTCCCCCTATTTGTATAGGTTGTAAAATAAATTCGTGGGAATTAAAATTTGCTAATATGAAAGTCAAAGGTATTCACTAGTTTTTAATTTTGCGATTGTGTTCACTTAAAAAAAATCCACATTACAAACGAGGGTATTTCTGCGAGTTTGAGTTTTTATTTTCACGAAATTTACGTCCTCGCGAAGATAGCGAATATAAAAACCCTTGCGAAAGTAGCCACTTATATAGTATTGAGATAAAAACAAGTTGCTACATTACACCATTTTACTGTGCATCCTTTTATAAATAATTCTGTCAGTTCTTAATACAACTTTAATTATGTACAGCTGAACCTCGTTGCAGAAGTCATATGACTGGTGACTTTACATGGAAGTAAGCAAGTGTTCAAATTACCCGACATATATTGAGCTAAAAAAACAAAAGGACCAAAAAGCTACAACAAACGAACCAAAACCTACAACACAAGGACCAAAAAAGCTACAACAAATGGACCCAAATATATACAATGAACAGACCAAAAGCTATAACAAACAGACCAATTTTTACTTGGACTTTACTAGTGGTGTACCGATCATCAGAAACATCGACTAATCAGTCGGACGTCATCATACGATCCGATGATCGATTCTTAAACCTTGTGGTCGATTCTGATTCTATAGTGTCTAAATAATATATGCTTAACTTTGTTCTTTGGTTGGGGTTTTTTTCTGTCTCCATACTGACAAAAATATTGCAGTTTTATCCCAGCTGGGTTTTTTTTGCCCTCATACTGACAAACATCTGGCAATTTAGTCCAAGCATACTTTTGACACTCAGTCAATACACATATTTGGACTAGTCTATTATGTATCTACTTCCCGGAATAGTCCATTTTATATCAGGTGTTACACATATGGAAAACGATCTTTTGTTTTGTTCTAAGTTAATGTTTACAAATGGAAAAATTGTAGTTTGTAAATATATTATTTGATTTCATTCAAATCTTTACTTTTGTCAAACACATATTTGGACTAGTCTATTATTTATCTATCTATATCAGGTGTTACACATATGGAAAACGATCTTTTGTTTTGTTCTATTTTAATGTTAATGTTTACTAATGGAAAAATTATAGTTTATAAATTTATGATACAATTTTATTCATATCTTTACTTTTGTCAATCATATTCTTGAAATAAAGACTATTTGATTAATTATAGTCAGTAAATACATTTAGCAGGCAATTGTCACTGATGATCGATCATCGGTCGATGTTGATATAACAATCATCGATCTTGAAAATGTTACCGATTCCCATCACTAGACTTTACTAGTTTGATATAACAAAAGTTGACAGCAATTTGGAGAAATTTTAACCTTACTATATTTAACATCTCCAGTCAATGTTGTGAAAAATAGCTTACAAAAACTTACCTTCTTAGGAACCTCATCAGGAAGTGAAATTTGATGTAATTTTTTGGTTCTCTGGGACACAGCAAACAATAAATTGCCTTCAGCAACTGCACCTCCAAATGATGGTATACCAAACTTCAGTATCATCTTTTTAATGGATGCCTCTTTCAAATCACACTTCAAACTATGGACATGTTTCCTGGGCTCTGTCAAATAATATCAGTAATTCAATGTAAAATAGTTATGTAAATATTGATCAGAGGTTCAGTTATACGGATCGAGGGTTAAGTTATACTAATCAAGGGTTAAGTTATATTTAACAGAGGTCAATTTATTCTGATCAGGAGTTAAGTTATATTGATCAGGACTTAAGTTATATTGATCAGGAGTTAAGCTATATTGATCAGGACTTAAGTTATACCCATAAGTTAACATCCAATTGTCACTGTGACTGCGAGATGAAGAATAAAAAAAAATGTTTCCTTTCATTTTACAAGTTAATCAAGTGTTATGTGATTTCCTTCAAGAAAATAATTAATCGACTGAAAAAAGAAAACTCACCATTTAATATTTCATCTGTTAGTTCAAAGTATAAAAGTGTATCAGCACCATTGCGTCTGTTCCCAGAATTATTAGATGTGGCAGTCACTTTAACTACATTATTGTCTGTAAATGTTGTGATTGTCAATATCTCTCCTTCAACAGCTGCAAAAAAACAATGAATACAATATAACAAAAATAATTCAATACTCTTCCCACTTTGAAACATTCAATTCAAAAACTTTTATTAAGATAATAAAATTTGCCTAATGGAAAACTGCATGCAGATTTGTTTACCATTATAAATATGGGCATTTTCATGTGGAGGCAATACAGTAAAAACTGTATTCATTGGTCACCGTTGGGACAAAGGAAAAATTACAGTATAAAACAAGTGACAGCTTGTTTAATATAGCAAGATCCAGATTGTCAGTTTCAGTACGTAATGATTCTTGTCTATCGCAAGGTAATTTTATAGAAATATACCATGCTTGTAAGTGGTATTTGCCAAAAAAAACTGGTTGAGAGACTGGACAAATTTCCCGAGTCTCGAAACCAGTATTTTTTGGCAAATACCACTTACAAGCATTGTATATTTCTATAATTCCACCGAATATGTGGTTATCATTACCTGAGGATAAATTCCGAGAGCATCGGAATGTAAAATACTACTATTTTTAATCACAATCTATTTTTAGACATGGTATTTTCCCACCTGCCGTTGTATTTCTGAAAAATACCACAGCACTTATAATGGCGGGGAAAAAAATACCATGGCGAAGGAAAAATTGGAGAAAATCATAATATTTGCAGAAAAATAGCATAGCTTTTATCTAATGAAAATCCAGCATTTTTATATAAGGTGGAATTAATTGAAAAACACGGAGGTTGCTTTATTATGCTGCAGTGTTTTTGCAATGATGCTACAGTTAATTATTCAATGAATTAATATCTTAAATAGTACAATCATGTATTGAGGACATTTAGAAAGTTAATTATTGATGAGTTTAGTCTAGAATAAAAACTGACCATTAAATAATGGTAAACTGATATGATGAAATATACTTTAAGTGACCACTGACCACCTGATTGAAGTGATCACTTATTTGAGTTAAAATGGCAAACAAAGATTATCAGAAGGGTCTTAATCTGGTGGTTGATAGCAGGTGACTGCTAATTCATAGTGACAGTAAAGGCAGGCTTAACTGTATTTCAGTGAAAATTCAACAAATTGAACAAACCTTTTTTCTCATATGAATGAATTAAACATTTAGCTTCATATACAATACAGTACAGACATGCCTACATAGCCCTAGTCATACAGTAGATTTACACCAATCTCAGTCGTGCCTTTAAACACTAAGGTTTTACAATAGCATTACCTGTATAGCCTATACCAGCAAAGTCTTTCGTTCCTCGTCCATCAATTACAAACACCTGTCCATCTTCTGCTCCAGATATTAAGAATTTCCCATCAACATCAAACCTTAAAGAAATGATAAGTAATTAAAAGATGCCACATTTTTCAGACAATAGGTCAACACTTTTTTGGTTTAAAGACCAGTTTTTCCATTAAAAAGTCTATTGAGAATTTCCCATTTAGAAGTACATCTTTTGAAGTCTAAATATTTTCGCCGCTTTGGGGGACAACAAAATTTTCGTGTTACTCAAAACCAGTTTTGAACTTTATAAGACCATTGTACAGTTACAGCATCCACCCCTTCAACATCTGTTTAGCTCAAATTTAAACCAGATTTATTAAAGAGTTTTGAAGATTTGATGATATACAGCAGATTGCAGTATGAAATAATTTCAGACTTACATCAAATTAGATACAGGTACCTGGTACATCCTGGTATTTTTTATTATCCTTGGTTTCTTAACAAATGTCAGGTCTATCATCATTATATGACCACTGGCAGTTCCTACAGCGGCAACATGAGTAAGAGGACTACATGCCAAACAGGTAGCCTGTAAAATACATAAATTTAAATTCGTTATTTACAGAAAAACATATGGTTCCCCCCCCTCATTTGATGGTAATAACATCTTCAAAACTTGCCCTATCAAAATGTTGTTTTGATATGGGTTCTCTATATGGTAATAAGCAAGCATAGCGAAGTTTTAAGGAATTGCTCTTTTAAAATGTAGGAGGAGTTGAGTGTACAAATTATTAAGACAGACGGATTAGAAGGACAGGATGAAACAAAATTGATGGTGGTAGGATAACTGCATACATTTATTGTATCTTGCTAATATGAACTCATCTGAGAACTAATTTCTTTACGCCAATTTACATAAAATTGACAAAGATGTCCAGATGAAGCATGCATCAACCGGAAGTATAAAGAGAGTAAAAAGTCTATGTTATGGACTGTTTCACACTCAGTTTAGGGTATGGGTTACCTTTATCGTTGTAAAGACGACTAAAGTGACTGTGATATGAAGAGCAGTGATGAAGGCCTTGTTCCTTTACTTTTTCTTAGTAAATAAAATGGCATTTTCTCCAAAGCTCATTTACATCCATATTTTTTACTTATTTAATTGCATATTATCAACTCTCTGCCTAATTTGTCCGGTAATTCAATTAATTCTTATTAACTAGGCTTAGGGTACCAAAAAAGTAAGTTTATAATTGTTGAAATACATATGCAAAAAAAAAATAAATAGAAAAGAAGTATGCCCCCGCACTTGATAATTATGGTTGTTTTGCTAGGAGTGATTTTCTAAAAATGAAGTGTGTCTGTAAGACACAAATGATGCCCCCACCTGACCATCAAAATCCTGTGGACATGCACACCTCCATTATGTGTATAAACATCATACAAAATATTAAAGCTGTAGCTCCAAAACTGTAGGAGGAGATAGCCGGACAAACCATGTATCTATATCTGGACGGACGAACAAAATGACTAAGTCCAACTACCTGTCATTTTGAGAATATTTGATGAAAATCAAAATCCTGTGGACATGCACACCTCCATTATGTGTATAAACATCCTGCAAAATATTAAAGCTGTAGCTCTAAAACTGTAGGAGGAGTTAGCCGGACAAACCATGTTCCCTTTATGCAGCTAGTACGAAAAAAATGACTACGTCCAACTACCTATCATTTTGAGAATATTTAAAGAAAATCAAAATCCTGTGGACATGCACACCTCCATTATGTGCATAAACATCATACAAAATATTAAAGCTGTAACTCCAAAACTGTAGGAGGAGATAGTCGGACAAACCATGTATCTATATCCGGACGGACGAACGGATGGACGGACGAATGGACGGATGGACGGACAGACAAACGAACGGACAGGGGTAAATTAATATGCCCCTCGACTCTTTGTCGTGGGGGCATAAAAAACTAAAGACAATAACAGAATTATTATTTATTTTCTTTTTTTTTCAAACTTTATCTTACAAAGGCACAAGTGAATATTAAATGTTGTTTTTGTGGACCCCCCATAACAAGTTATTGGATGACAAGAAGAATTCTGCATTTTTTAATTTTTATATTTAGAAGCAGAGGGAATTTCTACATATCTACAACTTTAATTTTGAATTATCTTTGGCTATTTTCAGAAAGTTGTAACATAATGCAATTTAATTATAAAAGAACAAACCTGAATTCCAATAGATATTGATGACACAAAATGTCCCTTATCCATTGTCCATACTTGTAATTCTCCATCTTCTTTTATACTCTGTAAAAGATACAACATTACGTTGAAGTAAAATTCATGATGTTAAAACTGAAATTCACATGATTTAGATATATTATGGAATGACCCGGGGTTGGTTGTAACTGAAAATCACATGACTGAATGGCCTTGTGTTGTTATGATGGTCATGTGATGGTTTCATGTTTTTTGTAATTCATCAGTGATTATTGACCAATGAAATGTTTCAACACCATGAACATGTCAACACCAAAACAAGCAATGGTCATGTGAAAATAAAACCAGATTACATCATTTGTTTCTTTTGTAAGTTACTAATAAAAATAACACTGTAATTTGAATGTCTCAAATAAATTCAACGTCCTGTATCACACATCAACCTAACAGTATACATATATATATATATATATAACCTCCTGAGTGATACAAAATAGTGATGGTATTTGAATACAGATGCCATCAATGAGGCAGTAAATTCTGACCCTTCCGGAGTATCTCGTTTCACTCTCGTCTTTTAATGGAGGTTCCAACTATCCAAATCTTTTGTTGTTTAGATTTATTTTACTCTTACAATATGTTCTGTTGTTTGTTTTATTGTTTTTTTTGTTGTTGTTATTGTTTTGTTGTTGTTTTTTTGTGATCGTCCCTTTCCTTGAATATCTTGTTTGGAATTGAGTACTCTGTATCTGTCATTGATTACTATAATAATAATAATAATAATAATAATGAAAACTTTATTTTACGAGGACGACACACATATACTTACAATAACATATTCATTGCCTGTCAGACAACCAATACCCATAACAGTTCCCCAGTGTACATCTTTCAGTAGTTTTAATGACTCAGCGTTTCCTGTTTCATATAGATGTAAGGTACCCTGCAGAAAAAAGAAGAGGAAAATACATTGTATCATACTTTACAGCTTCAAATACTTTTTTTTTTAAAAATAGATGATTGATTCTGTATTTCTGTCAATTTTATCCTGATATCAGATCTTATACTATAAGAATACAGAGATATAAAAAAAAACTTTGTTTTATTATAGATATATAACGTAATAGATAAAACCATTTCATACATTTATATATATGTATTAAAATAAAAACAACTCTACTTAGGAATCCATTTCTGAAATTCTAACAGACTTTTACCTACCAAGTGTTGGTTCAAATACATTTTTTTATTTTTTTATTTTGCTTTATTTATATAATATTAGTATACAAATTTAAGTTTTCATTGTGAAGTCAATAAATCTAAAAATAAATTTGATCAATTACTAGAACCATTGCTTTTAATAGTAGAAAAGTTCAATATAAAATAAAGCTATAAAGTACATAAAAGACAAGAAGCTTGATAGATTGATAATAAATATTATGCATGTGTTTGAAAAATTACCTCTATAGAACCGAGGGTCACATGTTTAAAATTCGGTGAGAAAGCCAATGAAGAAATAGGTCGCCCAAGCGAACATTGTTCTATTATTCTGCAATCTTCTGACTTGACGTCAAGTAATCGTAACACTCCATCCTAAAACAAGATAAATACAATTAAAACTTCTATGGTTTCATAAGTTTACATATTATGGTTTCCAACACTTGCTGTGTTGTGTTTTTGTTTTTCTTCATTTTGTGTACCCTATGTTACCAGTTTCTCTGATTGTCCATTTTTTATTGTCACTTCGGTATTCTCTAACATTTATTTAAATGTTTTTTCAAACTAGGTTCAATTTCAGGTAGCTAATTTAATGAATTAAAATATGAGCTTCACATGGTAATCAGCCTGACAACAATATCAAATGTGATATCTTTTGGGTTAATGTCTTGAGTCTACCAAAAAGAGTTTACAAAATTTGATTTGAATGAGTTTGATGCAAGTACAAGAAATTGATATGCATAGTTAAATTTATAGAGGTCTAATAAAACATGAGCGTACCAGATACTTTACTCATTAAAAATGGTATTTAGTACCTCCTTATTTCAAAGAGTGATATATAAGATATTCATGAACGATGTTCAAATTTTAATAAAAAAGTACCATCTGTAAATAGTGAAGTACATGTACACTTGAAAATTAATGAAAGTTCTAATCTTATGGCAATAAACCTTACAAATACAAATTTTACACTCATACTCGAAAAACATCCAATCAGAACATTGTATCCAATAAATAAAGCATTCTGATTGGACAATTTTGAAGATGAGTGCAAATCTTGTACTTAAACATTTTATGATCGCGAGGACCGATTATGACAAGAAATGAAAAAAAAATTTAAAACTGTGAAAACAAAGAACATACCTGTCCCCCAGCATATAGTCCTTTTCTGTGTAAACCAATACAATCAAAACTGCCCTCTAACATAGACCTACTACTAATATCAGCTGAAATATGTAATAATTCTCTTTGAAAAAAAACCAACAAATTACAATAGAAATTCATGTGTTTTATCTGTTTGATCAATTAACATTGTAAAATGTAAGAAATATGAGCACAACAAAAACATCTAAAAACATTATTTTAGATCTGTTTGCAGTCTTTGTGTTTATTTGTATTAATATTCCACATTTAAATCCACATCATACTCGTGTAAAGGTAAATAAGTAATAAAAAAAATTGTCTATACCAAACCAGGACCATCAGAATATGTTTTTGTGTTTGTGTGTTTAATGATATGAGGTCCTTTTGCTGATATTTGTGGAATTGTTGACCACCACTGTTTATAAAGTTTCTTTTCATAATTATGTACAAGCAAGGTTTACAGTAATATGCTAGAATCTTAAAATACAATTTAGTTTCATGATTTTTTTTTCACCGAAAACAGAAATGGCAATTTTCTTGTAATTTTTACAGAATAATATTTCATTTACACAACACAACACCTAAAGTTATTTTTGAATAAATAGTTTGCTCACAAAGATTTAGGTAACTAATTATACATGTAGTACATAATATATACATGTATTTTTCTTTATGAGTTACATACCTCTAATTTAATAATAAAATTTGTTCATGCCACAATATAGCTGAAATACTGCTAAAGTTGGTGTTAAGCACCAATCAATCAATCATACTAATCTAAACAATATGTGATCAAGTGATGAAGTCTATATATACAAACTATATAATTGCTGTGGATATCTATATGTACATGTATTAAGGGTACATCTACTATCAATTTTTTTTTTAATGCACAAAATAATATAAGCTATTAACTATTCTTGTAATATTCTGCTGTGAAATCAAAACTATAATTAAAATGTAAAAAGCATTTAAAATCAACAAAATTAAACAGCATATTAAAAAAACCCAAATCAATTCAACAAACATTTGAAAAAACCATTACCGATAATCAGAATGAATTCTGTTATCTTAAAATGAGAAGTTAAATATTTTTTGCAGTTTCCTATTTTAAGCTAAAAACTATAAATTTCCTTCATTTTTATCTTCATTTTGGTATTCTCCATTAAAATCTTATCCCTAATCCTTAATTAGACTCTTTCCACTTTTTTAAAAACATTTACTACTGGGAGAAAAAGTGCACAAGAAGATCAAGAACTATCATTAAGATGTTGTACAAATGTTTTCTGAGGTCATGCAATCTACTGAGATAAATCTGGTGTAACAATATGTAGAAATATGATCATTTCTATATTCTTATACAAAATAAAATTTTCATTTTTCAGTGGACAGAAAATGCCATTCATTTTATCACTGGGTTTCCCTATCAAAAATATCAAATGACTGCAGTTTAGTTTATAATCTTTATCAAGTTTCTATTATGACTTGTCTTTTTCATTACAGGTATCTATTTTCACAATTACAAAATTATATTGTGAATCTCTTTCAATAAAACCTAACTTCTGTTAATTAAAAAGATGCACCTTTTGATTGTTTGTTACTTAACCTCTAGCGAAACATATTTCATGCATGTTCAGGACAAGAACAATTTCAACATTTTTAAATAAATATACCAAAATGAGGGAAGATTGGGGCAACAACTTAAGACTGTCACAGGAAAATTATTGAGACAAGGACGAAAATGCACTTTTTGAAAAAATGTGAGATTTTATAACACTAACGATATACAACAAGATATAAAATTGTATTTCAAAGAACTGTGTTTGATATGTATTCCATTTAAATTGTAAGTGTTACAGAAGACTCCAAAAGCTACTCAATAAAGTAATAATACTACAAGACTGCTATACAAATGTAACACACTTTCTTACCATATCTTGTATGTTTACGAGCTAAATAAATTAAGTTGTTAATTAAAAATTCATATTTTTGAAAATCTTAACAATGTATTTCAGACAAATAAAACTCATAGTAACAAAATATCAAAGCTCTGTTAGCACTCGCGTGATGCACAATTTAATTATAGCCAAACCTGTTCAAATAAAATATCATATCATACATGCATGTGATCGTGAAACATCAAATGTAACGTTAAAATACCAAAATGTGGGAACAGTACAATATAATCACCATCAGGATAGATGATACAACATCAGTGAAAATAAAAATAATTAAAACAATAAAAGATATGACAATCATTTGAACTATTTAAAAAAATTCTTGCCATAAATTCCAGAACAATATAACTGAAATATTGTTGAAAGTGGCATTAAACACCACCCCCTAAATTGCAGAAACATGTCGTTATATCTCTGCATTTTTATTACATTGTCAATCTTTTAAGTTAGCATATCTCTCTGAGCAACTTAGAAAACAGCAAAAACCATTATATATTTTGCTGAAATAAGACACTTTTATAAAATAAATACCCAGTATAGCATGTCTAATTAAACAGAATGTCAGAATATAGGATTCTTTCAATGTGTATGTCAAAATACAAAAAGAGGCTGAAACTGATCAACAGCATATTGAAACTGCACCTAAAAGGGTGTGTATGAAATTAAGACCTTTTAACCTGCTATTAATTCTCGTTAATTTAACAACAATAACTTACACAATAAGACCAAACTGGTACTAATCTATTTGCTTTATTCAACCAAATTGTAATATCGATTTGTAGACAGACCGTGATAACCATGTAAATATTGCATTCTATTTTATTATAAACATGGTAGAAAAAGGAAATAAAATCAGTCTGCGACTTTAGAACTGGTTCTATTGCCCATGGCCAGTAAAACTCTGATCGAGCCAGTAAGCTTCATTAATTTTTCATTGCAAGTCTGCTTAAAATTTGCTATTTTTGTAAGTTCTGGCCAGTAACATATGAAATCTAAAATTATTCAGTAAAATAATCATGTTACAAAATATTAATTCAACAAACGTGAAAAAAAACAAAGAACACTGTGACCTCAAAACATGGTGGTGACCTCAAAACATGGTGATGACCTCAAAATAGGATGGTTACCTCAAACTGTCAATTTTACTGTGAATAAATACAACAAAATGATAAAAATAAACTAAATAAATCTTACATATATTAATTAAATCTGTTTGTGATTGGAATCGACTGTTGGTAGCACTGGTTCCTCTAGACATGGGGGTTTCTGCTCTAGGAGGAGGGAAATACACCACATTAGCCTTCAAAACCTCTCCATCCACCTTTTAAATAGAATAATATGTAATATCAAATATTCATATGGCTGGTATACTGCGAGTCTAAATTAAAATTAATATGTTAATTATAGCACACAATTATGTACTGAAAGAGAAACAGTGACACTGATTGTCTTACTAAGGAAATGCATTAATATGTTTGTAATAGACCAGGGGCCGTCATGGTCATGATCGCATGGTAGTTTGATTAACAACTACCTGTGCAGTCAGTGCCTATCACCACTAAAGTTGTGAATTGGAAACCCAAATCATGGTGAGGTGTACTAGATACAACATGTAATCAAGTTTGTTGGTGACTTATGGCGGGTTCGTGGTTAACTCCGGGTACCGTACTATGGTTTCCCCCACCAATAAAACTGACCGCCACAATATAACTAAAATATTGTTGAAAGTGGCATTAAACACCATAACCCTAATCCCCCAATTTAGTCCTTTCTCGATATAACAATATGGTCCATTAAAAGTATCCTTTAGCTTAATTTAACCTGGACAACTTGTATACTCAACTATTTTAAAGTAAATTCACTGGCATCTTCAACAAAATAATGTTTGACTGTAATTTGAATCTTAAAAGAAAACAAATGCAGAACAGAAATGTGTGATGATGTACATTGAGTTTTCTGTGATGCTTATTTACCCTCACCAACACCCTCCCCCCTTTCCTTGTGTAAAAAAAAAAAAATTACTACTCACCCTTACAAGCTGTCCACCTCTACAACCTACAAAAAGATCCCCTGCTGGTGTCCATGCTTGACAAAGGGGAGTAACTCGAGGTGTCACATCCTGTATTTCTTCCAATTGTTCAGCCTTTTCTCCTATCAATCCAGCTACTGCGGCTTTAGGTACATCAACAGTGTATGTTGTCATTCTAGTAGAGGCTCTTGTAGGGGCTTGGTCTCTATCTTTGTCTTCATCCCCAAACAGACTTGGTTCAGAGGCTGGCAGTTTTACTTTTCTGAAATAATTTAAGATGATGTGTGCATGAGGAAATCAAATCATAATTTCATAAAAGTTATTGAGAAAGTTTAAACTATTCTTATATTCTTGCAATGCTTGGATTATTTAAATGGAAATGCGGTCAAATTTGTATTAAAACGGTCAACATTAGAACAAAGGGAAAATGATCACATTTGTAAGAAAATTAACTGTTTATTCAAGATCAGCAGATCATGATTTTCAGTTCTGGTTTTACATAATGATTTTACGTTTTACTATTAACCGAAGGTAATTAATTGGAAAACATGGTGGTTGCTTTGTAATGCTGCTGTCATTATTTAAACACTTTACAGCGAGTGAGTATTATTTAACACCAACTCGAGAACAAGTTGATTTTCAATGAACGAAGATGAGGTTCGCTTTGTACTAGACCAACATGTTTAGTTGTATTTTTAAAGTGCTAGCTCACTGAAACAACAGTTCGCAGATAGACATGTCGCCCCACTCGGAGACATTATCCTAGCCAACCAGTCTTTGCTCTTTTTCCTTAAAGCTGTGTGCTTGGCATGCGGTTTAAAAACAATTTACATCATTCTATAATTTGATAGCTTAATTAGTACCATCATGTATTGAGACACTTCAAAGTTAATTACTAATGATTTTTCAAAGCTAAGAATGAAAACAGACTGTCGCCAGCTTCCTGGGTTAAAATGCATACCAGTTAACTGATACAATGAGATAAACTTTGACCGACTCCTCACCACATTAGTATGATGACAACTTATTCGAGTCAAAATAACACATAAAACCAGTTGGGAGAGTTTTAACTGTATATACATAGCAGCATAAAGGGCAAAAACATTACTCATGGACTTATGGTTATATTGGGACACAAAAAAACTATTACAATTTCTCTCCCATATATGTCATTTTTGTATATACACATACATTAAACTTTTGAACATTTAAACTATCCAAGTTTGTTATTTTGAATGTCTGATTATAACAGTAATATTCATTAAAAACTTTTCTTTTTTTTTGGTACACTTACTGAGATTGCAAAACATAATGATTGTTAGATTGTTCTGTCTGCCAGAGAGTTATGCTTTTTTCTGTTGTGATACAGATTTGTCGCCAGCTTCCTGGATTGAAGTGCATACTTGTCACAGGTTCAGAAGCTATTGGTGTTGATGTCAACTTGGTACCATTTGTGTAATTCCTTAATAAAAAAAATAAATATAAAATCATTAACAATTGTGTTAAGTGTGTGAGTTTAGGGGTCAGGGTTAGGGTTATGGTGTTTAATGCCACTTTCAACAATATTTCAGTTATATCGTGGCGGTCAGTATTATTGGTGGAGGAAAACGGAGTACCTGGAGAAAACCACCGACCTGCCACAAGTTGCTGACAATCTTTATCACATAATGTTGTACACCTCGCCATGAACTTAAGTGGTGATAGGCACTGATTGCACATAGGTAATTGTAAATCCAACTACCATATGGTCACCACCCCGACGACCCCACATGAATATTTTTAAATTTTATCATTATATTTACTACTGGAGACAGTATATTCTAATCATCATTTAATATATTCAAAGGAAACTAGATGTGTCGGAACGACACGAATGTCCCCGCCGTGAATATTAAGGAGGCTCGCAAATGTTTCACCCTTTTTTAATTCCCTCAGTAATAGGCTAAGAATAACAAATGAATTTCAAAGTTGATCTGTAACTTATGATTATACATTCTCATACCAAAAATCAAGTCAATATCTCAAATTATAGTGAAATAAAGTGGTGACAACTAAATATTTGGCCAAATTTCAAAGTCCAAGGGCCATAACTCGGCCAACAATCATTGGACCAAAACGAAATATAAATTAGATCTGTAACTCATCATTATACACTCATATACCAAACATCAAGTCAATATCTCCAAGCATAGCGAAAAAAAGTGGTGACAACTAAATATTTGGCCAAATTTCAAAGTCCAAGGGCCATAACTCTGCCAAAAATCATTGGACCAGAACAAAATGTAAATTTGATCTGTTACTCATCATTATACACTCATATACCAAACATCAAGTCAATATTTCCAAGTATAGCAAAAAAAAGTGGTGACAACTAAATATTTGGCAAAATTTCAAAGTCCAAGTGCCATAACTCTGCCAAAAATCATTGGATCGGAACGAAACGTAAATGTGATCTACAACTTATCACTATACACCCACATACCAAATATCAAGTCAATATCTCAAAGCATAGCAAGCAAAAAAAAGTGGTCGCAACTGTTTTATTTCGGAATTACGGACATGGGTAACACTATATGTCCCGGCCACTTAGTGGCGGGGACATAAAAATGATGGTTTAAAAGAGGAAAGATATTCTGTCCCACTGTGTATTTTGATGATATGAACATTATTATATGTACAATATATTTTGCTTTGTAACATTTTGACTAGTGAATAGTGAAGCAAATAATCTGAATAAATATGATGTACCAGTACATGTATGTTCCTTTAAAATTGTTCTTATTTGTTCATCTTACCATAAAATGAGTTCAAAATCTGGCACACCCGATATAGTGGCGATGTATTCACTGTGAGAGAAGCTTATTTTATGGTACTCTAGCTGGGTCCCATCTGAAATATAAAATTGAATCATAATTGTATTTACAGTAATAAATGATATAATCTAAAAAATATGACATTTAAAATCAAAGGATCTCTCAAGAGTCTGTGTCGCTCACCAGAATTATATAGGAAATGAACAAATCAATGGCTTCCATTGGCAGCAATTTTACTGAAAAAGATTATTATCCAGCAAAAGTTTGAATCTGTTTGAAAAATGCAGGAAGGAATTTCATAATCCACTTAGATAATAAAAAAAACATTTAAATTGGACCTAAAATAAAAAAAAATCTAGGCATTGGCCCCTCGTATCTCTGACACAGTTAAAAGCTACAACAATTCCATTGTAATATTACATACAGGAATTCTTCACAGGATGTAATGGAAGAAAAGGCATATATATATTTTGGACACTGGTCCTTTTAGGCTCTCTTTGACTATTTTTATTTCCAAAACCATATGAGCTAGGTGAAATCTGTTTAATAAGTGCAGGCAGAAAATTTAATCAGGGCTTCTTGTTTCTGTTATGAAAAGAAAGTTTAAACAGTGATGGCTTTCCAATCAGGACAAACAAATGTTGTAGTGGACCATACAATAAACATTCCCACCAAGTTTGATCTCAATTGACTAAGCAGTTTTGGAGAAGGAGACTAAGATATGTTTAAAAATGATGCTGATGGACGCAAAGTGACGACAATACCTTACATGACCCTTTAGGTCAGATGAACTATGGGATAATAATGATATTCTCAATTGCATTTGTCTTGGATATGTATTATTTTAATTCCCTGGTAAAGTTCTTTACATGTTGGCCACCAAGAACCACATTGTTCACTTTTATGATGATTGACATAATGATGCCAGTATTTGTTCAGACTAGTTAACCCATATTTAATAATCTGTTTGTGTCTGTTAGAAAGAATGTAGAATTTATCAATTAAAAGTTAAAGTGCAGGGTAGAGGTCATCTGACACTCACATTGAGGTGTGAATTATGCTCACCACAGAATGCAAACAACAACTGTGAGCGCTAGATGAAGAACAGCAATACAAGTGCCTTTATTTTAACTTTTAATCTTAACAGAGTTTTGAAAGGATTTTCTCTCACATAATCTTATATCCACACACATTAATGATAAAAGTAAATACCTTGAAGTGTTATCAGTTCTTTGAAGGTAGGGTATGCATAGATGCAAATCTTTGGATTCAAACACTGCTCTGACACAGCAAAACATTTTGCACTAGGATGAACTGCAAATGGTCCTACTCCATTTCCTTTAAAGTTGAAAACACTTTCTGTTCCATCCTCTGCCACAAACTTAACATTGCTACCACACTGGTAACTGATCACATTTTTATCAATATATTTTGCTGGAGAACCATTATATCCTTGGGCCCACCTAAAATGTATAATCAATATTATTAGCATAATACAATCCTATGGTACCACTGGTTCTATGGTTCCGTGTATTCGCATGCTATTTCAATCAATTTTTACAGACAAATATTTAATTCAAATACCACGGTATCATAGAACCTGTGATATACAAAATGTACATTGTACATGTACTATAATAGTAACATGAAACAGCTGTATCACCATACTTACTAATTAGCCAAATACTACATGTACCTTTAAATCTTGTTTTTTATCTTTTAATATGAAACAGGCATGGCCATGAATGCTCACGAATCTGAAAATTATCTGGCAATTTCACACTCATCCAGTGCATCAAAAAGTGTCGAGATTCTTTGGGCTGAGATATATCGGGGATGACTTTTTTTTAGGGCCGAATCTAGTCTCATTCAATCGAGCTGTCGTTCCTTACGAAATCTCAAAAGTTAACTTCCGCGTAAAAACAAAAATTCTTGTCAGTATGTCAGAAAAGAATTAATAAATCAAAAAATATCAATAAATATAAGTAAAACAAGCTAACAAAATGACTTTTATTACACACGGGTTCCAGGTTTCAGTGGTATCGGACATACAAGACTTCAGGATCACCTTTGCGCTTTATGTTAAGAAGATCTTCATTAGTTGAGTGTGTTAGTGTGTTACACGGAACGTGTTTACAAAGCGTCAATTTTTTTTATTTATTCATCAGTATGTGCAGCCATGTTTGTCAAAAAATCCTACGTACACATTTTATACCATAAAGAGCTCGCTGATGCTCGCATATAATTATTTTACCATTAAATTTGATATGGGAAAGTACAGTACTAGTAAGCAATTTTATTCTAAAAGTATCAAACAATACCCAGCTGTAATCTGAACAAAAATTTAGGAGTTTGACCATGTGCTACTTATGGAGTAAACAACAAAAAATTTGTCATTTTACCATTATTCTTCTACAAATCAGCGGGGATTTAAAAAAAAATATTCAAAAATAAGTAAAATGTATGTAAAGACATCTGATCTTATTCTGGTTGGTCAAATCATGAAAAATAAAGTGACTGTACACCCAAATCCAATCTTGTAAAAAAAAAATCAGGTTTGTTTTTGATTTTCAAATTTGACCCCGGCAACATTCAAGTTATCAACCTGCTGCTGCATATTGATGAATTGCTGGTATATATATATACAAAATTTCCATTATGTTTCTTTTTGATAATTATTGAGTAAAAATCTTTAATTTGATTTGCAGTCAGAGATAAAAACATGAAAATAAAATACAGCAGCCAGTATCTCGACATTTCTAAATCAATAAATGGAATTCAATGAGGTTTGTGGATTCGGTTTGGGTCAAGTGCCTCAGTAAAGTTGTATATATCTTTGCTATAAATCCAGATTTTAATGAGAATGATAAGGAAATGTTCAACTCTTAACAGGTCGATTTACAGACACGGGTGGATATGTGGTCTCTCACTTCTAGTTCTACAAGTTCTAACAGTAACAATACTCAATACGACAATAGTCAATACTTCATTCATTACTTGTTCGAAGGGACAAGTTGCAGAATGTTATTGCATAGCCCTGTCCTTGTGATAAATTTGCAGGTATGTGTACTGAGAAATGACGCAGTACAAATCTTACGATAATTCAAGTTGTCCAATAGTATCCATGATCTGTATATTTTGCAAAAATAATAAACAGACAGGTTCCACTACTTTACATTCGCCATTGTGCTTGTTTGTTGCTAAGAGGTAATCTCGCGAGACTTCGTGTTATTTGTGGGTTACACTAATGTCCTGAAAATTGACCTGTTCAATGTCCTGAAAAGATCCTGAAAAGTACATAAAGGCCCATATCTTTTTTTATTATCCAATGGATTGAGTTCAAATTTGAAAATGTTAAATACACTAGCATATGTTTAACAAATATTTAAAAAAAAAAATAAAAAATGTTTTCTTAGGTGGAAATAATTTGACCTGAAAATTGTCATGAAATGTCCTGAAAATGTTCTGAAAAGTACATAAAGGCCTATATCTTTTTTATTATCCAATGGATTGAGTTCAAATTTAAAAAGTTAAATACATTAGCATATGTTTAACGAATATTTAAAAAAAATAAAAATAAAATAATTTTAGGTGGGAATAATTTGACTTGAAAATTGTCATGAAATGTTCTGAAAAGTACATAAAGGCCTATGTCTATTTTATTATCCAATGGATTGAGTTCAAATTTGAAAATGTTAAATACATTAGCATATGTTTAACGAATATTTAAAACAAATAAAAATAAAATAATTTTAGGTGGAAATAATTTGACCTGACAATTTTCAGGTCAAATTATTTCCACCTACAATTATTTTTTTTCAATTATTTTTTTAAATATTCGTTAAATATATAATGCTAATGTATTTAACAATTTCAAATTTGAACTCAATCCATTGGATAATAAAAAAAAATAAAAAAAAAGATATAGGCCTTTATGTACTTTTCAGGACAGTTCATGACAATTTTCAGGTCAAATTATTTCCACCTAAAAATATTTTTTTCACTTTTAATTTTAGATATTCGTTAAATATATGCTAATGTATTTAACATTTTCAAATTTGAACTCAATCCATTGGATAATAAAAAAGATATAAGACTTTATGTACTTTTCAGGACATTTCAGGTCAATTTTCAGGACATTAGTGTAAGCAATTATTTGTAGGTCGGTTGTCGATTCGTAACCGAGACGATTCGTACATATAGCGTAACCAATTATTTGTAGGTCGGTTGTCGATTCGTAACCGAGACGATTCGTACATATTCAATACTGCTGTTGTATTTTGTTTGCATGTGTCACAAGTAAATTAATTATGCATAGTGACACTATGCTTTTATTTATCATGCAGTGAGCACTTCATTTACTGTATAAACTTCCAAGAGGATATGGTGGAGTTGCAATTCTATGGCACAAAAGTATTGACTCCTCGGTAAATATTACTGACGATGGAGGTGAAAGAATACAATGTATCGAAGTTACTCAAGATGACAACAAACCGCTGCTTATAGTATCAGTTTACATGCCAACCTCCGGAGATAGCATAAGAACATTGGAATACCAGGATACTATAGACCAGATTTATGAAATTTTACAAAAATATCAATCACACTTGATTGTCATCGGGGGAGATTTGAACGAAAACTTATCTACCAAATCTGTAAATGAAAGAAAGGGATATCTTTTAGATTTTATCAATCTATCAATACCTTGAATAAACCAAAATTAAGAGTATGGAATGAAGAAATAGCTAATAAACTAAAAGAATCAAGACATGCTTATTGGAAATGGAAAGATGCCGGCAAACCGTCAGAAGGAGAATCATTTTCTACAAAAAACAAAGCCAGAAAACTTCTGAGAAAATCGTACAGAATTGAGCAGGCTACTAGACAGGCTAAATTGAAAGACCAAATTATGACAGCTAGGACAACAGATACTAAACTTTTCCATAAATTGATAAACGCCGAAAGAAAAAACTACAAGGACATTGATGAACTACATCATACATGTTGATGATAACCTTTTTATTATGGCCATGATGAAATCCTTACCGGGTTTAAAGGTCACTTCCAGAAATTTGCCACACAATCCTTGAATGCGGACTATGACTCTGTGTATCATGAACTTTGCAGAAATGAAATACAGCACATTTAACAAATAGTCAATAAGAAAAATACAACCATTGTAACCCATGAAGATCTTGTAGATGCAATTTCCGAGATAAATAAAGGAAAAGCTCCAGTCATCTTTGGCATAACCATCGAGCATATAATCCATGCTGACAAAACCATAACGGAGTACTTAATTTACATATATAACTCCATATTCCAAATGGGAGTAGTTCCTGACTTAATTAAAACTGGGCTGCTAACTCCGGTATACAAAAACAAAGGCAGTAGAAACAAATCAACGTCATACAGATGCATTACTGTCCTACCGGTGCTTAACAAGATCATAGAAGCGATAATAAAGATCAGGATACAACCAAATATCCTACAAACCCAGAATCCACCACAAAGAGGATTTACTGCTAAGACTTGCCCACTGAATGCAGCGTTTATTATAGAGGAACTGAAAAGGAATTCAAAAGACGATAAAGAACTTCTATCTGTCACTTTACTTGATGCAAAGTTCGCATTTGATGTCGTCAACACTGATCATCGAATCTGGTCTATAGCTTACCAAAACGCAACTGGTGCAGTAAAATAAAAAGGTCAAACTTCAACATTTTTCAAAGTTAGTCAGTGAGACAAGGTGGAATACTCAGCGCCGACCTATACAAAATATATGTCAATCCACTTTTGGATAGATTGAACAAGACAGGAATAGAAGCCAAAGTAGGAGGCATTATATGCAATACTAGCGCCTGTGCTGACGACGTAACTATTAATACCTACTCAGACCAAGTTGTTCAAATACTACTTGATATTGCCGCTGACTTCGCTAATCAAGAGCGATATGAACTTCAACCATCTAAAACAAATATTGTTAGAATTAAACCTAGCCATCGTCTGTCAATATCTGGAGAGATGCAAACCTTACTACTTAACGATAGTGAGATACATGAAGTGGAGCAGGTTACCCATATTGGTCTGGAGATAGCAAATACAATTTCAAATGCGGCAGAAGCAAACGTCGAAAATAACATAAAAAAGCCAGGAGAGCAACATCCCAGCAAACACGTAACGTAAGTGTAACGTTAAAGTAACGTTATAGTTAGGTAACGTACAAAAATAACGTTATTATAATGTTATATCGACGTAAAAAATAAACGTTACCTAGTGACCTAATTACAATGTTAAATTTTAATGTTTTTTAAACGTTTTTGCAACGTCCTATTATTAACTTTTAATATTAAACGTTGTACTTACGATTAACTAACGTTTAGTGTTTTACGTTATGTATTAAACCAAAATATAACGTAAAATAATAACGTTTGTACAACGTATAACTTACGTTACATGTTATACGTTTTTTTGGTAACATTTATATAACGTTTGAATAACGTATATGTTTACGTTTACTTATAAACCTTGCAATAACGTTAAAATATAACATTATTATAACGTTTTTTAACGTTTAAAATAAACGTTTGCATCGAAACAGATTAAGTAACGTTATAGTTAGGTAACCCACAAAAATAACGTTATTATAATGTTATATCGACGTAAATAATAAACGTTACCTAGTGACCTATTTACAATGTTAATTTTTATTGTTTTTTAAACGTTTTTGCCACGTCCAATTATTAACGTTTAATCTTAAACGTTTGTGCTGACGATTAACTAACGTTTAGTGTTTTACGTTATGTATTAAACCAAAATATAACGTAAAATAATAACGTTTGTACAACGTATAACTTACGTTACATGTTATACGTTTTTTTGTAACATTTATATAACGTTTGAATAACGTATATGTTTACGTTTACTTATAAACCTTGCAATAACGTTAAAGTATAACATTATTATAACGTTTTTTTAACGTTTAAAAGTATTTCTCACAAATTGAAAGAAAGGCTAAAATAGTTTTTAGCAGTCAGCAACTCTACATGGTCAAAGAAATTAAGAAGTTGGTGCAAAAAGAGCAAAATCCCTATTTCACTTGAAGGCCAACCCCTTCATAATTTTATTTTCATGCACCCTCCCCCCATTTTTTCCCTCAGACACATCCCTTAATTTAAATCAAAGCCAAATATGTCTCTGTTTCAATTTAATATAAGTCTCTTACTGGGACTTCCTTCCTACTAGTAACCACCATGTATGCGTTGAACTGTCAATCGAATCCGTAGGTAAAATTTCGTTTTATCATTTTTAAATTTTCGCGGGCTAGAAACAGGAAGTAACAAAATTCGTACATGCGCATTGCCGAACGGTTCAAATATCGAGCTCGCATATCAACACAGAGACATGAAGAAGCAGAAAGTAATTGATTTTTAGTATCCTGAAGGTGTTGTTTTTGGTGAAAACTGTTTTGGAGAGGTAATTTGCATATCACAAAGCACCACCACTAAGATTTTCGTTTTAAACTGGTTAAAAGCAGTGCTCGTGTCGTGTTTGAAACTTTGATTTACGTTGTTAAAACTTGTTTGTTGTTTCAGTGCCAGTGCCAGTGATTTCATGTTTGACAGGCTGCACAAAAAAACCACTTTATATATAAATAAATAAAGTGTATATATAGGTTTGTGACTTCCTACTTACTGTCTGTTAATGTGACTCGTGAAAATGAAAAAAAACAAAAACGGCAGATAATACAACATGTTAAAGCACTATTTTTGCAAGTATAATATCGATAGGGGCACCCTATTTTGGAGTAGTTATTCGTTGTCGTTCATCTGTGGACACATTGGTTTGTGTGCATTTACTTATTCTAGTTTACCAATTTTGCATTATGTTTTACCCTTGTCCGTCTGTCTTTCCCTCCGTCATGTTTTGGTTTCCCTTCAATAACTTGAGTTTGCCTTGGACTTTGTCAAATGTTTTGAAATTTGTCTGTGTTAAGAATCACAAAAGGTCTGTCAATTTTGATTTAAATAAGAGTGGGGCATCTGTGTCGCATGTTCACCTTTTTTTTCCATTTTATTATATTTTTTGCTGGTAAAATACATGTGTAAATTTGCTGACCGACTGACTCACTTCAGTATGTATGGGTCAACAACTGCCATACAAAAATTGTTTAATTAAGGTGTTGCCTGATTGTTGAGCCACTTTTTCAACAGTTATAGAGCGTTAGAATAAGTTGCAAAATGTACAACAAATACCGAAGTTGGAGAAAAAAGATGGCTTTATAAGATACAATTCCAAAAAGTTGACCATAATATAGGTCATACAACAAAATTTCATATGTGAAAAGTACAAACTGGAAATTATACAGACTTCTAAGAAATTAGCAAAATTGTTGTTATTTAATGTCAAACTTCTTTGCTTCATGACTCAATTGATCGTAAAGTGTGTATATTAACACCATGTAAAGACTTAAAATCTAGTACACTATCACATAACTTTGTGTGATGATTACAAAATATTTAAATTTGTTTCTTTTTCCTGTGGTTTTTTTTTCTGATTTTATTGATAATCATAGATTTACTGGTCACCTCTCCCACAATGACAAAGGAATGAATTAATCCACATCAACACAGGCCGTGTTCACACTGATTATGTGAAACATGTTTTGTGTAAACAACTGAATGCGTTTGTTTATTTCTACGTTTGTTTATTTCTACGTGTAAATAATCAATACTTTTACCTGTAATTTGTTATTTATTGAATACAATGTACTAAAATTAAAGAACATTTATATATTTCATTTGATTAAAGCTAGATATTAAAATTCTTAAAAAGGCCATGTCAAGGTATGTTGATTGCTTAACAAGAATTATAACTTGCTGTGTTTAACATCTCTCACTTAATACATTGTACATAGAAAACTTTTAAATAGTCAAAATAAGAATTTTACTTGAGAACAGAAATTATACTAGGTCACAAATCAAATTTCAGTATCTAAGAAAAGAAAGTGTGACAAAGTTTTTTCCCCTAGTCAAGTTTGCTAAAGGTGCAGAATAATACATATTTGCAATATCATTCCAAGGGAATGGGAGTTACAGTAACCATTATAGCTATTAGTTAAATCCTGTCCATTTTATGTTTGCAGTCAGTACTATACCAATCCAATTTTAACGCAGTATAATTCCATGGAATGGTTTTGATAATACATTGTGTATTTGATTTTCTTTCTTCAGATGTATGAGTAATGGACTGATGGCCGGGATGAACAGAAGGGCAAGAAGGATAAATTCCCTTTTGCAAAGTCATGCTTATTTAAACTAATCAAAGGTTAGTGATTATTATTAAGATTGTAATTTTGTTTATGATTTTCAAGAGTTTACTTAAATAGTATTTACAAAGTGTTATTCTTTTCATTTTGATTGTGATGTTCTTCAAGTATATTTTATAAAAAGTTAGCATTTAATTTGATAATATAATAATTGATTTGTGTTATTGGACACTATGCAAATATTAAAATTATTAATACATTTTTTAGGAGGGGAGGGGGTATTTGTAGTGAATTTTAAACAGTAGCAGTGAAATTTACATGGTGCTTTATTTTCTCCTAAAAATTAAACTGCAAATATACATGCGAAGAAATCCAAATAAACAATATACAGTTTAAGGACTAACTTTAAGGTAACTACAGTAGCAGCAGTCTTGTGTACCTAGTCATTTCAATTTTGTTGGCATACACATTAAAGAAATGAGAACAAGTTGGATATTATGTGACCTCGGATATGTTTCAGATATGAAGACTAACATTTCAACTTGAGTGCAACAGAAACCATTCACTTAAACCAAATCATGTGTATTAAACTTCAATAAACTCATTAAATTGTGTGTTCAGGTATATATCAGAAATAGTAATAGAAATCTTTATTTTTACTTTCAGAAGATCTTCTGACATGTCATAACACAGATGAGGCAAACATTACCAAATGTGCTGCCAATTTCTTGAAGTTTGTGCCAGAAAGGATAGGCGGTGGTGGCAGAGGAGACAATTGACTTTTAATACGAAACAGATCTTAAAATTCTGTCTGACATCATTTATTGATTTAATCATTATGATACATTAAATAACTGAGAACATTTTATGATAAATGTATACAAATAAAGATTGATTGATTTTGATGATGCAGCAGTCTTCAAAACTTTAATGTTGAGCCAATTAATTTTGTATATATACCGTTGAACCTGGTCACTTTGTAGGAAACCTGTGTTTAAAACAGTCAACAAATATGAGTGAACTTTGTAAAGTCTGAAATGTCGCAATGTAAGATGTCCATAAACGGGTTTTGATTTTTGGTGTTTTAATGTCACTTTCAATAATATTTCCGCTATATCATGGCGACCAGTTTTAGTGGTGGAGGAAGCCGGAAAGAACCACCGACCATGGGTAAGCAACTGGTAAACTTTATCACTTGCGAGTCGAGTGCACCCTTTCTTATAATTTACAAAGCCGGGTGCGAACCCACTCCGTATTGGTGATAGGCTTGTATGAGTTGTTAGATCCAACGACCTAACTCATTGAGCCACCTGGGCCCCTGTATCCATAAATGGGGGATCTGTTGGAATTTTGTGAACTTTTGCATGCATCGTTTATTTAAGTATTCAAGTAACCTCTCAGACTAAGGTTAAAATAAACATCATTAAAATAATTTTTGAGTAACTTTACTAGGCAACATTCAAACGTTATTCGTACGTTATTAAGTAACATTAAGTCAATAATGTTACTGCAACGTTACTGGTTTACGTTGAAAAAAGTACATCTTATGTTACTAAGTAACGTAAAATTGAAAACGTTACTGTAACGTTAATTTTACGTTACTAAGTAACGTAAAATTGTAAACGTTACTGTAACGTTAATTTTACATTACTAAATAACGTTATTTTAAATGTTATAACAACGTTGATCGGAGTCCACAAATGACGTCAACACAACGTTAATTTATAACGTAAGTACAACATAAAGTTAACGTTATATAAACGTTACTTTGTTTGCTGGGATACAGCCTGATGTCAACTGGACTGCATGGTAACAACGGGTTAGATCCAGAAAGTTCAATGCAATTGATCAAGACCTACATTACTCCTATACTACTATATGGATTGGAACTGATACTTCCAAATAAGACTCTAACAACCAAATTGGAGCGTTTTCAGAAGAAACTCCTGAAACAAGTTCTATCTTTGCCACAGAATACACCAGACTGTGCTGTTTATCTATTGACAGGATTCTTACCAATCGAGCTCCAACTGCACAAACAAACTTTAGTATTCTTTAACAACATCTGTACTGTAGTCAGAACGAGGAATCCATAGAAAAACAACTAGCAAGGAGACAGCTTGCCGTTAAATCAAACAATAGCAACAGTTGGTTCGTTGTCATAAAAAAAAACTCCTCCTAAAGTACAACCTGAATGACCCAATATATCTACTTGATCATCCTGGTGAACGACAAGAATGGAAAAGAGAAAAAATAAGCAGCTGAATACTGTATGGAAAGAACAAATTATCCATTCATTGAATTTACGCGGGTGTGTTAAGGATGTTTCACGTCGGTTTGTTTCATACAGTTGCTCCCCTTTGTAATAGTTTACGTAATGACGTTGCATCCATGGAAACGTACTCTTCATGGATGAACTGCCCGAAGGAAAAATGTGTTTCTGCAGATCTAATGCACTTATTCCTTGTTCGTTTTGTGACAGTAAGATTAACATATATATTTATTGACCATCCAGATTGTGAATATATCATTATTTGGAATACGTCGATTGTAATATATGATTTTTGGCGCTTGTCAGTCTTGCGAAGCTCCACCCCTTCAATGACCATATTTGGAAATCGCCATCGCCAAAAAGCTTGTTTGTTGACAAATACGAGAATGATACACACGCACCTGTTTACTATCAATATGATACTTATGTAGCAGAATTTCACAAAAAAAGGAAAATGTACACATCGTCAGTTGCAGACAAATGATGCTGAGAGGTAAACCTTAGTTTAAATTAATAATGACAAGCTCCTGAAGCACATGTATACTGAAAAAAGGGGGTCGTATACTATACCTACCGAACTTGAAGAAAGCACATGGAGAATCAAAATAAGATACATAAGCCTAGAACTTTATCATGTTAATACCAACATTTTCGGGATCTTTTTTTTTAAGATCGAGATGTTTGATTTGCATGTAGTATCTATTTTTGCCACAGGCACAGGTGAATCAGTCACCACCACCCCCTTTTTTGCAAGTTGCGGAACACAATTTATAGAGAAATAATCAATATAAGGACTATAATGATGAAAACCATTAAAAAACGTTTGAATCTTTATACAAAAAATAACTTGATAGGTTGGGGGTCCTGTTTATTTTTAGAATTTACATTTGTTTTCTTTACAAGTAACATACAATCTCCATAACACCTTGGCTTGGAAAGGCAAATTGTCCATTCTGACAACTTATGTAGGACCAATTCTCAATGCATACTAATAATCGACAACCAAAAAGTATGTATGTATTATCAGAGAATAACATCCCTTTTCAGAGGTTTTTTTTCACTCAAACAAATCTTCTGTCAAGTTACTGGGGAGGATGACTTCAATTTCATAAACATTTAAGCTTCTGAAATGTTGTTGGTCAAAATTCATTTGTACATAACAGATTTGATCAAATAAACAACGGGCGAAAACTGATCTGACACCAGTTAGTCATTCTCTAAATCCAGTTTGTCTTTTTACCAACTAACAGATCATGGTCCATACAGTTATTACATAAAACCATAAAACAAAAACCTGAAGTGAAACTTAATTATGTACATTGTAATTTAAATCCAATTTTTAATTAAAGGTGGGTGATCTGGTTGTGCTACAATATCACATTTTGATCAAAGAAATTTTTATTGAGACAGATGCTCAATTCCTTTTAATATACATATTGTAGTTTATTTAGTTATGCCAAAACATGTTCAGTAAAATCAAACCTTTACATAATTAAAAATTGCACTGATCAAATTGTATAAGCATTGATACCGGTATTAAGTTTTTTCCTTAGAAGACATACCTGGTTATGCATACATTGTACAGTGTACTGTTAGTGTTAATTCTAAAAAAAATGGTTTATGTAAAACTCGATTGTAGAATGAATTTATCCTGCAATTGTGTGATTTTGAGTACTAATAGACAGGTCAAATAAACTTAAGTGTTATTTAATCATTGTATGTTTTGACAATATATTTTGTAGGCATATACAATGTATACAGCATCTTACATTAATAACAATTTTAGAAGATGGTCAATATTCAGCATTTTCATTGGATTTACAAATGTAGTTCAATAGCTGAGTATCATATTAACTCTCTCTGCACTGAGCTAAGTTCATTGTTATGCATTCAATCATCTTGGGGATATATTAAGGGTATGATTAATGGGCATCAAGGTAAAATGCTAAACATATTATACATGTACATATTGATCTATTGATGAAACAGATTGATCTTCGGAGCAGCCATCAATTGATTGTCAAACCACTCAAGAAAGACAACACTATTCATCTCCTGGTGATGGTCACCATCCTTTGATTTGGCCAGAAACACTAAATCGCAGCCGTCAATCCTCACTTCGCGTACCTGCATGCAAAACAATCAAACGTTTGCCTTTACCCGAGGGTATTTTTGGGGCATCAGACCTATCATTCGGAAGCCACATATAATCTGTGCAGTGATTTTGGTTAACCCATGTTTCATCCATGTACACGATATCATACCCTGTTTCCCTAAAAGATTTGATCTTTCTCAGATAATTACACCTATAATTAATAATAAACACTTGATCGTACAGAACTCTTCGATTATCACCTATTTTTTTATAAGTATATCCAAGATCAATGAGAGTTAGAGTAAGCTTAGACTTTGATATTTTAATAGAATCTTTTATTTCCTTATGTATTATTGAGACGGTCGGAGCAATTTTCCGTGAATATAAACCGTGGACTGTTCTTTTAATAACACAATGATCAAAGTCGTCAAAAAATTCAGCTCTTTCTTTGGGTCTATTTGACTTACAAGGCCTCTTACCATTCATAATACGGTGCACTGAAGTGTAAGACACACCCAAAGCTTTAGATGTCTTTTGATATACCCTATCAAATGAGACAATTGGCTTCTTCGTTGCCTTTTCCTTAGTATAAAAGGCAAACAACTTGTTTACAAACTTTTGGCATTCCGGAGATAAGTCAGACTTTTTACCCATTTTACAAAAAATGCAAAATATAACAATAATTTATGAGAGAAATGCTTGTCAGGTTCGTCTAAAGTACACGTGGCTGAGAGAAAGATTCTACAGGTAAGATACATGACGTACGGATGGCTCTTCTATAAAGTACATCTACTCCGACCCGAAAAATGACAACAAAATAGGACCAAAATATAAAATTTCATCTGAGTGCAGCCTCAGCCAAAACAATAAGAAGCATTACTGTAACATATTTAGTTAGCACTTCTAATTCTAAATAAAACTCTCGTTTATTTTGCTGTTCAAAAATCTATAGTTTAAAAGATATTTGGATTTTTCGTTATTCTAATCAAAAAATTATTACTTTCAATACAATTAGCTTCTTGGTAAGCACATGTGTGTACTTGACAAATTAACATAACAATTAATAAGACAAGCTTAAAATAGAACCAAGTAATATATTCCTTTTAAACCATATAGTCGTATATATAAATAAATGTTCATGCAAAAGAAAAGGTATTTTATTTAAACCTAATAAAGAAGATCAAGATCAAATACAAAGAACAGGATGTCTGTGTAAATCCTGTGTTCATCTTTCATTGTACATATCCCGGATGCAAGCCATATATGCTGATGTCTTAGATAAAAAGGTCAAAACTTTGCAAAGCACATCCTAGTACCATAAATTAAGACCAAATTATGAGGTATAATTCTTAATTGGATAAATATTTCACCGCATGCCAACTTTTTAATCATCTTTCTTTATGATAGTTTCTTTTTAATATTTTAGGTAGAAGAAATAATTTTTTATATTCTTGATTGATAGTTAAGTTTTTATAGAACTGAAATGTTTTATAGACATGATTTATATAGCCTCTCATAAATCTTTATAGAATGGCACTTGTATTTTATCTATAAAACTTCTGTTTTAATGTATATATTGTGATGATTGTGTATTATATGTATTACAAGTGGTGAGACTTTAATAAAATTTTGAATCTGAATCTTTTAAAACATTAATATTATGAAATTAAAAGACACTTCTTTCTTAATTAGAATTTATTCTTTTTTGATATGAGTAACAATAAAGTACAGAGCCCGTTAACTGACATGATAAATATTTTTATCACGTTATACGAAATAGTATTTCGCATAAACTAAATTAAAATTCTCATGTCAGTTACTGGGCTCCACAATAAAGCAACATATTAATATGCATTTAGCTTTTCTATTTTCTTTTTTTCCTTTCATATGAATTTCAAATATAAATATTTGGTGCGGACAGCAGAATCATGAACGCTCAACGATGGAAACTGGCAGAGCATCAGCATAACAAACCTGCATATTGCCGATGGCATAGTTGCCTGCAAATTCAATAAGCCATGTGAGGTAGAAATCACTAAATTAGGTCTGCGTTCAACAACATCGCAACTGTATAGCGAAATCCGTTCACGAAAATAATAAACCGAATTGTTTTCCTTTTTTTTTTGGAAAATTTTACGTTCACGATTTATTGCTTATCATTGACTGTATTGAATTAATATTGATAAAGTGTCTGTGTTCAATATAATATCGTATGTATGTGTTGCGTCGGTAGAAAAAAAGTCACAATATATTTTTTCCACATTTACTATACCCCGAAAAGTCAGATTGTGTATAATTATTTTTTTTGCTTTGTTTTTGTTTTTGACGTTTTGTTTTGTTTTTTCTTTAATTGTTTGTGTGTTTTTTTGTCTTGTTTCTGTTTTGATATTTATTCAAGACCTTGATTGAGAACCAAATTCGATTGATGGCTATGTATTCAATCCCAACTCCTTCTAATCATAAAGGAATGATTCTTAATGAGACCTTGATATATGAGAACCAAAATTTGACTCATTGATATTCACCCATCTAACTCTTTCTAATTAGAAAATAATATAGAAAAAAACAATGAATTAGCATTTACATTTAATTAATCACATCAATGATTGGAGCATTTATAATTCATATAATAAATAACATATGAAATATATCAAATCATAACGATATAATGATGAACATACAAACATTGAATATTTCCAGTTTATAATTGTAAATGTTCATAATGTCAATTGTCTCTTAAGCACTAATATTGGTGATTGAGTCTGATGTTCCACCCAACTCCACACAAGAACTCGGCAATGGTCTTCTGGTCAGTAGTGAGGTCTCTGCATAGATTCTGTAAACGCTCCTGGAGCTGAACATGTCTCTGTTGAGTACGCTTAGCTGGTGGATTACCGACGGCATCTTGCTGGATAATAGTACGGACAGTAGCTTCTTCCTTTTGACAACACTCGATGACACGCCATATAGACGGATGGGCATGTCCTACCAGGTTGACGAAATTGTTGTTCCAGCCCTCGCACATATTGTTGGTTCTGGCATCATCGTTGACTGTGGCATCATGTACGATCCAAATGGCTGGTGGAAACATAGGTGGGCTACGTGTTAAGACCAGACGGACTGCATGATTTTGTGCTGGATTCTGCTGTCTAAGTCTACCACTGAAGTTGAATCAAAGTAATCTAGGAGCTCAGCTGCCTCTGGTGGGTCATCAGGGCATAGTGTTCTAAGCAGATGAATACCATTGGTCAAATCAGGTACTGGTAAAAAGGCAAGACCATCCATCATACCACAGAACACTCTGAAGTCGTCGTCGTTCTTGTAGAGAGGCACCAAACCAAGCTGCTGTATCTGTCGCCATGATGCTTGTGTCAGGTGGTAGAAACAGCCCTGGTGGTTGATGTGGCGACCAAATACAGCTGTAACTGCACGAAGAACTGCATCTTCAAAGTCTGGACATTGAAATGTAGGTTGCTGGCATGGCAGTTTAAACAATAGACTGGAAGAGTTCCCTGTAAGTATCTTGACATTTATTTGGCAGGAACGCATATACTGCAGTGCCTGTTACATCTTTGAATGGAACCCGGATGGTGTATAGCTGTTTAAATGGGTGCGGAGGTACAGAGAAGGTACCGTCCATGAAGATGAAGAATGTCTGGACATTAGCTAATCTTTCCAAACTCTCTGGTGAGTAGAGGACTAACATTCTGTTTTCTGCATTCTGGCCGTTGTCGTATTGCAGGAACTGTTGGTTGTTGGTAGTTGTTGTGTACTCTTCGGGCAATCTGACATCTGCATAGGTCACTGGGACTGGAGGAGTAGGACGCTGGTATCGAATTGTGCGCTTGGTGTTTTCTTCACGGGGCAGCAAGGCTTGGACATTGTCGTCACACTGGGATACAACCTGGGCAAAGATCTGGCTGGGTTTGTCTCTGGTGTTGGTTGCCAGGTCTTTCATGGCATTTCTGGTTTTTGAGTACTTGATGCTTGTATCACTGGGAGCGTGATTGTATGGCTGCCCAGGAACTGGATTTTCATTCTGAAGTGTAGTGCTAAGGTTTCCTCTGCATCCTATGCTTGACCGTTTAACACACTTCCACCACTGATTGGTCTTCCTGGTAGCATGTTTGGTATACATGTACCCCTGGTAACACAGCTTGGAACCACCTCTGTTGCTTGGTATAATCTTCATTTTCGTTTAATGATAGTGAAAGTTAACTGTTTCCTTTTATACAAAAAGTGAAAGAAACCATACATTTTGCTCTGAATTGACTAGGGCATGGAATACACCAGGTATGGTTTCACCATATGTTGATGTTCAACAATTTCTTTCATAATTGTATTCTTAACTATTAAAAATGACCTATGCATGTCTGTGTATAAACATTATGACAATAGCAATCAAGTGGTTTCTTTTTATAAATTACTCCTTTCCATTTAAATCATTATGGTTTGAGTCATTTATGAATTAAATACATGTACTAAATAAACAACTGGGTCTCTATTCAGGAAAAATATATTAATCATAATATAAACAAATTAAAGATTAAGGCATTGAAATAATTTTTACAAAAAACTTTAATTATCTGAAAGATGACATTATATATGTGACTTTTTTTCCTGTGACTTTTTTCTTGTGACCTCTTTTCCTGTGACTTTTCATCCATGACTTTTTTCCGTGACTTTTTTCCCTACATTCTCTCCATATACATTGTTATTGTCTGTAAGTGTACTGGTATAGTGTAAACGTAAAGGGTCTCCTTTTCAATTCAAATGGACTTACACCCGACGATCACCGCTACAATTGTGTTTTCTATTATACTACGCCAAATTGACAAGAAAACGTAAAACGTTTCCCTTTTTATATAAGCTTACAAAATAAGGAATAAAACTCTATATTTGAAAAGCCCAATTTTCATACACTTCGGTAAATTAATGACAATACCATTTATGATGAACAAAATCATATATTCTGTACAAATAATTATCTGTTTGTCCCATAATTAATTTCTACACTTCATTGTGACATATATGACAATGCAGACTGTAAAGACTCTCGTGTATATAATTGTAGGAAGCATATACATTCCAAATAAATATTAATGTTAGGCATATAAAACCTTTTAAAAATATGTTCCACGATATAGCGTGGAAATCATCGTGGAAAAGATTAATATGTCGTGTTCACCACACATATATTAATCTCTTCCACGATGATGTCCACGCTATATCGTGTTCAAAACACATATATTAATCTTTTCCACGATGATTTCCACGCTATATCGTGGAAAAACACACGTATAATAAAGGTTAATCCCTCCCACGATGATACCACCGCGGATGAAAAATATCAGTTTACCTGTTCCGTCGTGTTTTCCGCGACGGGGCCATCGTGGAAAGGATTAATTTCCGTGACAGAATAGTGGGAAATGTAAAAAAAAAACCACGCTGTTCCCTCTGTAGATAAACTACTATTGAAACAAAAGAAGTTGTACGTATTGCGGGATATTCAATACGGGCCGCTTCTTTTTTTTTAATAGTACTGTATCTTATACTTAAAACCATTTCGCTTGAACAGTTGACTACAGAACGACAGGGATATAAATTCCTAACGGTGTATACGTGTATCACATTTCATTTCTTACATTAGCATTAGGAGAAAAGGGTGTATTTAACTCTTATAAAAAGATTTCGATGCTACATTTTTGTAACTGAAAAAAAAATGCACTCTGAAGCAGAATTTTGTTCCAATCTCGATCTAGACACCTTTTCAAATAACATAGTTGGTACTTCATTTCATTTAAAGGGGAGCTTATTCAAAATAAATCCCAAAACGGCTAATGATAAAAAAAATCTAATAGCAATAATAAATTTATGTTTGTAATAAACAATCCAAAGGGAACACATTGATGATTATTTTCCAAAATTTTCCAACAAAAAATATTCTTTATCTGTATGATATATCCAGTTTAAGGAAAGGAAATCTTAATTGACCTTCCCTACAATATTTAACCCAGTAGTCCGTTAGGGGCCTTCATGGACGTGATCGTTTGGTAGCTGGATTTACAACTACCTATGCAATCAGTACCAGGCGATACAACATTATGTTATAAAGTTTGCCAGTGATTTGTGGCAGATCCGTGTTTTTCTCTGTGCACACCGTTTTCCTCCACCAATAAAACTGACCCCCACGATATAACTGAAATTTGTTGAAAGTGGTGTGTTAAACACCAAACCCAGTAGTCTGTACGTTTACATTTTATTTATGTTTTTTTTATTGTATAGAACGCTGGGTTTTATGCAAATTCCCGATTTTTTCGTAGCATTTCTACAATTGTAATTCAAATCGTTTGACTGTTCATTTCAATAACATGCTTTTTGTTCAGCCAATCAAAAAGCCCGTTAGAACTCTCTCAATTTTCAAGTCTATGGCGTTTGTGAAGAATGCAAAGGGGATTTCTTTCAAAAACAGATTTAAAGGGCATATAAATTGGCGAAAGGTAAGAAATTTTAACGTAATTTGAATGGATGAAAGTATTTAGCTAGTCAAAATGACTCGTTTACGCATGGGAAAGTATGTACACAGATGGGAAGTGGTCAACCCAACAGCTGTACGACTTCGGATTTTCACGCCGTTTAGTTTTGGTTCGTGTATGATACCTCAGCAGTTCGGAGGCCTACACTAACAATTGGGGTCTCTTTGGAAAAGAAAATTACGTCACTTTCGACTGGTGAAAACATTTTTTGAAAATATTAAGGCGTTCCGAAGTTACGATCAATTTAACACGACGACTTAAAAAAATGGAAGCAAGTGAGTTCGCCCCCTTGTAGTATTATATAGTATTTTTTATTATTTTTCCGAACGCACCTAGCCCCTGTGCTATTTAATGGGGAAAACAACTTGGTGTAAAGCTACATGTACCGCTGTATTTCATTGCCCCTTTCTTCAAGTTTATTTAACCTAGCATACACACATAACGAAAACAAGATTACATACATAACATTGAACCATATATATGTAGATATACAGATATACTAAGAATGTATCAGTAGACTCAGTGCCATATTAACGCATGGGCACGCTGAGCAGTTGCCCGGGGGCCCGATGAGCATAGAGATCATATGCTAATCTTTGTATGCTGTGTGCGGCATGTTTTTTAATGTTTAAACACTGATTTTTTTGGAAGTACCTACACAATAACTATATATTTAATTTAATCGACATTTATATTCCTGCGAATGGTTGTATAGGTAGCCGTCTCGGTGTACTGCTATGCCCGGGGTCCTATAATGTTGTTAAGACGGCCCTGAGTAGACTAGCTTTCCCCAGATTCACAAAACATATACAAAACAATGTAACCCAAGATTCATTTTTATTTAATTAAGATTTAATAAATTTAAATATTCCATCAGTTTCATCCGGTTCAAGTTCTAGATATGAAAATTTACAGGAATAGAAAATAGATTTGAGGGTTACGAGTGTTATCTGGTTTTTTTTTCACTTCATCTGTAGGCCATTATAAAAAAGTAACATTTTATTTTGTAAAAAAGAGATGTGAGGGGAACAAAAGAAACAAATCTATCATTACACCATGCACACTCAGATATTCACTATGTTTGCAAATATATCAATTTTTGCCATTTTTTTTCAAAATATAATTTAACAACTTATTTTAACAGAGAGTTGTCGAATAATTCAATATGAGCATCTACTGATCTACCCAATACACGCAGACATAATTGTGTTATATGTCTCTGATACACGAATAAGTAATACATGGATATTCAATATTTTGTTTTGTACATGACGCCCAGGACCAGGTACAAGATTGTGATACTGATAGTGATAGAAGTTGACATGGATAATTACACCATTTTACAATTGATTAGCAATCACTTCACAGAAACCTTTTTTTTTTTTTTATATGAAAAAAACAATTGATTAATTATTGAATCGACGACAAATTTAGTTTACTTTAATTAAATAAAGCAAAAAAATATATTGTTTTCATATTTGCCGCCGATAGAGTTAACAAATATTGTTACCTCCCCTTATCGGTGCGCCGGATCACTTGAGTGTTTTATTGTTTTCGAAATTGATTAAATATTGAGTACGTACACTTCGACATGAAAGTTCTAGAATATACGCGTCAATAAATTCACAGTTGAAAACATATTAATAAAGAGCAGATAATAAAGATATATGATTTTGCTACGAGATCAATGAAAAACTTGACAGAAGACGATGATTTACAATTTTACACCATTGGCCAACAGGAATCGTCAATTTTCCGCGTTTTATCGTGTCTTAATCTCCATTGTTGGCTGTATAGTAGCTCTCGTAGCACTTTTCTTAAACAAAAACAAAAAATCTTTCAGAAAATATCCAGATTTTAATTCAACTTTCACTCTAAATACTAGAACTTTTCGAAATTAGTTAAGGCACTGATTGTAGTCACGTGACCATCATTTTATCAAAAGAAATCCACGTTGACTCGCACAAAGTTGAAACATTTTCACTTTCGAACACGTATAAATAACTGGTTGCAATATGCATCAAATATTGTTATGTTTTAATCATTAATTTGTATTACATACCTGACCCCCCTTTTTTATTGCATGCAATCTTAGAAACAGCCTTAACACACCTGCGTATATCAAAATTTACAATATCTATCATTTGATAAATATATACCCGGTCAAATCCATCCAAGTCAACTGTAATTCCAGTAGAGACGTAAATAGAATTCCGACCAAATTAAAGCTGATAAGCGGGACTTCCATCTTACAATCCAATAGAGCTAAGTTTAGAAGAGGAGAGATAAACAAAATCTGTTTATTATGTGGTGATGAAGAAACATTGGAACACTTTATATTTTACTGTCCTATGCTTGCCTCGATTAGAAATCCAGTTATTGATGATATAGTGGAGGCTCTTCATATTCAATACGGTTGTTTCGAATCATTTCCATTCCGTCAAAATTTTGTTATTTTCGTCCGTCAGATCACGTGATTTCGATGGACTATTCGGCATTGAACTTCCGGTGTCAATGTACACAACAAAAACTCCAATCGATTTGTGCCGTTTTAACGTTCGATCCTCAACTTAAAAAAATCTTAACATTTTCTGTAAAAGACAGATATCAATCTACTTATTTTATTTGTATCAAAGACTTCAATGCAGAGACAATTACTTCTTTAAAATTAAATTTGTTTTCTTTCTTTATTTGCGGCTGTCAGCATCATCAAAGGAAAACGATCTGCCTTTATGTATATATTTCTGATATCAGACAGATAGTGGGGTACCGAACACCAGTATTTATTCAGCGGTTTCCTTGGCGTCTCCATATTACAATTATTTAGAATCTACCGCATCTACGACTATGATATGCTGACGTTGTCACAGTAATAGCGTAAACACCGGAAGTCACCTGCCGATTTGTTCAGACGTCGAGACAAGAAAAAGACGGAACGTGGTCGGAATTGACATGATTCGAAACAACCGTATTTAAGATAACATTCGGCACCCTTAGTGTGATTGAACAACTGAGATTGATACTTGACTGTACATATCTAGTCAAATGCCATAAAAACATAGAACTCGTATCGAACGTTGAATTCCATACAAGACGTCTGCTCCATAATCTGCATTCTGCCAGGCATAGAATGATTTTGAAAATTAAATGAACTGGAATTGCAATGGTGGAGTCGCAACATTGAACATTGATTTTTTTTTTTTTTTTTAATTACTGAGCGGTATCATAATGTACGCTGGTGATCCAGTTGTGATGGTGATGACAGGGGACTTCTAACATATTTACTTGAAGGAAAATGTCGATTTTATGTTCTCTGTTACATGTTTATTTGTATAATTGTCACAAACTGCATTGTTTAATGACAATAACATTCTGAATTTGAATTTGAACTATACTGACAATGTATTATAGAAAATGGATGCGGTGACAGTTTACTTTGTGTATATAATTACAGGGGCGTAACAAAGTATAAATTCATGTGTAGGCAAGATCGACAAGGGGTCTGGGGACCGCTCAAGGTCCCCAGAAAGTACAGGGCAGAGCCCTGGTGGGGGGCCCGGGGGGCGAAGACCCACTTAGCTCGTCGATTTTTAGGATTTTAAATGGAAAAGAAACTGTTTTTTTCTTTTAGGAAATTACGACAACTCAATCAACAATATTTACGTCATCTTTCAACTATAAAGAGGAGGATTAGAAAAAAAATTGTCTAAAAACTGCAGTAAAAATAGATGAACAGAGACCCAATGTTTAAAAAAAAAACATGCCACTGGTACCGGTATTTGACAATTATCAGGAGAATCATTTACCTGTAGTTGTTTAATTTTTTAATTTGAGCTAAGGGGTGGTAGTGGTCTCATTGATAGCTATATAGTTATGCCACATATTTGAGTATTCATTAAGTTAAGGCCTTACTAAAACATATTTTTATCGATGATACAATTTTATTATTTCAATCTGGAAAAGTTTAGGAATCATCGTTAAAAGCGAAAGCCAATCTCCTGTTGACAGCTCCAGCAAATTCGTCTATGATACCCTCAATGTTAACACGTTTTCTCCGGTGAATGTGCAAGATGCCAATGCTAGTAAGACGTTAATTTTTCATTGTTGAGCGCAGGTAAGTTTTGATTCTGCGCATTGCGCTAAGTGACCTTTCAAACGCAGCGGTGGATACTGGCATTGTTGCCAAGTTCAGCAACATTCTTCCAATGGTAGAATAAAGAAAAGAATCCAACTCTGCCAATGTTTCCGACAGACTTCTTGGTTTTTTGGACCTCAATTGCCCATCTCATTTTCCACCTAGCTACCTCCCGTTTGAAGTGTATTGATATAGAAATGTACGTCTAAATATAGCAGTTACTTATATTTAAAAAAAAATCGAAGTGAGGGTTGCATTATTGTAACTAGACTGTTATCTGCTTGGAAATTGTGTGAGCATCAGTCCACTCAGCTTTTAGCTGGTTTAATTTATCTATGTGTGACAAATTGCTCAAGGTGATGCCTGCAGCGTCAATTAATATACGATGATCCATGCTTGCTTATCGCACTAGCACTGGCGACACTAGAAGGACGTTCTGAGATTTCTTCTGACACATTTTTGTCACGACCACCTTTGTCTTTATCAGGAGTGGGCTGTTGAGTGTCAGACTTTAGTTTAAAAAGCGTGTCAAGTTTTCTTTGCAAAAAGAGCTCTACTATAGACAGAGGCGTAGCTGCATATACGTGGAAGCGCCAAAACAGTATTGACGAATTTCTTTGTACTATCCATTTTTGGACCATTTGGTTACAGAACTTGAATCACGTCTCCTTACTACGGAAAACCGCTTCCATGCACAGCATCTACTGCCCCGTGCTGTAGACAAAATAACTAATGATTATGTCGCTTCAATATACGAGGCATACCAGGCTGACATTGATTTGTCATTGGAAGATTCCAGGAGAGAAGTTGCCAGATGGCGAACCAGCTTGGTCATTACAAAACGTAATGATTTGTCAACACTTTGTACCAGGGCCTCCAAGAGAAATTTTGCAAGGCGGAACAATACTGCTTTTGGGGCCCGAGGACAGACTGAAACTTCTCTCAAAATTGTGGATTTGAGTTGAAAATACAAAAATAATAATAATGAAAAAATCAAAATCAAATGTCAATGGGGCCCTTCAGAGATTCATGTGCCCTTTCTTGGCTCTCCGGGTCCCGTACCGATGTACCGACTAAACCCCCCTCTCATAGGCCCTGTGTACCGCTTACTTCTCCAGCAGATGAGTTAAAATTGCAATCACTCAAAATAGATGGTTGTGGTTCGTCTTCCGTAATTAAAATCGTCAAAATGAAATACAACCGAATTGATATCAAAATGTGACTTGTTTCAACCTCAGTTAAAATAAACATTGAAATTCTTTCCAACTCAAGTTGTACATCATGTACACGATATTTAATTACAGGTGTTCATTTTTTCCTGTTCCAGTTAAAGGTCTTTATCAAACAGCATCATACAGTTTACATGTAATGCAGTTAGTACGTATTTAAATCACATAAGGATATTTCTGTTTTTCACATGTTGGGGAGAGGGGGAGGGAATGATTTATCAAGTACATCAATCTATCCTTTTTTTCATGTTGGGCAGATGTCGCAATTGTACATTCAAAATATTAATTGCGAACCCCATTGAAGAGCGTCTGGAATCTTATTTATTTTGCTGTTAATTAAAATAATATGCAACTGACAACAACCAAATTTAGGATTTATCAAGTACGATGTACATGCTACCTGTCTAGTATATTATCTTTTTTTCCTCGATCGACAGTTCAGAGGAGATGTGGCTATACTGGTATTTCTTAAGACAATGGCAAGTTATAATCCAACTAGTTTAACCCCTTCACTTTTTACTGAAGTACCTGTACTAAATCAGGAAAGTGAGCGGTCATGTATATGTGTGTTAGGGATATCAGTCAGGAAAGTGAGCAGGTCATGTATATGTGTGTTAGAGGTCATGTATATGTGTGTTAGGGGTATCAGTCAGGAAAGTGAGCAGGTCATGTATATGTGTCTTAGGGATATCAGTCAGGAAAGTGAGCGGTCATGTATATGTGTGTTAGGGATATCAGTCAGGAAAGTGAGCAGGTCATGTATATGTGTGTTAGGGGTATCAGTCAGGAAAGTGAGCGGTCATGTATATGTGTCTTAGGGATATCAGTCAGGAAAGTGAGCAGGTCATGTATATGTGTGTTAGAGGTCATGTATATGTGTGTTAGGGGTATCAGTCAGGAAAGTGAACGGTCATGTATATGTGTGTTAGAGGTCATGTATATGTGTGTTAGAGGTCATGTATATGTGTCTTAGGGATATCGAATTTGCCTATTTCTACGATTTTTCTATTGAATTTTTGGAACTTTTCCGACAGTGTGATATATTTTTTTAAATTTATTATAGGTTGTAAAAAAAGAATTATGATGATGTACCGGAAACAGGGCCTCCAAGAGAAATATTGCAAGGCGGAACAATACTGCTTTGGGGCCTGAGGACAGGCTGAAACTTCTCTCAAAATTGTGGATTTGAGTTGAAAATACCAAAACAATAATGAACAAATCAAAATAAAACGTCAATGGCTAAGTCCATGGGGCACTTCAGAGATTCACGGGCCCTTTCTTGGCTCTCTGGGCCCCGTACCGATGTACCGGATGAACCCCCTCTCAAAGGCCCTGCTTTCTACCACACTAGATTCTGTAAATTCAGTTCTCTATCCTTCTATAGATACAATATTATGTGTTTTGTTGAACATCCCAACAGCAAGCGCTACTGCTAAAATAACATTTAGTGTACCGAGACGTTTGGAAACTTGTGTTAGTTCGGCTATGAAGAATGACGGGCCATCTTCTCTGGGATTGATGCATATTCACCGAGATTTTGAAGTGGACTTGTACAAAGCAATGGAAGTGTTCGTATCTGCCAAGACACGAAGGGCAGATTTTTGACAATTTTAAGATATTCTTGTCTATCAGTCATTAAAATTGTGCTTGATTCTATGTTATAGGAAACCCTGAAATGGCCCCAGATCGCACCATTTTGCATCTCGTCAAAAATGATTATGGCGTGCACACTGTAAGCCTCATCTACGCCCCTGATAGAAGCATTTAATCGTGTTTCCGCACTTCATTCAGAGCATGCTACTAGCCTACATTGACAGTATAGAACCTTTGGTAGCAAGCGCGCATGTACAAATGCAAATGAAGCAAGCACATTTTTTTTTCTTGTTGAAAAATTATGTGTAGGCCCGTGCTTTTTTGCTACCGTTGTTACGCCCCTGAATTATTGGTGATGGCATCAACAGGTGCAGTGGCGTAGCTTCCATTGAGGCAATGAGACTGCCTCACTAGATTTTTTTGCAGAAAAAAATTTAATGTGATTATTATTATAAAAGTTGATTAAAATGCGAGAAATAAAAACCTTTGTCAAAGTTTGTAATAAAAATATATTCTACATCATTAATTGAAATCGTTTACGGAAACTTTTGGCTCCGTCATGTTACATAATTTAGTATAGTTTGTTGCCGTGTGCCAAAGTTTGAAAGTGGAAATGCGCCGGGCTTAAATACGCTCTTAGATACAAGCTTATTTTATCTTCTCGTTTTTTTTTTCGATTGCAAATATAGATTCTATCTGAAACTCGGGAAGAAGCTTCATGTAGCCACTCCCAAGGTTCTGAAATAAATTCACAAACACAGTCATTTGACGCATATTGAAATAGTTTTCTGCGTGTTATTTCGGTTATTATTGAAATCATAAATTATCCATTTAAACTTGGGAAAATGCGTTTCAATCGCCCATTTTTTTTTCAATTTCCGGACCCCCCTAGCATTTTTTCGCCTCGCTGCGCTCGGTGAATTGCCTCACTAGAAAAAAGACCCAAGCTACGCCACTGGGGTGATGGTATCAACTCAAATGGTATGCATTGATGATGGTATGGTCGTGATATGGGGTAGCAAGATTATGGTGGTGGTGATTTAGCTGACATGGCTTACATGGTTATCCTATAAAGGATGAACAGATGAAGAAAAGTAAAAGGTATAAAGAATATGTGTATTAATTTTGATGTTATGCGTCTATTGACTGCATAACACCCCCTCGTACCGTGATGATCTTATGTAGAGCGCCGGATGTTAATAGACAAATGCAAGTACTGGTTTGAAAGACTCAGGCGCTCGCGTTAAGCATAAAAAGAAAAATAACGGTCTGACATGCAATATAGTTCTAGCCAACAAGTAGCAGATGGTGTTGCTTCACATCACAACATACATTCAACAATTGGTGTATCAATAAATCATGAAATCAATCATGTGTTAAAGTATTTCTGCAAACACTGTCATCTGTTGCCCGATGAAAACATAAAACATATGACAAACATTTAGTCAAACAGAGGGCACAATGAAAATAATTACAAGAATACTTGGCAAAACGAAGAATGAAAGGTGAATTTGGCAAGAAGACTTTACATGTATGGTCTGCATAATTTACAAAACATATTGCCAAAATGAAGGTTGAAGGGTGTTATCATTAAATATGTTCACATGGGCAAAAACTCCACAACTGTACCCAAAAAAATAGATATAGAGTATTCACCTCAAACACGGGGAAAGCTTTTACCGATTCTACAGTGCACAACAGACAAACTCTAATACACAATTACGAACAGAAACGGATATGGGGTTAATGTACACGAGAAACCAAACAGAGCAGGGATTGATATTCATCTTTGATGGGCAAAAAAAGAGGGGTTAAGTAATAAACAGGCTTTCATTATACAAAACCTTTTCTAAGCCTCATACACATATTACCTATATGCTTCGACAGTGCACAAGTATTGTATATTTATTCATCCTAGTCTCATTTTTACATATCTGTTTTATTTTGAGATTTAATATGTTTGATAGTTAATACATGTACAAATATTTTGTGATGCATTTAATTTTAACAAGTTTCATAATCTAGTCAGAACTATTTAATTTATGTAAATGTAGTATTATACATATGAATTTATTACTACCTAGTCAGTTTTTGTATTCCTCTGGATTGAAATTTGAATGTTATTAAAGTGTTTCAGATTTGTTTTTAGCAATTAAATAGTTACCTTTAAAACCATGTTTTTTTTCATATTTGAGATGTTGAAAGGAAGCCCATCTTGGTGTTTCCTTTGAAAAGAATATACTATCAAAAACATTTTTTTGCCAAGAATATCTAAAACATATCAGTGTTCTCCCAAGGATTTTCAAATAGTACCATGGAAATTAAGGTAGCACTGGTTTTCTGAAAATTAAAGCACCATTGCCCTAATACATCAAGTTCTATTATAAAATTTCACAAAATAGCACCATGATACCATGGTGCTATATGGGCCTTGAGAGAACACTGCATATCCTATGTTCATGCATTGATCTGTCTCTCTGGGTTGACTCTGGAACTGTAATGTAGTGAACCAGAAATCCTCGTTCCTATGTACTCTATACATATATATTTATTTATATATAGTGACAGTTTGATATTTGGCAAAATGTATGACAAGGAGACATTTTTTTCGGCTGAATATATTAATTTTCATTTTACATGCAAATAGATTTTATCTATAGTGTATGTTTAAAAAAATCATGAACCCCCTGCTTGATCAACCAGAAAAGCAGTGACCCCCCTCTATCAATTGCCAATTTTTTTCATGACCCCCCCCCCCTACCTTTTTGCCGCCTCCCCCCTGGAGATAAATAGTGACCAGTCCGTAAATGATCAATAGCTTGCGTACTGGTTTTAATATTTTTTTCAGTTGTACGATACTATCCTCAACTTTTTATTTTTATTTACTTCATATCTAGTTGGTTTATACTGTCTCCTAAGAAATGGTTGCGCTGAACTTTCTCGCTATCTAATCTTTTCTGTGTTGTTTCTTTCCAACACTTTTCCGTTCTTTGTAAAATTTGTTCATTTTTCTGATGCGACTGAAACATGTTTTGCCGATTTGATCATCTTCCTCTTCATCTTCATCATTATAGGTGCTACATCTAACGACATTATTGCACCGCCCATGTGTCAAGTGTCGGAAATTTATTCAAAACGGTCGGATCTAATAAGTTCGGCAAAAGTGGAAGTAGGATCTTTAGCGCTTGTGGATTTCTGTAGGATATTCGGATCTAGCTGGTTCCAGTCTTTTAATGTTTTTGGTATAAAGCTGTCTTTAAAAATATCAGTACGAGCATGTGGGATTTGAAACTGATGATTGTGTCCTTTACGTTGTTTCCTCTTGTTTTGGTTGATGTCTGAGATGGGGATGTTTGCATATCCATTGAGTCCTTTATGCAGTAGGAGGAGTCTATTTTCCTGTCTGCGTTGTTTCGGTTGTTTCCAGCCTAATTCGTTCATTATCGATGTCATTGATCCTTCTTCAAACGAGTAATTGTTCATAACAAATCTTCCTGCACGTTTCTGGACCTTTTCTAGGTCATTTTCCAGGTGTAAACAATTTAGGTCCCATACTGTTCCTGCGTACTCAAGTATTGGTCTTACTAAACGTAGATAAGCTGTTTCTCTTACATCTTTAGTACAAAAATACAGGTTTCTTCGCAACATTCCTAATAATTTATTTGCTTTGTTGGTAACTTCATGTACATGTTTGTTCCATCTCAGGTCATTTGCAATATGTACTCCCAAATATTTGATGTTGTCAATAAATTCTAATTTTGATCCTTCTAGTTGGTATTCAAAGTCAATGTGGTGTTTCTTTTTTCTAGTTAGTTTCATCATGTTGCATTTTATCGGCTGAAATCTCATCTCCCATTTTCGTGCCCAAGAGCCTAGTTTATCTATATCATTTTGCAATATCTTACAGTCTTCGGTGGAATCAATTACTCTGTAACAGACACAATCATCAGCAAACAAACGTATATCTGAGCTTATGTTATCAAGTATATCATTTATGTGTAGGCTGAATAGTACTGGGCCTAACACGGTTCCCTATGGAACTCCTGATTCTACATTTGACCATTTAGACTTTGTCCCGTTCATTACTACACACTGCTTACGATAGCACAAAAATGAGTCAATCCACATGAGTGTTTTACCGGTTATACCATATCTGTAGAGTTTGGCTTTAAGCTGTTCATGAGGCACTGTATCGAAAGCTTTCTCAAAATCTAGTATAAATATGTCTGTTTGTTTGTTTTTGTCGATATTTCTAGCCCAATCGTGAATTACTGAGCAGAGCTGTGTTTCGCAGCTGTGGTATTTACGAAATGCGTGTTGTTTGTCCGTAATGACATTGTGCTCCTCAAGATGGCTCATGATATTTGAGCTAACAATATGTTCGGCTAGTTTGCATAGGATACATGTCAGTGAAACAGGACGATAATTCGCTGGTATTGAACGGTCTGCTTTTTTATATAACGGACAAATGTTGGCAGTTGTCCAATCTTCGGGTAGTGTACTTTTATCCATTGTCTGTTGGAAAAAGTGTGTCATAATTGGTGTTAACTCATTTGACAGTTCCTTCAATATTTTTGGACTTATCTCATCTGGACCACGTGCTTTCGATATATTTAGACCTTGAAGTAATTTTAAAACGCCTCCTTCGGTGATTCGTATATCCTTCATTCTTGGTATTTTCCTCTCTAGTAATGGAACTTGGTCGTGTGTTTTCTTGGTAAATACTCCAGATTGAGCATTTGATCTTCTACTGCTGTTACTGCTGTTCTTATAAGTTGGTTCGTATGTTGATGTATTCTGATGTCTGTTCTCTGTCATTATATCTGATCTTGATACATGATATGGCTTTTGGAATGTTCCGTGGATGTTAGCTTGAGGAATATTTTGAGGTATTTGTACTGGTGCTTGAATCAAGTTCTGACCATGTAGATAAAATGGAAGTCTATTATGTGGGATCATAACAACTGTTTGTTGATCATTATATGGATTGTTCAGGTGGTTATTAGAGTTATTTACTATTTCATTATGATTCCTTCTTTGTTGCTCCTGGTTTGTCTGTTCTAAATCTTGATTATTTTCGTATCGGGTACGTACACGGCAGTGAGAGTGGGGGGGACCATATTCGCTGCGGTATCATGTTCGCTGTTTGTGACTTTTAACACAGGCACTCGAATTCCGGACCCCCTTTTTCCTCATTTGGTCCCTCCCGCGATTATGGTATGGATCTTTGTCTGGAAGTATATCTTTGAACCATTTATCCATATTTTACAACATGTCGTGTTACAACTCTCTCGTTCTACTAACTTTTGTTTCTAGGTCCAGCTGCCGTATTACTTATATATACATAAAGGTATGAAACAATCGTCAAAATACAAAGAGGGAATCCTCGCTTTGACTCGATATTTATACAATAACGCGCCAGTTTTAAAAAGGACCTTCGCTTGTCCTCGTCTCAAAAATGATTTCCCTTCATTCCTATCTAGTTTATACGTACGAACAACAAATATTTATTGACGAAATTCAAGTTTATTCTCGAAATTCAAGTTTATTCTCGACGACACATCCAACTTTTCTCCACTCGTGCCCATTCAGGAGGTCAGCCGAACATATTTTGTTTCGCGCTATTTCATTGGTCGGAAAGATTTTCGGAACTTTTTTAGCTTGTTCTTCGCTATGCACGGCCAATCCATTTCGTATCGAGAGGCCTATTAAGCGGGAGTTTTAAATAAGAATAAATGAATACAAGTTTCAACAAAAATACTGTTATTTTGGCAAAACTTTCAAAGAACAGGCACGAGAAGTACACGGCAGATTAAATCTAGGACTCTGTTGATGACCATTTTTTTTCTTCTTTTTTTTTTTGGAAAAGGGGGATGGGGTGGGGAGAATAGATGATGTTGTTAGGAATAGATTGGTTTGTTGTTGAGGATTCAAGCAGAAAAGCGAAGCTGGTTGTTTCCTTGTATATTGTTGGATTTTGTTTTATGTACAATATACATGATGTACATTTACCCATATCCATTCTTTTTTTCAGGTAAATAACATAATTAGAACTTTTCATGAGTATCGCAACAAAGTTTGATCTTTAATTCTTTCTGTAGCTGAAAGAAATATTATAAAAATTCTGGTTTGAACAATACACACCTAAAATTGTGGATGTAAAAAAAAAGGGGGGGGGGGGTAATTACTCACAAAAAAGTTTTTGTACCTAGACACGTATTATTTTTGGGTCTAATGTACTCTTTTTTTTGGGGGGGACAAAATTTGTGTGTTGTATTTTTTATTGGTTTATTGAAGCATGAAGTACTAAAAATGCACGCCTTCATATTTTACTTATTTTAACTGTTTAAATCAAAACTGGGCATCTGAAATTGCATTAAGAGGGGGTTTTTTTTCTTGTTTTTTTTTAACTTTGGGGGGGGGGGGGGGGGGTCATTAATTATTTGTGATGTTGTGATCAGCCTAGGTACAAAAATGTTGATGCCTCCTCATGTAAATTACAGAATATTTTGTTCTTTCCTATGTTTTTTGCAAAGGCCATTACAGTTGGAATTTTACACATATTTCCCTAAACAGAAAAGAAATATAAAGAGTACTTCTAATCCCTTTAATGCAAAAATTTCTTTTGAGGTATGTTTACATATACCTGTTTGTAAGGCAGAAGAGGGGAATTATGAAAGCTACAATTTACAAGGGGTTTACTTATGTACACTGTCTTTTTGTTGTTGCTGGGATAGGGGTTGAGGAGCGTTAACTCATTTTTATTTTTTGACAAGCCTAAAAAGGAGATTTTTTTGCTTTATGATAACTTGTGTCCCTTTCTCTCTGATCTTTTCAGTGATCAAATGGTCATCCGTCAAAATTTATGTTTGAAGTGCATTTTTCCATTTCAGACAATATTCTTACCATGTCACTAGGTTCGTCATTTTTTTTCTGGTGCCTATATAACACATTGGCTGAAAAGGTTTACTTTCCACTTTTATTCTTATTTAAAACTCCCGCTTAATAGACCTCTCGATACGAAATGGATTGGCCGTGCATAGCGAAGAACAAGCTAAAAAAGTTCCGAAAATCTTTCCGACCAATGAAATAGCGCGAAACAAAATATGTTCGGCTGACCTCCTGAATGGGCACGAGTGGAGAAAAGTTGGATGTGTCGTCGAGAATAAACTTGAATTTCGTCAATAAATATTTGTTGTTCGTACGTATAAACTAGATAGGAATGAAGGGAAATCATTTTTGAGACGAGGACAAGCGAAGGTCCTTTTTGAAACTGGCGCGTTATTGTATTATATCGAGTCGAAGCGAGGATTCCCTCTTTGTATTTTGACGATTGTTTCATACCTTTATGTATATATAAGTAATACGGCAGCTGGACCTAGAAACAAAAGTTAGTAGAACGAGAGAGTTGTAACACGAAATGTTGTAAAATATGGATAAATGGTTCAAAGATATACTTCCAGACAAAGATCCATACCATAATCGCGGGAGGGACCAAATGAGGAAAAAGGGGGGTCCGGAATTCGAGTGCCTGTGACTTTTAACGGGTAAACGCGCGTGTTTTTTCCTGATAGTTGTTAATATGCGAGCTTAAGCGAGCTCTTTATGGTATAAAATGTGTACTTAGGATTTTTTAACAAACATGGTTGAATATATTGTCGAAGAAAAAAAAATTCTACGTTTTGTAAACACCGGTTTCCGGGTAACACACTAACACACTCAACTAATGAAGATCTTCTTAACATAAAGCGCAAATGGGATCCTGAAGTCTCGTACCCTCTCTCGTACGTCCGATACCACTGAAACCCGGAACCCGTGTGTAATAAAAGTCATTTTGTTAGGTTGTTTTACTTATATTGATATTTTGTAATTTATTAAATCTCTACTGACATACTGACAAGAATTTTTGTTTCTACGCGGAAGTTAACTTTTGAGATTTCGTAAGGAACGATAACTCGAATAAAGGAACGACAGCTCGATTGAATGAGACTAGATTCGGCCCTAAAAAACGTCGTCCCTAATATACCTCGGCCCAAAAAATCTCGACACTTTTTGATGAAATTGCCAGATAATTTTCAGATGCGCGAGCATTCAAGGCCGTGCCGGTTTCATATTATGAAAACGACCACTCCCCACTCGTTTTCATTTGAATTTAAAAGGCTGATTGGGGTTAAGGTTTTTTTAATTCTCTTTTCCGGACATCCGGGTATCTCGGTCAAATAATTATCTCCCTTGTCGTTAAAAACATCCGCCATTTTGATTAGGCGAGGTCGATCGTAATCACCAATAACATTACCATTGTTACGATTTTTAACGTTTTTCATTTTATTAGAAAACCCCGTAAAGTTATTATTTCGTGAAAAAATTTATATCAGATCAAATTTTGAAACTAGCAATTTATATATGTGTATTTGGTAATTAAAAGCAATAAAAATATGATTTGGTAGCACTACTGAGCGTTTGAAGTGAAGTGGTTCCGAGAAAATCGGACGTCATGTTGATTTATGTTTCATAGTGTGTGCGTCCCTCAATAATCTTGATGAGGGCATTGACTATTCAGAAACGACAATTTATACGACTCTTCAAATTGTTTGCATTATTTATTTTCTTCTGTAACGCCACTTTCAATAATATTTCAGTTATATCCTGGTAGTCGGTACGGGAGTACCCAGAGATAACCACAGACCTGCCGCAAGTCACTGACAAAACTTTGATCATATAATGTTGTGTAGATTGCACCTGGACTCACGTTAGTGATGATAAGCAATGATGGCATAGATAGTTGTAAATCCTACTACCATACGATCTCGGCGACAGCCCCTTCAACGGCAATTAGGTTTAATTAATTAAATCAGGACATTTATATTTCATTCCATCTTATACTACCATTTTATGTGCAACATTTGATTGCAATAAATATCTTCAAATTATGAGAAAATTTTACTTCACAATATTCATCCTTGATTTTAAGTACAAAATAAAGATAAAGTTTTTCTTCACTGAAAGTTTATTTCTCAGCACATCATATCAATAATATTTAAAAAAAAACACACAACACAATACTCTTAAATCACTGGATAAGTGAAATAATAATAAAAACAACTTTTAACAACACTCTCAAGGATGGTGTGATATCAGCTTTGAGGATGATGTGTGTAGATTGCTCTGGGCTGTAGCTTTCTCTGGTGAATATACCTAATATAAATGAGAAATTGCTATAGGCAATAGTATTAATTTGGGTAAACGGACAGAAAGTTACACAACAAAAAGTCACAATTAATATTTTTGGGTTAAATAATGTTATAACAATAAAATGTCACAATACACATTTAACATGTATGTGGGAGTATATATAGGATTGACACCGGTATGTAACTTTCTGTTAACATAGATTGTATAAATATGGATATGCACAAGTTAAATTAAGGAAAATGGGATGAAATAATAAAGAAATTTTATTGAAAATAAATTGTAAACAGAAAGTTGATTAATTCATAAATTAAAATGATTTTTAATACAATTTATTAAGAAATACCAATCACAATATCGTTATTTAGGTAAATACTTGTTAGACAGATTTAAAAAAAAAAAAAACTATTTTTGTCTTTTTAATTGATAACTGACCCAAGTTAGGCTAAATAAATGAAATGTAATCACGTGACCACTTAGCTCATTAAAATGTATAGGTCAGAGATCGGGTCGATTTCAAAAGGTAATAATCAATAAAATGGGCGTCCTAGGGGGTTATTTTCAATTAAGACAATGTTTATAGTTTATTTAATGACCAAATCAAACAAAATTGAGAAATTTATTTTTTGTGTCATTTGTCCTTTAATGTGTTAATTAATTTTCAATAAAAAACATATAATGACTTTTATCAATTTTAATTTCTTATCTAATTCTTATCTTATTACATAACAATATGGCCAGGTTGTTATTTTCATTGAATGGCATCTCAAAATAGATGGCTTCACAGTAGGTACCCTTCCCGACCAGTATATTACAACTGAGAGATTTACTTACTACATGACAAACCATTTTAATCAGCCATCATTGATCATCATAAAATACATTTTGTTTAAATCTTTATTTTAAATTAAATTAAAAACTCAAGCTTTTAGCTTTTATTTACTTTACAACTTTGAAATAAAAATTAATAAAGGACGAAGTCCTTATAATGGTGGGCTGTCCGATTTTTCCTTCTATATTGATAGCCAAATATCTGTTCACCGGAAGTTTAAAAAATAGATCAATTGATAATTTAGAAAAGCAAAAGAAATATATTTCAATGAAAAATTCCCAATTCTTTAATTATTTACTCTATGTATGCAAAATCGAAATAAACTTGAAATAAAATTCTAATAAAAAAATCTCTTTCTACGAAACTCTCGACGGAAGAGCGGCGTAGGTAAAATGAACGGAAACAGCCATAGCAAATCGGCTTTGAAATTTTAGGACTTCGTCCTTCAAACAGGTTGCCTGTCTCATATTATTTAATAATTATGATAACCTTGTTTTTCTACACAATTCCATGTTTATATCCATGCCATGATGGTCCGGGGTCAGATAGTTGACTATTGTTCATAATAATTTATGGAAGGAGTTTGTTTCCAAAAAAAAATAAAAAATCTAGGTTTCATGATATGTAATAATTTCTATCTTTTCATTAATATAGATCTATATATTTGAGACGTTAATCCTTATCCTTCCGGCCTAGTATATAAATCCTTGGATATAGCGACATTTGTATGTACCGTACATTTCACATTCTGAGTGATACATGGGGGGGGGGGGCGCACCCGGCGCACACCCCCCCCCCCCCCTAAAATTGGAAAAAATATGATTTTTTGGCGTAAAATCGTGATTTTTCACACGAAATACCCCAAAAATTTTCGCGCCTCCCTCCGCGAGGCGCAATTTTAATTTAGGTGCGCCCCCCCCCCCTAACTTGAAATCCTGGATCCGCCCCTGGATCTATACATTACTGATTTATTAATAATCATTTATGATAAAGATATAAAGTTATACATTATTTATAAAAAAAAAAAAGGGTAATGTACAAGGACTTTCTATCAGGTATGAACACAGGGGCTCGCAGTTATATTTTCACATCGCTAGGTATATATGTTAAAAGAGAAGGGAGGACACTTTTTTTGCTGCCCAAAGTGAAAGTAGAATTTCGGCACCTTTTTTCGCTTCAAAAACGGTTTAGTCTTTGTTCTTACCATAATATTAATGCAAATATCGTTGTTTTTTGCTGATTGACTGGTTTACAGTGGAATAACACTCGTTTTTAAATTCCAAGCGGTTTGGACAACTTCTTAGCATACTCAATTCCGGTTTATATGGACTAAATATCAAGGTGAGTTTTCATTGGTCGAAGGATTTAAACTGGAATTTTTGCGGGAAATTATTTACTCATCTTGTCAAAAGATATTCTTAAAATGCTATCTTCCTATATTTCCAGATTGATTTGAGACAAGGAAAAAATATATTTTAATGCAAGAGATTTAAGTTATATTTTTTCCTACTTTTTTAAAATTATATTTCGATATTTTTATTTCTATCAATATTATTAAGTCCGTAGAAACCGGAATTGAGTATGCTAAGAAGTTGTCCAGACCGCTTGGAATTTAAAAACGAGTGTTATTCCACTGTAAACCAGTCAATCAGCAAAAAACAACGATATTTGCATTAATATTATGGTAAAAACAAAGACTAAAGCGTTTTTGAAGCGAAAAAAGGTGCCGAAATTCTACTTTCACTTTTGGCATAAAAAAAAGTGTCCTCCCTTCTCTTTTAACATATACATGTACCTGGCGATGTGAAAATATAACTGCGAGCCCCTGTGGGTATGAATACACATCCCCATACTGAAGATCAGGCCACTTGCACGTAATGGACTAGATACGATAACGTAACCCTCATTCCGCTTGTGCTCCAGTTAGGGTTACGAATCGGTCCCATTTAACGTATGGGAGCAAATTAAAATTTTCGTTAAGTGAATATTTCAACTTTCTTTTTGCATATCTGGTCATAACTTATTATTCCCTACACTTTTTAAGTAATGGCGATACGAAATAAGTGTTACAATACCTGTTTCTACCTAAAAAAAATTCTTGTCCGCCATGGCACCTTACGTATACTCTCGTGATGGGCGGAGCCTATCCATATATGGATCTGAATGTCAAATATAAAAACTTACTACGATGTTAAATACTACGATTGATCCAAATAAGGATATCTTCAAAACGAGGCGAGTGCACGTGAAATAGCAACTTGTAAACAAAATGTCGGACAGAAAGAAGATTTCATTCATTCAAATTTTCAAATGGATATAAGTCTACCCGCATGGATTGATGCAGCGTTTACTTAACACCTCAAGCTTTACCTAAATATATTTATCTTTCACCCCCGTTAATTTTTCCAACCACTTACAACGGAATTAGGACAAAAAACCGCCCGGTGTGAATCACTTCGGGCGCTGCTCCCATACGCTGAATGGGACCGATTACGCTGGGAGCAAAAGCGGACTGAGGGTTACGTTATCGTATCTAGTCAATCAATCAATCATCTTTATTCTCATAAACCATATACAACGGTACAGAGAAGACATAAATATACATATAACAAATACAGAATAGATATAAACATATATACAGTATATACAACAAAGACATGGGTGTGAGACAGCCTAGAGAACAAAAGATTTATTTATATTTCGTATAAATTTACATAATTTTTCTAAATTTTGTTTTTGATAAACACTCATGATTTGTTTAAATTTAAGAATATTTGGTCTTTCTCGTAAATTTGTAACAATGAACCTATTTCTAAAGTTTGAAAAATGTTCACATTCCATTATGTAATGGTATTCATCTCCAATAGTTATATTGTCACATTTTGTACATATTCTATTGACACGGTCAATATTATTCCACCGACCAGTTTCTATAGGTAATTTATGATTGGTAGTTCTGAATTTGCATAGGGTATAAATATCCTTGTCTTCTAAAACTCTAAAGTAATTTTCAAATTCGAAATTTTCCTTAAATATTCTATAATTCAATGCTTTTGGGGAGTGTTCAATTAGGGAGTACCAGCCCTGTTTAAATTGATCATGCAGGCGTAATTTGATACTCGAAATTAACCAATTAGAATTTGGAATATCTTGATTTATCCAAATACTAGAGTAGCCTGTTTCATCGAAAAGTTATTTTAAATATTTAATCCAGACGAAGTGAACATTTTCTTCAATAGAAAGAGTGTATAAAAGTTTATATGATAAGTACGATAGTTTTGTTTCTTTCCCCAATAAAAGTCTGGCCCAAAATGACACCATCCTTATTTTTATATCAATTTCGATAGGAAATCGCCCCAGTTCCCCATAAATCATATAATTTGGTGTCGATGATTTTAATTTCAATAGTAATTTACAAAATCGTAATTGTATTTTTTCCAGACAATCAATATTTTTACTATATCCCCAAATTTCCGACCCATAAAGAAGTATAGGTTTAACCATTTTATCAAATAGTTCGAGTTGGCATTCAACAGATAAGTTATGAGTGCGTCCTCTTTTTAAAACTTCATACATAGCCTGTTTGGCCTTTTCTGCTTGCTTTGTGATTGCTTTATTGAAATTTCCAGTTCTGTTTAAAAGTATTCCGAGGTAATTAAATTCGTTTACAATTTCTATTTCAGATCCATTTAATGAAAAATGTATATCTACAAGAGGTCGTCCTCTAGAAAAAATGAAAATTTTAGTTTTTTCTGCATTTACTTTCAATTTCCATTTTTTGCAGTATTCTCCAAAAACATTCAATTGAGCTTGTAGATCTTCGCGTGATTCAGCCATAATAACAGTATCGTCTGCATACAATAGAACGAAAAGTTTCAAATAAATATTTAAATTTTCTTCAATTTTTTCTTCAATTGTTTTAAGACCTGGTAGGTTTTCTTTTTCCAAGAAGCTTTGTAAATCGTTTAAGAACAATGCAAACAGAAAAGGTTACAGATTTTCTCCTTGTCTCACTCCTATATCACAAGAAAAGTAAGCTGATTTACAATTATTATAATTTATACAAGATTTAACATCATTATACCTGTTTAAAATAACATTGTACATTTTCCCGTTTATATTGTTTAATAGAAGTTTATACCACAGTGCTACTCTCCAGACAGTGTCAAACGCCTTCTCAAAGTCGACAAACGCACAAAATAATTTCTTCTTTTTACTTTTTAAAATTTCGAAAAATGAAAATAATGTAAAAATATTGTCTGTAGTCGAGTATGATTTCCTAAATCCGAATTGGTTTTCCTCTAACAAAAAAACTTCTTCTGAGAACACCCGTCACGAGTAGTCTTTCATTTAAAATAGCAGTAAACAGTTTGCCAAGACAACTAAGAATGGTAATTGGACGGAAGTTTTTGGGATCTAAAGGGTTGCCTTTATTCTTATATATCGGTTTAATACTCCCTATCAGCCAAATATCTGGTAAAAAGCCTGTTTCAAAAATTAAATTAAATATCTTCTCGTAAATTGGCAAGAACAGGCCCGATGTTAATTTAATATATTCGTTTATTATGTGATCTTCCCCACTAGCTTTATTGTTTTTGAGTTTCTTGATACAAGAAAGTATTTCTTCCTGTGAAATATAAGTATTGATACCGGCCTCATTTAACTGTTCAAAATTAACATTATCCAAAGGTTCATGATTTAAATGTTCTTCCTCCCGAGTTGGCAAATCGGGCGCCGTGTTTAAATTTTTAAAAAAATTGAACAAATCTTCCATAGGAATATCGGGTTGTTTTTTCTCCCTACCCCTGTTTAAAATTTTCCAATACTCCTTCGGATCAGATGTTTTTAGATTTTAACTCCTCCCTCATTTTTTTCCGGTAATTTTTACTATTCTTATCAAGTGTATTTTTATAATGCTTTTCAGCCTCCGTTACTTTTTGTTTAAGGGTTTCCGTCCTTTCCTTTTTAAATTTTCTTTTAGGTTTCCGATAGTTTTTTCTGGCAAATTTACATTCGTAATTAAACCAGGGTTTATCTCCCTTCGGTTTTCTGTTTAAATTTTTACGTTTATTTTTATAAGTGCCGAAGGTCGTTTGAGCACTGTCAACAAAGATATCACAAAGTTTTTTAACAGATGCGTTTATATTGTCTTTAGTTATATTTTCACTTATTGAGTTTGTGAGCTCATTGTAAAAGTCCATTTAAATTTTCTTTATCTACATTGTCCTGAAAGGTTAAACATTTTTTATTGTCCCATTTTTTAATTCTCCCATCTATTGTGTGATCGGAGCTTTGAGATTGATCGTGGCCTGCGGCTTTTTCATTAAATTGAAGAGTTGCAACAAGGGGGGAATGGACATCAGAATACAAACGGGAAAAATCTACAACTTTAAAATTACAAAAATATTCAAAAAAGCATGGCGAACAAATATAATAGTCAACAACACTAGAGTTTCTACAAGTTAACCTTCCACTTTCTAGGTAATCATCACCGATACGACCGTTCACAATAAATAGATTATTACCTCTATAAAGTTCTAGCAAAATATTACCTGATATATTTTTACCAGCATCCATATTTTTTCTTTTTCGATCTATTTTTAGTGTGTCTAAAATTGCTAAATCGTTTTCTACAAATTGGGTAAAATCTAGTTCGTGCTCATTAATGAAAATTTCAATAAAATCGGGGTCATCTGCAGTTCTACTGTTAAAATCCCCAAGCAAACAGATATATTTGTAATTTTGAGATAAAACACGATATTCATTTTCGACTTGGTCAAATGCATCTGGGGAAAGGTAAGAAGAACCTTCCGGTGGGATATAAACTATACCAAAGATGAGGTCATCACTCAAGTTAATTAATTTTGATGAAACCTTAAACCAAAATATAAAATTTGACTCTGTCTCTAAAGGTTCAATATAATTTTCTAGATGATCTTTGTAACCTAGGATAATTCCGCCTGATTTTCTACCATTTTTTTTTCTATTTTTCATTTTAAAAGTATACCCTTCGAGATCAATCTTATCAATATCGTCAGTTTTTGTTTCTTGTAAACAAACTATATCATTTTTTTTAATAAGTTCACAAAATTCTGGATACTGTAAACGTAATTTTACACCACAACAGTTCAAGCTTAGAACATTTAAGTTACGTTCATTTTTAACGGTACAGTTTAAACTATCTTCTGCATTACTACTACTACTACATGAGCTGGAATTATGTGGTGAGAACTGATCATCAATAAATTCAATACTACCGTTACATATATTTGATCTACTATTTTGGCTATCATTAGAGTAATTACATAAGTCAATAGAATCATCTGAAAGTAAAATGTTAACTTGTTGATCAGAAACAAAAGTGTTGTCAACAAAAGTATTGTCAACAACAATATTATCAGCAAAAGAATTATGAACAAAAGTATTATCAACAGAAGTATGTTGTCGTATACCGTATGGTGTATTACGGAGCCGGTAAGCGTTGTTCAACACATACAGTAAGTCATTGAAGTGTCTCTTACTTCATACAAACCGGTAAATATCAGGTTATTTTTCATGGATCGGCATTGGAGATCGAGAATAGAATTTTGTAGAGTTTTCATATGTCCTTGGCAGTTACACTGGTTATTAGAACTCTCCTGATTTGCCAACGCTTCGAGTTGATCAGAAACCTTTGCTATTTCAGATTTGTTTTTTTCACAGTACGGTTTCAAACTATCAAATTTTTTTCCAACTTTTGTTACTTCTGTTTTGTTTTTATCACAGTCCGATTTCAAGTTGTCAAATAAGTTTCCAACTCCTTGTACGCTATTTTCGACTTCTGTAATAGACGTATTATTTTCCCACACCTGCTGATCGAATACCTTAATTAGGTAGTTAACTAGATAAAAATAATGTGGCGTGTTGTGACATTTAGAACTATTTTGAATTTCAGAATATTATTTATTAAAACAGTAAATATTTTAATAACATCCTATTAGCATTACCATCTTTTTCCTCATGAAAATGTTAAATAAACGTATCATGTCTCGTCAGTTGTGTAAATCGCATCAATACTCGAAGCTATATACTGTATTGAATTTTTGAAATCTAGAAAATAAAGACATCTTTTACCTTTGAAATAATTTCTTGTTGGATTTTATACGAAATAAAAGTTATTTTACTTGGTACGAAGTGATCGTGCTACGAAGACATCATGTTACGAATCGTGTATTCAAATTAACGGAAACTGCATTTAAAATAAACGATAATAAAAAGATATTTAACAACACTTTAACAATGTTAAATATTTACCTAATTTTACTTATGGATAAAACTAATGAACACATTTCCTTTTTAATAGTATTATCTTTAATTGTATTCTGAAATATTTTTTTGTCTGGAATTACAATATCGATTAGTTACTTCCGGAATAAAAAATTACCGACATGTGGCTGTGGTCTCCCCTTGATGTCACGTTTGTAACATTTGAAGGGCATCTTATTCAAGTCTCGTATTTGATATGATTTTAAGAATTTCATCGATCATACACTGTTAGCGAGATGTTTCCTGATTGTATAAGGAATGTTGTAGTTAGGTGTTTTTGCTTTCATAAACCAAAAACGAAAACTATTGCATATTTTAATCAAAGAAACTTTAGTAAACAACAAATGATATATGAAAACCGATTTGTCAAGGATTTCATAAAAAAGCTCAATACAAAATTCATTGCTTTAGGTGAGGTGTTTGCAAAACAGTGTCATGCAGTTGCAACTCAAAGATTGAGAAGATCATTCCAAATACTTGCAACATACAGAAGACTGTATGGAGAACACACGTTGAAGAGGCTATTGGATGAACTGGGAAGCTCTTTATTAAAACACTGTGAACGGAAGAGACTGTTCTTTCTTTGTGGGGCAGCATTATTTAAATGGGAAAATGAAAGGATATCAGACAATGAGCTTGATAGGTACATATTACTAATACTATACTTCAATACTTGCTGTAAAATATAATCTAGTTGATATTTGGCTTTCAATTTTTGTTTATCCTCCACCAAATATTGTCACAGTGTGGTTTAACATAGACTATTATAAGGCACAGACACTTTAGACACTATATCAATATTAATTACATAATGACAATGGGAAGAAAATAGTGTCAATGGGTAATTATAAAAAGAGAATGCCTCCAATGTCAATAGACCAGTCTGCATTATATAGTGGAACTACTGTTAAAATTTCATCTGATTTGGTGGGAAAATGTAAATTCATATTGGGTCTGAAGGTGGGATTTCAGTGATTTTCCGACTGCATTGGGGCCGAATATCGGCCCCAGTCTTAATGTGTAAAAGGCTCTTTTTTTCCCAATTTCATGGGGAAAATTCCCAATAGCATGGTGATAAAATTATGTGTAAAATTCGTTAATTTAAACATAACAAATAAAAATTGACTGATTTTCCTATATATTTCAACTAAAAATAAATCCCCAAAATTAACAATCCTGTTTAAATTATGAACAAATAAAAACCACTTATATATTAAACATAATGAGCAAATAAACAATCAAAATATAGACAATGCTGAATGTTTTGGTGTAAAATTTGTTAAAATCTATCCAGAAATGACTTTACAATAATTTTTTGAAAAAATATGGTTTTGGTTGATTATATAGGGATTAATACTTTTGGCCACATTCTGTAAATACCAAAAATTAGAAATGTACTAGTAGTGAAATTCCGATTAACCTGAGATCATATGTCTATATAATACCAAAAGAAACAAATATAATTGCTGCAAATTCAGATTAAAAAAAGAGAAAATCATCATTGGCTAAAATTTGAAAATTGGACATTAAAAATATATATCCGAATTATCAAACATTATACCGATATCGATCCAACTGTTAATACCTGACCTCGTATTTCCTGTATATAAAATAAATTGCAAACAAAGTGAACAAATATTTCTAAAGAACGTTTAAAGATACCAAAGAGGTATTCAGAAGCCGTAGTCCTTGAGAACTTTCTTAAGGATTAAATATTTTTTATGATAAAGGTCCATGGTACTGTGCATCAGTTATCATAGCGTAATGAAGCTATCCCGGGTCAGAACAGGATTTTTTTCTCTCTGAAATTACGGAACCTCGGTGCCTTGAACTTCCGATAGCTCAAACACATTTTAACAGTCCCTTCGAGTTCGAGGCAGCGAAGTTCTACTGTACAAAATGTATATATATATAAAAAATAAATTCAAGAATTTGATTTGGACCAGTAAATTCACATTTTCATTTCGAGGACTGAAGAACCACTTATCAGCTATGTAATACATTGTACTATTGTAGATAGCTGCATGAATCGTCATTATGAAATGCAGATTAAAATATGCACAAATGAAGACCCAGGGGACAGGGGTCTAAAGATTAACAAGAACTACAATGGAGAAAAAGTCCAAACGGCCATAAATTATTGTGAGATATAGATTCAATTTTACATAATTTTTTAGGCATCTATTTTAGGTTCTATAATTTCAAAGAACTTTTGGTCCAAAGTTTAAAGTAGATTGTAGTAAGGATTTTTTTTTAATCTTCTAAAGAACAAAGAATGAGAATTGCTTAAAGGATTCTTGGGGTCAGTTACTGCACGGTTCTATTTTAGGTAACTTAAAACCATTATTTACATTATCGATCACTATACATATAATACATGCATTAAAGAAATACTGTATTATCTTTTTATTTATTTCTATTCAACTGTTTTCATTTCTTTATATTAAACAAGAAACATTTCTTAAATAGTAAATATAATCTTCCGACGTAATTCTGAAAGAGAAATTAATATTAATATACTAAATATTAATCACAGCTTTTACTAAAAACGGTGGGGGGGGGGGTGGGGGGTGATCATATGGTACTTGGGATGAAAATTAAAAAGGATTAAAAGTTAATCTTTTTCACTATCACAGGCAAATACGTCTATCACGGTATGTCTCTGACCGTACTGTATGAAAATTCAGCTTTGTCCCAATGAATGCCCCATGGTTTATTTGGTTGATTATATGAAGTCCCATATGATCAAATTAACATACTCTGCGACAGACAATGGTTCAATTAATTTTTTTACCAGGTGAGCAATGCATACTAATGTGAGCCTCTTGTTGATCATGCATACTGTTTTTCCATTGCAGTTGTTTTTACCAATAAGAAACACAATAGTATTAAAAAGTATTATATACTTCTTGAAAGTGAGCCATTACTTGTTGAAAGTATCGTGATGGAGGAAAAAACAATGCAATTATTGGTGATCTCATTTCTGAATTTTTAGATATGGTCATGGAGTTAATTGGCTGAGATTTCAAATTTAAAGGAGAGTTCATCTGACATTAACTATAAATACATGATAACATGTTATAATTTCTGTGTTTTATGTGACATTTGTTATTTTCCAACACATGGATTGGAGGAAAATAAATTGTCACATCCACCAATGAATAAATATCAAAATTAAATCAAATTTCACCAATTCTAAATCATGTAATTCTTTACAAGCAAGCTTCCATTTACTGATTTAGCACGTTCATGTTTTTGGTTTTGGAAACTTTCCGAAAGGTGCTTAATTCCAAAATTTCACTTGTGTAAAGATTTTTGTTAATTTTGCATCCAATTTTGATGTGAATATAAAATATCTTTTAATTGGTTCTATTGAGAGCTTTCAGTTGTATGACAAAGGATTTCTTCTCTTACAGTTTTCTGATATAAATTCAACAGAAAAGTGCCAATCTCGGATTGTGGAATAAATAAACCATGTCACAAATTGTATTAAAAAAAAATTCTTTAAAAATATTTTTGGATTCTTAATAAAATCTAATGAGTTTTTGTAAACAAATGAACTTGACAAGAAAAAAAATAAGATTATTGGTGGGAAAAAATTTCTCCTCATTGAAACCACGGTGTAAGCTTTGAGTGTTTGGTTTAGACATGATCTACTGTAGGGATATGGTTAGAGTTATGGTGTTTAATGCCACTTTCAACAACATTTCAGTTAAATAGTGGCAGTCAGTTTTATTGGTGGAGGAAACCAGAGTACACAGAGAAAACCACAGACCTGCCTCAAGTTGATTTATTGTAAAAATATTTTATCTCATTTATATTTGAATAACATGTTTGAGTTTGGTTTTTTTTCAGTTTAGTAGAAGATATGGTTGAAATACAGCATATAGAAGAAGATGAAAAACATCCTGTTGATCTCAAAGGTTACTTTAAATGCTGGGAGCAGATCATTGACAAGGACCACTTTAAAGTCTGGAGAAAACCTATTCCAAATACTTATTTGTATGAATATAAAGGTTTGTATATTAAAGTAAGAGTGAACATCATTTATTTTCATGTTTAAGTATTTCCTATGGTCTTCATGTAGATCTACATCCAAGTCTGAATAGTTGTTAAATTGACAAATGCCAGAAGGTTATCTGACGGTTATAAAATTCGTTGGGTGTAAGATGTTATTTTATATCCAGAATAAGTTTTTTTTTATATGAGTGCAAACATTTTGCTATCGTATTATGTTGTGGTGCTTTTGTCGTCATCCATCAGTAGCAAGATGTACAGAGATCCTTGCAACTCACTTAGATGAATCCTGGACTTCCCATTTTGCGTTGGGACTCGCCAAAATTTTCAAATTTTAGATTTTTACAATGGACTCACTAAAATTTTCATGAATGTCTTCTGGACTCGATCAAAATAAATTTCTACAAATATACAATATACCTGTGATGTAGTTTTTAGCATACAGAAGTTAGTATTTTAAGCATTCTTTTATAGTTATGGTTTTGTCTGCCATTTTCAGTGTGTGTTTTCCTTTGTATGTTTATTTTTTGAAGTAATTTATATTTTCAGTGTATGGTACATTTTATGATGTTACACCAAGGTGTTTTCTTGACGTACAAGTAAGTTTTGTATTAGTACATTGTGTTATAGGTCTTCTTTAAAAAAAATGTGTTTGCTATTTCGCAACTCACAATTTTTGTTAAGGAACCTGTGTGGCTGAGTGGGTAATGTCGTTGACTTTTGACCACAATCCTGACACCACTGATCATGTGGCCATTGTGTTCAAGTCCTATCACCATGGTTACCCATGTCAAGTGGTAAAAGTTTCGATGGCATCTTACCAAGGCTAGGGGTTTCACAAGTCAATTAATTGCATCTGTTCTGGCTTTCCTCCTCCAATATGTCAGTTAGTCGTGATATAGCTGAAAATGGCTTAAGTGACGATAACCACAAAATTTCCTCCACCCAACCCACAATATCTGCTTTTGTTGTTTCAAATTGAGTTTTACGGGCAAGAGGAATTTTGATGAAAATCTTTAGACTTAATTCTTATGATGTCAAGTTCTATAATGAAACAACTAGCAGTTCAATATAATAATAAATTATAATTTATCTTGTAGATAGATTTAGAATATCGTAAACAGTGGGACAAGCGAGTTATAAAATTAGATGTTATAGACAATGATGAGAAAACCAACACAGAGGTTGTACAGTGGATCACACACTTTCCTGTAAGTATTACATTCAATTATCAATCAGAAGACTGTTTGTAGTAAAAAAAAGATTAAAAATGGCAGTTGTGGGGCTCATCACACATGGTATGAATAGGGCAGATTGACAACATTTTTCAGATGACTTTAGGGTCCCATAGTTTACTAGAAAGAAACAGGGTGCTTAACGATTTAAAAAAAGATGCAATCAGCAAGTTTGGAATAAAATATTGAATATCAAACCATGTAAAGATCAAATTCGTGTAACATGATAGCTCTGTATATGTGAATATACAGTGTACAAGAAAAGGTGTGATGATTGGTGAAAAAAGATATGACTTTCAAAAACTGACAGGGAGACTAAAGCTTCTCCTCAGGAGCAGAAGTAAGGGATTTCATTGAAACCAGGGCAAAAAAGTTGTCCACTTGCCCTGGGTTGTATAATGGTATTGTGTTTTTCATATATGGGTAGCATGGTGCATACATTTCTTTTCAGCTAGTAATAATGAAATATATTTGGTTTAATTTATTTTATGTAATATTGTTGAGTAGATTTTGAGAAATGTGCATTTAAAGATTTCAAAATAGTGGTTAGGGTTAGAGTCGTAAGACACTGACAAACTTTATCACACAATGTTTTATCGAGTACACCTCACCATGAGCGGGATTCGAACTCACAACTTTAGTTTGAAAATAGTGTATTTCTTGGACGGTTTTTATATTATGAATACAGCTGTACATTATTCTGGGTGCTTATACTTTAATGTGATTATATGGAAATTTTCAAAATATAATATTTTAAAATTATTTCAGTATCCAATGTATAGTAGAGAATACCTGTATAAAAGAAGATATCAGGTTTGTATATGTATTATATAATGATATCTTTATAAAAGAAGATATCAGGTTTGTATATGTATTATATAATGATATCTTTATAAAAGAAGATATCAGGTTTGTATATGTATTATATAATGATATCTTTATAAAAGAAGATTTCAGGTTTGTATATGTATTATATAATGATATCTTTATAAAAGAAGATATCAGGTTTGTATATGTATTATATAATGATATCTTTATAAAAGAAGATATCAGGTTTGTATATGTATTATATAATGATATCTTTATAAAAGAAGATTTCAGGTTTGTATATGTATTATATAATGATATCTTTATAAAAGAAGATATCAGGTTTGTATATGTATTATATAATGATATCTTTATAAAAGAAGATATCAGGTTTGTATATGTATTATTATATGTTATTCAGCCATCAGACAGGGTATATAATGTGACATTCCTGGCTTAGGATCTATATTCCCTGAGGCGCAGCCTCAGGGAATATATAGCATAAGCCGGGAATGTCACATTATATACCCTGTCTGATAGCTGAATGACAGATATATTACGGAATTAACCATTGTTTTTTTTTAAATACAACATCCAACTGTATTAAATATTTGCGTTTTTCATTTTTCGTATCTCTAGATGTCTGTTTCCGTACCTTTGGCGTCATTTTTCAATGACGTCAAAATATGTGTCACGTCATATTTCATGTATGGGGTGTCTCATGAAGGAAAATACTGTACTAAATTTCTGAGTCATTACAGTTTCATAAGTAGTAAATTTTATAAACTTTATAAATATAACATTAATATATCACATAACAAAACAACGGGTTTGCGAAACAGTTTCAATAATTTAAATGTTAACAACATGTATATAAAACCTTGGTGTGGCCCCATGACGTCGAAAGTTTTCAAGGCTCAACGTTTTGTTTATTTGTTATGGTACAGCCGTGGAACATAGGAGTTTGCTGAATCGATCAGGTATTTGTGACGGAATTAACCGTTGTAATATTTGTTTGTTCATGCAGCCGTTTTGAGTATAAAAACAGCATTTAATTTGGTAAAGATACATTTATTATTCCGTATTATACCATTGATTCAGTGAAGCGTAATGTTTTGTCGTCCATGTTTTAATCGTTTTTGGGGACTGAAATATATACCTCGTCTGTTTTCCGAATATATGCTGACATTCAGGGTTGAAGAACCAATGAAAATATGTGTAACAAACTAAATCCGTAATATATAATGATATCTTTATAAAAGAAGATATCAGGTTTGTATATGTATTATATAATGAATATAAAAAAAAACATTCTGTTTTTATCTCCTGCCTAGTCATATGTTTTAGTGTTTAAAATTTTCTGTAACTCCTGGGTCTATGACAATTCAATCCATACTTTATAGCTGTGAATGTCTCCATTTAGAAACAGCAGAAAGTTGTGACAAAGTCAGATTAGATTATTAATTTAATGTTTGGATTTTCATTAAATTTGGTCAGAACATATATCTTGGTAATGATAACAACCTATAAAACAAATTAAAATTTATGGATATATCACAAAATAGTAATGTATATTTTTTTCTTTTAACAGATTGACCCTGAGAAAAATATAATGGTATTTTGTTCCCATGCTGTAGAACACCCAAAGTGTCCTGTGGACAATGGTCATGTCAGAGTTCATTTGTACTCTTCAGCCATGGTTATTAAACCTCATAAAAAGTTTGATGACGTAAGATATTTAGAAATAATCAAAACTAGGATTAAGATGGACGAGGGTCAAACAAAAACATCATAAACTTTTACAGATGAGAGATCAGAAAACAGCTCATATGAGGAAAAATATTTACGATGTTTAAAAATGATGGGTATGAGGTTATGGTGTTTTAATGCCACTTTCAACAATATTTCAGTTATATCGTGGCTGTCAGTTTTATTGGTGGAGAAAACCACACACATGCCGCAAGTCACTAACAAACTTTATCACATAATGTTGTATCAAGCACAACTCGCATGAGCGGGATTCGAACTCGCAACGTTCATCATGATGGGCACTGATTGCATAGGAAGTTGTAAACCCAAATACCATACGATTACAAACACGACGGCCCCTTTAAGAGTTTAATATTTGATAATTGGATAAATAGTGGTTTAATTTATTTAGATTATATTTTAAGTGAAACTTGGGAGATAGGTCCAAATTTAATTTTAAACCAATTAAGATGCAAGACTATTTGGATAGCTGAATTTACTTGCCTGAAAAAAAGCAATACCTAATGGTATCATACATTACAGGCTCAAAATGCTATCAAATGTTTGGTACATTTTCAAATTTAAGATAAATTTATAGTAAAGGGAAAATGTATAGATCCTTCACAACTGTCAAACAAATATCTTTATTATGAATATATTAATATAAATATTTTGAAACCAATTGGTATGAATACTTGATTAATGTATTTATCTATAAATCAATTAATTTTAGAGTCGCATTTCATTTTATACGTGTTTTGATTGGTTTAAAAGGTTGAGGTTATTTTCATATGTACGGAATCTGAAAATAGACGTCGTTCTCAAGGCGTTGCATGCTGTTGTCATCGGGTGATTTTCTTTAAATGAGGCACCTTTGGGGTTATTTAAATTTATTTCCGATTATGTACCTTAGATTGATTGATTTTTTTTTGTTTAATGCCACTTTCAGCAATATTTCAGCTATATCATGGCAACCAGTTTTAAGTGGTGGAAGAAACCGGAGTACCCGGAGAGAACCACCGACCATAGGCAAGCAACTGGTAAACTTTATCACTTGCGGCTGCAAGTCGAGTGCACCCTTTTTTGTAATATACAAAGCCAGGCGCGAACCCACACCGTATTGGTGATAGGCTTGTATAAGTTGTTAGGTAATCCAACTACCTAATTCGTTGAGCCACCCGGGGCCCTCCTTATTTTGAAAAAATAAATATATTTTTCAATATTACAACAACAAAAAGTTTGAATTAATTTATAAGGATTGATCGAAATTATTTGTTCGGTTCATTCGAAATAACCTCAATCAGGTTGTACACACCCTTGCGTTACGCGGGTTACACGGTGTGTACAACCTGATCGAGGTTATTTCTTCATGAACCGAACAAAAATTGCGATCAATCCTTAAATGCAAAACCAAGCATGCATCAACTTTACTTTTAAATTTTTCAATATTTAGCAGAAAATAAACTAAAAATATTCAGATGGAAATTACTGCAATATATTATTCCTACAAAGAAAGTACTTTAAGGAAATGGAAATTTGCTAATGTAAATAGTCAATATGTACGTAATTTTTGTAGTCAAAGTTCAACTGTAGTTATCTCCCTTTAAATTGTAAAAATGTCAGTTGATCTTTCATTGATATTCATTAAAGCTCTCTATAGTGGGTGACTCAGAGAACCTATCCTAACACCAAACAATTTGACGATTTTTAGAATGATAATGTCTAAATATTTGTAATGGTCCTCTAGAAAGATTTCTACTTTGGTTTCAACAGGATTTTAAACTTGTTAAAGACTTATTTTGTTTAAAAAGCATGGAGATAAGTTATGTATCAATGTTGATTAGTTTTGATTATTTGGCCCAAATGACCTAAAACATATTCGGTGTAGGGGTCAAATGATACCTTGTTTAGCCCAAATGTGCATCTCCCTTGTATCCAATCAGCATTGTTGTAACATAAAATGTTTTCTTTTTTACAGAATGGTTTTGATTACGTAATGACTTATTATGATGATCCACAGTCGAACTATCCTTCTTTTTGTTACTCCTGGCTAGCTAAAACAGGTAAGCTTAATCTCCCATCCTATGCTTCTTTTTGTTACTCCTGGCTAGCTAAAACAGGTAAGCTTAATCTCCCATCCTATGCTTCTTTTTGTTACTCCTGGCTAGCTAAAACAGGTAAGCTTAATCTCCCATCCTATGCTTCTTTTTGTTACTCCTGGCTAGCTAAAACAGGTAAGCTTAATCTCCCATCCTATGCTTCTTTTTGTTACTCCTGGCTAGCTAAAACAGGTAAGCTTAATCTCCCATCCTATGCTTCTTTTTGTTACTCCTGGCTAGCTAAAACAGGTAAGCTTAATCTCCCATCCTATGCTTCTTTTTGTTACTCCTGGCTAGCTAAAACAGGTAAGCTTAATCTCCCATCCTATGCTTCTTTTTGTTACTCCTGGCTAGCTAAAACAGGTAAGCTTAATCTCCCATCCTATGCTTCTTTTTGTTACTCCTTGTTACTGCAATAGAAATAATAATAAAAGTCTGCTTGTACAAAGCAGGTACACTGTATCAAAATAAAAATAAGCCTCATGGCTTGCCTTGGAAATCCAAACTTGACAACAGACTGCAATGGTGAAAATTTAAATAATCATCATAAAAACCAAGAATGGAAATGCAATTAAATGTTTTAGTTTTAGGCATATGGTGTTTAACGCCACTGTCAACAAACCACCGACCTGCTGCAAGTCACTGACTTACATTATGACATTATGTTGTATCGAGTACACCTCACCATGAATGAGGATCAAACTCATAACTATAGTGGTGATAGGCACTGATGCACAGATAGTTGAAAATCCAACTACCATACGATCACGACCACGACAGCCCTTAATCATCATAAGAACCAGGAATGGAAATGCAATTAAAAACATGAAATGAAACATCATTGTGCATGAAGATTAATTTATGTACCAATGAATGTGCCAGGGTTCATTGGGTCCTAGTCCATTTCAAAAAGTTTTCAGCTGGAAAGGCAAGATAAACAATTTGTGGTTTATAATTACAATAGAAAAAAAAATGAGTTGTTCAGTAGCTGTTGAAAAGTTTTAGTAGTCAAAACTTTGCACGATGTAACTGAAATATTGTTGAAAGTGGCATTAAACACCATAAACCCACTCAAAATTTTGCTTTATTTACTAAATTTATATTTTGACTATTTACAGGTGTGCCTATGTTTGTAGATGAACTTCACGATGCAGCGAAAAACCTGGGTAAAAAAAGACCAGTAACTTTAACTCAGTCCAATTATCCTGCAGAAAGTACCACGTCAAATAGACAATACTGTTAATATTTTAAGCACCGCGTCAAATAAACAATACTGTTAATATCTAAGGCAGAAATTACCATGTCATATTGACAATACTGTTGATATCTGTGATATCTGTGACTTAAATTAAATAAGGATATCTTACAAAAAGTACCACATTAATAGACAATACTGTTGATATCTGTGTCAGAAATTACCACATCAAATAAACAATACTGTTAATATCTATGATAGGATTGGACTCCTTAATTAAATAAAGATATCTAATTAATCAAGGATATCTGACAAAAAGTACCTCATCAAATAAACAATAATGTTGATATCTGTTATAGGATTCGACTTTTTAATTAAACAAAGATATCTAATTAATCAAGAGATAATGTTTGGTTTTTTTGCCAGTCTCATTCAAACTGTTTGATAAAATTTTGTGAATGAAGAAATTGTTTTACTATTATTTTGAATTTAACACCATTAGAAGTGTTTTTATCCCCTCGCCAACGAAGTTGCGAAGGGATATAGTAACGCTACCGTCCGTCCTTCCGTCACATCCTTGTGAACACTCTAGGATCAATATCCTTCAATGGATTTTGACCAAACTTGGTACATATTTAGTCCTTAAGAGAATCTGGAACCCTATTGATTTTCAAGGTCAAAGGTCAAGGTCACTGGGTCAAATTTTTACCACATAACATCCTTGTGAACACTCTAGAATCAACATTCTTCAATGGATTTTGACTAAACTTGGTACATACTTAGTCCTTAGGAGAGTCTGGAACCCTATTAATTTTCAAGGTCAAAGATCAAGGTCACCGGGTCTAATTTTTACTGCATAACATCCTTGTGAACACTCTAGAATCAACATCCTTCAATGGATTTTGACCAAACTTGGTACATACATAGTCCTTAGGAGAGTCTGTAACCCTATTGATTTTCAAGGTCAAAGGTCAAGGGGTCAAATTTTTACCGCATAACATCCTTGTGAATACTTGTGAATCAACATCCTTCAATGGATTTTGACCAAACTTGGTACATACTTAGTCCTTAGGAGAGTCTGGAACCCTATTGATTTTCAAGGTCAAAGGTGATGGGGGTCAAATTTTTACTGCATAAAACCTTGTGAACACTCTAGAATCAACATCCTTCAATGGATGTTGACCAAACTTGGTACATACTTAGACCTTAAGAGAATCTGGAACCCTATTGATTTTCAAGGTCAAAGGTCAAGGTCACAGGGTCTAATTTTTAGGCGAGGGGATACGCCACGCTTTGCGTTGCCCTTGTTGTTTATGTTTTTCGTTTTTATCTTCAATTGTCTTGAAGGTAACAGCTCTGAGAGTTTGATTTACATCACCCCCCAGTTTTATGAGGGGATTCATGTTACTAATTTTTTGTTTTCTGTGTATTGTTTTGTGGACCATTGTTTTTATTTTGTTCTTTATCTTTTGGCCATTGTATTATATTGAAATATTGTTGAAAGTGGCGTTAAACACCATAATACTAACCCCTGTATTGTCTGTCTTTCTTCGATTTATAGCTTCTGATTATCCCTTTCTGTAACTTTGATTCCTGTGTTAAATTTTCCTTCCTATGTCAAATTTGTCCTGTTTCAAGGTTTCCCTCCTGTGTCAAGGTTCCCCTCATTTTCCAGGTTTCCCTCCTATACATTCAGTTTTAATGTGGTGTAGTGTGTTGCCAGCATTTAGTTTTTAATTCCATTTTTTTCACATTTGACTTTACCTTGCATATATGTATACCAAAAAAAAACCAAAGAGAAACTTCTTAAATAGATGATATTTGTCAGTTTTTTTTGTCTCTCTGACAAAATATACTACATTCTAATATAAAGAAAGAAAAACATCATATAATTTACATGTAGATAATGTTTTTTGGTTGGTCTCATTCATACTGTTTAATAAAATTTTGTCAATAAAAAAACTTATTTTACTGTTATTTTGATTTTGACGCCATTGGAATTCTTTTTATTTTATCTTCAGTTGTCTTGAAGGGGGCCATTATGGTAATTTGATTTACATCACCCACGTTTTTATGTGGGGTATGTGTTGCTCAATCTTTAGTTTTCTGTGTTTTGTTTTGTGGACCATTATTTGTATTTTGTCCTTGTTCTTTTGGCCATTGTATTGTCTGTTCATCTCTGATTGGTACCTTCACATTTTTTGTCTATCTATGCAGTAAGTGCCTATCATCAATGGAGTGTGTAACTTTGACCCCCTGTCAATGTATACTCTATACAACTGTATGTGATAAAGTTTATCATTTACTTGTGACAGATCTCTTGATTTCTCTGTGTACTTCTGTTTTCTCTACACTGACTTGGATTTAGCAATATAATTACAATATTGCAATAAAATAGCAATAAACCCCCATAATCATCTATCTATGAATATTTCAATTATTTTGCCTTACAATTATGTCTGTAAACCACATCGGTGGTGTTATTGTTATAGTGCTAGCCTTGAGTGTGGTGAAAATCCTCGAGTCAGGTCAAACCAAAGACTATCAAATTGTCATTGGTTGTTTCGACACTATACATGTAGAATGATCCTAGAGTCAGGTCAAACCAAACACTATCAAATTGTCATTGGTTGTTTCGACACTAAACATGTAGAATGAAGGAGTAAGAGCAAATACTGGTTGACTCAATCGGGATGGTGTAGTGATATGTCTACCTTGGAGGATAGTGTATCTGAGTAGTGACATGTCTACCTTGGAGGATAGTGTATCTGAGTGTAGTGATATGTCTACCTTGGAGGATAGTGTATCTGAGTGTAGTGACATGTCTACCTTGGAGGATAGTGTATCTGAGTGTAGTGACATGTCTATCTTGGAGGATAGTGTATCTGAGTGTAGTGACATGTCTACCTTGGAGGATAGTGTATTTGAGTAGTGACATGTGAATGATAGTGTATCTGAGTGTAGTGACATGTCTACCCATGGAGGATAGTGTATCTGAGTAGTGACATGTCTATCTTGGAGGATAGTGTATCTGAGTGTAGTGACATGTCTACCTTGCAGGATAGTGTATTTGAGTAGTGACATGTGGATGATAGTGTATCTGAGTGTAGTGACATGTCTACCCATGGAGGATAGTGTATTTGAGTGTAGTGACATGTCTACCCGTGGAGGATAGTGTATCTGAGTGTAGTGACATGTCTACCCATGGAGGATAGTGTATCTGAGTAGTGACATGTGGATGATAGTGTATCTGAGTGTAGTGACATGTCTACCCATGGAGGATAGTGTATCTGAGTGTAGTGACATGTCTACCCATGGAGGATAGTGTATCTGAGTGTAGTGACATGTCTACCCGTGGAGGAGTGTATCTGAGTGTAGTGACATGTCTACCCGTGGAGGATAGTGTATCTGAGTGTAGTGACATGTCTACCCGTGGAGGATAGTGTATCTGAGTGTAGTGACATGTCTACCCGTGGAGGATTGTGTATCTGAGTGTAGTGACATGTCTACCCGTGGAGGATAGTGTATCTGAGTGTAGTGACATGTCTACCCATGGAGGATAGTGTATTTGAGTAGTGACATGTGGAGGATAGTGTATCCGAGTGTAGTGACATGTCTATCTGTGGACTTTTGTCTCGGCTAGCATTATAAAAATTCAACTAAGCATTTTAGTCTAGTACATAGCAGACATCATCATCTCCTTGAAAGCATTTCACAACAACCACTCGCTCACTATAATGTTTCTTCAATTGTTTAAAAATCTTGGTAGAGTTTATATTTGATCTATATCCAATAATAAATGACATATAATAATGGGAAATATTGCATAATGTAATATTTATTATGACTTTCAAAATGTCTTATAGTTTAAACCAAAGTGGTGTTGTCATGGGTACTGGTAGTTAACTTGATTTAGTGCTGAGGTTTGTGGGTTGGATTCATTATCAGGTCAAACAAAGACAAAAAAGGTATTTGTTGCTTCTCCTTCCATCATGCAGCAATTGGGACAACAGCCAAGACTGGTCGGCTAGGAGTTGGAGTGAAACACAATGCAAGTCTACATGCAGAAATATATTTTCACTGAGCTTGGTTTATAAAAATCTTAACTCATTGTGTTTAATTAGTACAAACAAGTCAAAATCATTTCATCAAAAAGGTGCTTATTCTTACCATGTTAAAGCTTAAAAATTGTGTTCAATTGCTGTTAGACAACAATCCCTCTCATACTTTATTTAACTCTGATTGATTCAATAAAGATTTGAAGAGGCCATGTTTGCAATGATATGAAAGTTCAGTCATCCAAACAAAGATTGAGGGCTTTTTGTTTATGAACAGTTTATTAAAGTCCCCCAATAATAAATATGAATGTCATTTAATTTAAACTTCAGTTTTCAACTGTAGAAAACCTCCAACAATTAAGTGCTGAAGAAAAATAGTTATTTTGGTGGTATTACTCGTGAACATTCTTTCTGATTTTCATTTAATTTGGAAACCAATTGTGCTTTAATTTCTAAATCGCTGAAATTCCATTTTTTTCCCGAGAAACCACGTGTGTGATTGGAAAAATTATTACCTGTGCATGTTAAATGTCCTGTTGTGGTTTTTTTTTACATTTGTAAATTGGAAATTAAAGATGGCCACCATGGAGAAGAAATTAGGAGGCTAAACGAAACTGATCATCATTTATTGGTCTTTCGATTCCCCTCTTCCTGACAGAAGCTATAGTCCTGGATTGCTGCTGATAATGAAGTCGACCAACATATGCAAAATACAATCACCGGACGAATAGCGATCTGACATATACTCTACTGGATAACTATAAATACAATTTCTTCAGTGGATAAACAATTGCTGGTTTATGGGTGATAAGCAAGTCGGTGGGAAATTAGTTATAAATAGTCAGACCTGTTATATGTGAGTTTATTTGCGTTTCTGTTGATACATATTCTATTTCAGTTTCTCGGGTGATGGTGGACGTTTTCACACTTTATAAACTTGTGAATATGTTTTCTTAAGATATCACTGTGGGTGTGTTAATGAAGGAAGGTTGGGGACTTCTTGCTTTTGAATCATTTATTAAGTTGGCCAAATAATACGAATACGAATGCCTTATTTTGTTTTGATATATTTACAAATACAAAAAGCATCTATATAGAGCTTTTCACAGAATAAAGATACCCCAGTATACATACACAAATGTACATAACATTACAATAGTAAGTATGCAAATATTAAAATTAATAAAACACAAGCATACATGTAGCACTGGAAGCAAGAGTCCATGCATAGCACTAGCTAAAATATAAGCAAACTGAATGTAAGCCCTCCAAAATAGTTACTTGATATGAAAGTATGAGAAATGGTCAGTTTGCTTAATTAATTCAAATATGATCCCAAACGTTGAGAATATGAGTTGCTGAGATGCCTTCCTACAAATTTTACCAATATGAATATAAAAATTTAACTGATAATCTATATCGATACCAAGAAGTTTTACAGTAGCTTCACATCAGAGGTCAGAATTTTGAATATGAAAAAATGGATTTTTATTGAATGTCTTTTTACCAACAGCTAGAACCTGAAATTTATCATGATTTGCCTGCATTTTATTTATTTCAAACCATTGGATGGGTTAAGTGATTCTGATTCTAATGTGGAAATTGATACAACATAGTCAGGGTTACAGAAAGAAAGGGTATTGTCTGCATAATTAAGTACCATTTTTTATAAATAAAAATATATCGTTTATAAAAACTTTAAGCAGGAGGGTTCCCAGAATCTGAATGAATCCCTGAGGTAGTCGGGGTTACAGAAAGAAAGGGTATTGTCGTCTGCATAATTATACAAAGTACCATTTTTTATCAATAAAAATATATCGTTTATAAAAACAGGAGGGTTCCCAGAATGAATCCCTGAGGTGCCCCTTTGTGGGTGTCGACCCAACAACTAAGAAAACAATTTATTTTGATTTGCTGTTTTCTGATTGACAAAATTTATATGATTTTAGAAGAGAGACCAAATGAATAGAAACAGTTTATTGTGTGATCCAAATTATTTTACTGGCTTCCCATAGCAAACAGTGGACTTGCTACATCAGTTATATGTACGTGTTTATTCCTCTAACAACTCTCTACAGTTACACGTGGAGGATAACCTCCTTAGAATGACGTGGAGAGTAGAGACAGGGTGTATACGTACATTTTAATACAACTCTGATTGTTTTAGAGAAATAAGATATCTAAATTCAATTTTTTATATTCAATTCAGTCGATATATAGCATACATATAATCGACTATATAACAAAACAACACAAACAATCATGCATACAAACACATTAAATAAAAATATACATTAATTTATGCAGTTCAACATACACACAAGATACAAAAGCATCTAAATTATTTCTCGTAAATACAGTATTTATCAATTTTATCCAGTTGTTTGCAGGAGAGCCCTTCTCTTATTGCTTTGTTGTTGTTTTTTTGTGTATGTTTGTGTTTAGTGATGTCAAACATTTTGTCTTATCAATTGTTTACGTTCTGAGTTGTGTTGTCGGCTACGATTTCAGCATAACAACGGTGGTCGGTTCGTCTTTATCTCCAGTTGTTTGTAGGAGGGATCATGAGTTATTTACGTTATTTATGTTTGTGTATATTGTCACAGGCGCTCGTGGTACGGACCTGCACCCCCTTTTTTCTAACTTTCTGTTTACAAATTTATTTTCAATAAAATTTCTTTATTTCTTTATTATTTCATCTCTTTTTCCTTATTTTAACTTGTTCGTGTCAATATTCATACAATCTCATGTTAACAACAATTTGCATGTTTCGACCATACAGTAGGGTCGAAACATATATAGGGGGGTGGTCCGTGCCACGAGCGCCTGTGTTTCTGCTTCTGCCATATGATTGCCTCCTTCATCATATTGAAGATTATGCAATTTTTATTTTTGTGCGGCATGCCCAACGAATAGTGAGGCCAAAATTTAAATCAGTTTCCAAATAGATGATAATAAACAATAAAACAATTTGAATTTACAATTTACAATTAAAACTATATACAGTGAGTTGTCACTGTCTGGACTATACGAACACGATCCTTGCCCTAAAGGCCTCGGGTATGTCCATCTCAACAATGTCTGGAGCTAATAGGTTCCAGTCTCGTACTGTTCTTGGAAAGAATGATATATTCCTGGTGTCAATACGGGAGGATGGTATCTGGAATGACTTGTTGTGTGCTTGTCTGGTTTTTCGGCCTGTTGGAATTAGCCTGTTTTCCTTGTTGATGGCTACAAGTTCTCTATCGATTTTATATAGCATCACAAGTCTACCGTCATTTCTTCTGTCTGCAAGTGGTCTCCATTTTAGTCTTTGTATGATGTTGTTTACACTAGATCTATTTCTGTGATTCTTGCTACATATCTAGTCTCTCTTCTCTGCACTGCCTCCACCTTGTTTATATCAGTTTGTGTATATGGGTCCCAGACTGTAGTAGCATATTCTACTAGTGGACGTGCAAGAGTGAAATATGCTTGTTCTTTTATCCTGATTGATGGGATTTTCAGGTTTCTACGCAGAAAGCCAAGAGTTTTATTTGCTTTGCTGGTAATATAATTTATGTGCTGGTCCCATTGTAATTTGTTTGTGAACGTGAGGCCTAAATATTTGGCGGATGTAACTGACTCTAGCGTATGCCCGTGGAGTTGGTATTTGGCATCAATTGTTTTCTTTTTGTTGGTCACTCTGAGTACTGTGCATTTATCAGGGTGGAATTTCATGCACCATTCATTTTCCCAATGTCCCAGCTTATCTAGATCTTTTTGTAGAGTTTCAGCATCGTTGTTGTTGGATATTGTCAGGTACACTATTGTGTCATCGGCGAAGAGTCTTACTGTTGATGTTAGTCTTTATTGGAGGACGTTTATGTAGTAGCGTGCGTGCGTGCGTGCGTGCTTGCGTGTGTGTGTGTGTGTGTTGGTGCCCAACACATGTTTGTGTTGTGTTTGTCTTCGTCTTGTGTCTTGTGTACACAATATTGTTATTTCTCTGGATTGTCCATTCTTGATTGCCTTCTTCGCTTTTCTGTAGCGTTTATTTTCAATACTTAAATTGATAATTTGTTTGGAGAAATATTGTTATTCGCTATGAATCGCCGTTTTAGCACAAGAGAGACCTCTTATTTTGGCTGCAACTATCGGTGCCACATATAACATAAGACCTCAACGAATTCATAACATATACCAGACTAGACATCAAACTGGCTATCTGCTGTCCACCCGAATATATTGTATATTCGTGTAAGATACAGTAAAGAAGCGTTGATAGAGTTAGGTGCAGATATAATTACCCCCGAAAATGACCCTATTAAAATAATACATTTTAATTTACAATGTTGACATCAGAACTTTTGTTTAAGCTGGACAATTAATGGATACTTTATAAGATGTTAGGGTTGGGATTGTGGTGCTTAGCGCCACTTTCAACAATATTTCAGTTATATCGTGGTGTTCAGTTTTATTGATAGAGGAAACCAAATTTAGTACCCTGAGAAAACCGCCGACCTGTCGCAAGTCACTGGCAAACTTTATCACATAATGCTGTATCGAGTACACCTCGCCATGAGCGGGATTCGAACAATTTTAGTGATGATATGCTCTGATTGCACAGGTACTTGTAAATCCAACTACTACGTGACACGATCACGACCATGACGGCCCTGTTTAATCACCCTCACCCCCCCCCCCCCCCCCCAAATCAAGCTAACAATAACAACCAAGTATGCACAACAGTAACTATTAAAATAAAATAGAGATCGGGACACAGGCACTTGTTTCATTCAAAAAATATATGCCCTCAGGAAGAGGAGGGGGCATCTATTTTTAATGAAACAAGTGCTTGTGGATCGGGAACTAACAATGTATGTGGCACAGTGTCAGTACATATCACGAAGTACTTAATCTTAACGCATGGGCACGCTGAGCTGTTGCCCGGTACTTTACGCGCATAGGGGCCCCATGCTAATTTATGTATGTTGTGACTTGCTGTCAATAAATAAATAAATACTATACCATACTAAACTATAAATATTTGCTATTGTTCAAACGTTTGTTGTGTTGATTAATATTTGCTGTACAGCATGTTTTGTAATGTTTAAATACTGACTTTGTTGGAAATACCAATGCAATAAACATATGCTTAATTTTATCCATGAATTTACATTACTATTCCTGTGAGTGGTCCACTGCATTGCTTTGTTCGTGGTCTATAATGCTGTTAAGACGGCCCTTATCTGGCCACAGTGTTCATTTATATCTTAGACACCTTTCACCTTATGTATGTTCTTGTTTCATTTCTATTTTTGTGCAGTTTTATATGTGTTTATTGTCTGACATTGAAGACACACAGAAATAGCAAACTTTATTATATAGATAGCTGTGAATTAGAGAATTTTCCGAGTTAAATAAAAACGATAATTTCACAGTGAAATTATCGTTTTTAATTTCACCCTCGCTATATTTCACGCCATTTCGTTGTCAACGTCACATGAAGACTTACAGTTTAAAAGGTAAAGATTCGACGTTATTTGGCTTCGTGTACGCTTCAATTTTGATCAAATTTAACTAAAATAATATTTCAAGGTAAGCATTTTAATTATTTTATTGTCGTGGGTGGCGCCATGTTTTTTTTTAAGCGATACACATTATGGTATATCCCTACGCTACACACCTAATATAGTGCAATTAAACTCATTTTATATTAAATTCGATTCGAAACATTTTTTGATCTATATAATATATACTATAACTAACTGACGAGTTTCATTATCAAGAATATGCCACTCATTCGCGCATTCGTGAGTTACTGCGTTATTTGGTCATTCGTGACAATATTTTTGATAATGAAACTCGTCAATTAGTTATAGTATAATTAATTACATGCTGATTATTGACGTATAGGTTAACGTTGACACCATCTCTGAAGGAAATGAAGATCGTGAGGTCGTTAACATATTAGAATTCTAAAGGCATTTGTTAAATTTATTCTCAGTTCTATTTTCATTGACCTAGATGCTGGAAAACATCTGTCTAACCTTCATGGCAGGTATGTTGTTGATCCAGTAGACAAGGTCTCAGATGCTTGTATGTAAGAAATGTTGTATAGATAGCTTAAGAAAAACAAAATGAAAAATACAAAATACCACTCTGTCGGAATAAGTCCAAAGTCCAATGTCAAAATCGTAGAAAGAGGCAAAATAGATATATCTAACACACAAATATATAACCGCTCACTTCCATGACATGATACAGGCACGTCAATATAAAGTGGCGGAGATAAACTAGTTTTATGGGTCCAAGCCGTTCCCCCTTACTGAAATGCAAGTGTTTCCATATGTGAGTAAAATGCCATCCCCCATACATTTTGTATATACCCGAGCGAACAGTGTTATTATAAAGAACGCTATAATCTTGATTGCTCGGTCTATGATGTGTAACGCCACTTTCAAGAATAATTCTGTATAATCTTGTATATTATACATAATGTATCTGATCTTCTTCTTCTTTCACTACGGAAATCTTCAACTTGATGAAGGTTACTTTCCGGCGCATGCCTGGCATGACATTTTTTTTTAATTAATTTTCATTTTTTACAATCTTTATTAATTTTCATTTTCATGTTATCATTCTTTTTCTTTTTCTTTAGTATAAGATAAAAACATGTTGTAGCCTATTAGATCAGGTGTGGAAATGTTTTAAGGAGGACATCATGTGTCAGTCTCTCCCTAAACCCTAAAAATTTCTGTAGAGGTACTGTTTGTAATATGTTCAGGTAATTTATTTCAATCTTTGATAGTTCTGCAGAAGAATGAAAATTTGAATGAGTCTTTGTTGCACTGTATTTGTCTGATGGGTTTTGAATGGGTAGATCTTGTTCTGGATTGGCTAGGTATTAGGATGTTATCATATGGAACTGCAATTTTGTTGTTGATTATTTTGTAGAATATATGTAATCTAGTTTTAAGACGTCTTTTTTGTAGTGTTGGCCAATCAAGTAAGTGTATCATTTCTGTGACGCTGCTAGTATTGTGGTGTCTGTGGCATGCATATCTTGCTGCTCGTCTTTGGACCCGTTCGATTTTATAGATGTTTTCGGTGGTATATGGGTCCCAGACAGAGCAGTAGTATTCTAGTTTGGGTCGCACAAGAGATTGGTATGCTCTATCTTTTACAGATTTTGAATTAATTTGGAGGTTGCGTCTGATGAATGAAAGAGATTTATTTGCTTTGGATGTCATTTGTTGAATGTGATTGTTTTATTTTAAATCTGCTGATAGTGTGACTCCCAGATATTTTGCTGATTTTACTGATTCTAAGATGTGCCCATGCATGTTGTAGTAAAAATGCCATTAGCCAATCCTGTTCCCATTTGACAGCTGATTCAAGGTGTTCTTGTAGTTTTATGCAATCTGCTTGTGTTTCAATAGGTTTATATATAATGCTATCATCTGCAAAGAGTTTTATTTGGCTATGCTAGATATAATCTGGTAGGTCGTTTATGTATATTAGAAACAGTATGGGACCTAGTACAGTTCCTTGGGGCACGCCAGAGGTGACTGCAATTTGTTCAGATGGTGTGTGTTCTAAAAGTACTGTCTGTGTTCTGTTTGCAAGAAAAGATGTTATCCAGTTTGTTATTTGGTCAGATATACCATAAAATTTTAGCTTGGAGATGAGTCTTTTGTGTGGCACTTTATCAAACGCTTTTGCGAAGTCCGTTATTATTAAATCTGTTTGAATGTTTTTATCATTGTTTTGTGCTAGTTGGTGAGCAAGTGATATTATTTGTGATTCACATGACCTATTCGATCTAAAATCATGTTGCATTTCGTACAAGATGTTGTTTGATTCCAGGTGTTCCATCATATTACTAGCGATTACATGTTCTAGCAGTTTGCAGGAAATACAGGTTAGAGATATTGGCCTGTAATTCGCTGGGTGGTGTTTGTCTCCCTTTTTGTATACTGGTGTTACATTTGCATGGTTCCAATCAAGTGGAACTTGCCCTGTTTCCATTGATTTTTTGTAAATGATGGTAAGTATGTCTGAGCAAATGTCTGCATTTTCTTTGAGTATTTTACCAGCGATGTTGTCTGGACCTACAGCTTTTTTGGAGTTGATGTTGTTGATGAGTTTCAGTATGCCTATTTTGGAAATTGAGATGTTTTTCATGATTGGATGTGTACTAGAACCTTTATCTGGAATTTCTGTGTTCGCTTCTGATGAAAAGGCTGATTAGAATTGCCTCTTTAAGATATTGGCTTTTTCGGTTGGATCTGCAAGTAAGACTCCTTCACTTCTGAGAGGTGCTATACTGGTGTTTTCTTTTTTCTGGCTTTTTATATAGGAGTATACATTTTTGGGTTGTTTATTGAACATTTGTTGGTCTGGTTCGTTTATGTCTAGGTCAAAAATCATAATTTCAATGTAATTCCAGTATGAATTACGCATTTCTTTCTGGAGTTTTGATTTAACTTCTTTGTATATTTTAATAGTATGTTCACTGTTTGATTTTTTTCTTTTTGAATAATTTGTTTTTCTTGTTTATTAGCTTTTTAATTTGAGGTGTTACCCATGGTAGTGTTGTTTTATTACCAATTGATTTTGTTGGAATGTTTTTCTTTATGGAATCAGTAGTGGAGTTTTTGAAATAATTCCATAGATCATTTATATCCATATGATTTTGATTTTCTTTCATATATGAGCGAGTGGTTTGTAAGTCTTGCTCTATTTTTTCCCAGTTAGCCTTTTTGTACTAATATACTTTGTGAGGCTTTTGTTTTATTTTAGGAAGTGATAGATTGATTTCACTGAAGATAATATCGTGATCACCCATAGGTGGTAGCGTTTCAATTCTGTTTATGAAAGATGGATTTGACATACACAGATGATCTAGTGTTCGGTCGTTTCTTGTCGGTTTGTCTATGACTTGTGTTAGATTATGGTCATTTAATATATCGAGTAAGTTTTGGTGCAGGGATGGATCTGGTTTACTTGGTACAACCGATGGAATGTTCCAGTCAATGTGGCCTAGATTGAAATCTCCACTTAGCCATATGTTTGCATTTGTTTTATTGCACACTCTGCTTAAGGAGTTATTTAGTTGCTCTAATGATTCCCCTTTATCTGAAGGTGGTCTGTAATAGGTTCCTAGATATAGTGTTTTGTTTCCCGTTGACTTTATTGTTGCCCAAACTATCTCACAGTTTGTGTCTAATTCTGTGACTTGTGATGTTATGTTTTCATTGGAAATTGCAATTAGAACTCCCCCATAGCCATCTTTCCTGTTTTTACTATAAACAGTATATTTAGTTTTATCAAAGTATGATATGGTGAAATGTTATCAGACAGCCATGTTTCTGAGCCAAAAATTATTGTAGGTTTACATAATTCTATTATTTGATCTACTGTCTATTTTGGAACTCTTTGACTTAAAGGTTTGTCTATCTTCTTGACAAAGAAGATGTTATACGTGTATGTATATAATATTAGTTTTATAGAAGAGAGCCGATGACTTCAACCATTATCTAAATATTTATAAAGGAATATGATACGACAATATCAACTGCAAATCCTACAAATACACGGTCAACGCTGACAAAAAAGAAAATACTTGATAATCAATCACAAATCACTTTTGTTTTATTTGGGTATTTGCACCAAAGATGACGAAATTGATACCATTTCCTGTATTGGATAATAAAATTATATAAGTGTCCATACAAGTCGGAATTTTGGGATAATTTAACAAACAAAGTCAAAATTTCGTCATTAATTTTTTATGAATGTCCCTTACAGAATTTCGTACATCTATGTACAGTGTTGTTTCTACAAGTTACATTGTAGTAGTATTTTCAACGAAAAAACACTGTTTCGTTTCAAGCAAGTTTTGTAATTTCTTTGAAAAATAATTCTCGCTTATATTCACGTGGGGCCCTGTTTGATAATGTCCTGTGGTGGCGGCAATCTTGGATTTCCTATTCAGACATAGAATAAAATATTTGCAAGGGGCTACCCATTGAATATTCATGTACATATTGGGTTCGATCAAGTTTGTTATTACTGGGAATATGCAACATATAGTTTATTTTTAAATGGTTCAGTGATAAAGGTCAGAGAAGAATCATTTTATATCTACCCCCAAATATCTTATGTTAAATATATATATCATTGGGGCTTCTATCTGGGATTTTCATGAATCCACACAAAATAATTTTCTAAAGACCTACCCAATGATTATTCGTATACAGTTTATATTATAACAATCTACATTCCTGTAAAATTATCTCCCTTCCTTTCATGTTTTTTAAATAAATAAAATCATTTTGTTTAGATATGACATCATTTTGTATTGCTGATATATTAAATTACATGCATTAAAAAAATTATGAATGTATTATAAATATATTTTAGCATAGATTTCTTGTTTTATGTTCAGTGATTAACAGACCATTTTTTCCCTCAATAAATACTTAATATACAAGATAAAGTTATCTTTCTTTTTCCAGTTGAATCCTTGAGGAATACCTCCATCAGATAACGTATGTAAATGAATGCATAGTTCATCACATGTGAATATATAGTGATTTAGCATGCATTTTTTCTGGTAAAGAAGTAGAAAATGTCTCAGTCAATTAAGAGACCAAGGTGGCCATCTTGGATTTCGAATCACTTCAAAAAGTAACAACACTTCTTCAGAACTCATGTAGGAATATTTCTGGCAAGTCTGTCGACATCATATACAGTAGTTTTGGGGTAAAAACAAGTCCAATAGGTCTCAGTAAATCAGAGGTCGGGCAGGCATGTTGGATTTAGAATCACGCTGCCAAGTAACAACACTTCTTGGGGACCCCTAAGGAACATTTCTGGTAAGTTTACTGTTTTGGTGAACTCGGGTGTAGTAGTTCTGGAGAAGGTCAAAACTGTCTAGTTCAATCAGGCCAGGGAAGCCATGTTGGATTTCTATTTGCTTCAAAAAGATACAATACTTCTTAAGAATCCCTAGAAGATCATTTGCAGTTATTTTGGTGACTGGATGGGCATGCATTGGTTCTGTAATATTGGTAATCTTCAAACTCAAACATATTTGACTAGTACTTAAATTAGTGAGTGATTGTTGTTAAACATATTTGACTAGTACTTAAATTAGTGAGTGATTGTTGTTAAACATGTTTGACTAGTACTTAAATTAGTGAACGATTGTTGTTAAACATGTTTGACTAGTACTTAAATTAGTGAGTGATTGTTGTTAAACATGTTTGACTAGTACTTAAATTAGTGAACGATTGTTGTTAAACACCAAATGAGGGATCGTATGGTAGTTGGATATACAAATACTTGTGCAATCAATGCCCATCACCACTGAAGTTTGAATCCCGCTGATGGCGAGGTGTACTCGATACAACATTGTGTTAAAGTTTGTCAGTGACTTGCGACAGGTCGGCGGTTTTCTCCACCAATAAAACTGACCGCCATGATATAACTGAAATATTGTTGAAAGTGGCATTAAACACCATAACACTAACCTCTCAATGAAATGATGATGTACGTTTTGTGCTAGACCAACAGGCTTAGCTGCATTTTTTAGTGCAAGCTCCCTGAAACAGTTTGTGGGTAGACATGTCGCTAAACTCCGACACATTATCCAGATTCCAAGCCAACCAGTCTTTGCTCTTTCTCCTTAATGCTGGTGCTTTATTTTATAAGTCTTTGGTTTGACCCGACTGGGGCTTGAATTCATGATCTACCACACTCAAGGCGAGCATGCTAATCATTACACCACCGATGCGGTTAGTACTTATATGAGCTGTGGTTTTCTGTAGGTAATCTAGATCTATTTTCCTCTATCACTACATGAATTATTGGTGTTTTTTTTGTCGACAATCTCCATCGTTATGTTGCAAGTACATGTACATGTATGTGGTTAGCTCACTGAGAGTACAAGTCAAGATTAACACAACAGGTGCCACTAGTGGAGCAGGAACTGCTAATCATTCCTGAGCACCTCAGTTCACCCTCCCATGTTTTTAGTGGGATTCGTGTTACTCGATCTTTAGTTTTATGTGTATGTTTTGTAGATCGTTGTTAGTCCGTTTGTACTTTTTTTTGGCCAGTGTTGTCTGTTCTTTTTCGATATACGGATTCTGATTACCCCTTTGGTATCTTCAAACTCTTCAAGCACACCTCACTGTGACACCTCAATGGCTAGTGGTAATTAAAGAAGATTTATCCTGAACTTATTCTATTTGAGCAGTCAAATTGCATTGACTTGATAAAATTTGTTATATATGGTTACTGACCATGATATAGCTTTTGTGGTACCCGATTCATGTAGGGTGGATGTAAAAAATAGTAACAGTATAAATACGGACGTGATAGAAAACACCATTGAAAATAATTAGAATGATGCTTGTTTCTCATTTTTATTAGACAATTTGGCAATTGCTTTGGATTTTTTGACATAGCAGCCTCCAGGATAAATATAAAAATTGTGTGCAAAAATCTATTGCATACCTATCCTTTCAACAACTAGACACGGCCTTCGTGGCCGAGATCATATGGTAGTTGGATTTACAACTACCTATGCAATCAGTGCCTATCACCACTGATGTTGTGAGTTTGAATCTCTATCAGGGCGAGGTGTACAACATTATGTGATAAAGTTTGTCTGTGACTTGTGACAGGTCAGTGGTTTTCTCCAGGTACTCCAGTTTCCTCCACCAATAAAACTGACTGCCACGATATAACTGAAATATTGTTGAAAGTGGCATTAACCACCATAAAACCAAACCAACCATCAACTAGATCATAGAACAGCAACATAACAGTGCAGTTCCTTTACATTAATTTGTGTTTAAGTGTAATGTCGAATAGTCTCCCATGTTCAATGACATCTGTATCCTTTTTTATTGTGTGTGCACATGAAATAATAAGCCAAAACTAACAGGACATAAATTGTTTATTGACCAGGCTACATATAAATGATCTGGGATCTCATAGCAAAAATATCTACCGCGCAACTGAAATATACAGCAACCAAAGACTGAATGACAGTCGAGCCATTTATTATCTGCCCTTTACTCTTAGTCAGGTAAACTCAAATATAATACATCTATACTGACTAGTACAATGATATATACCTTAAAAGAACTAATATCTTAGGTAACGATCTTAATCAAGTTAATATCTTAGGTAAACAATCTTAACCAAGTTAATATCCTAAGTAATGAACTTATTTAAGGTAACAATTTTAACCAAGTTAATATGCCAAGTTATGATCTTAATCAAGTTAATATTTTAGGTAACAATTTTAACCAAGTTAATATCTTAGGTAATGATCTTAACCAAGTTAATAAGCAGTTATCAAGGATTCTGATTTACATAAACATAAAATAAACAATTTTATTAAGACAATTTTATTACTGATTTTGAAATTTAATGAAAAAAAGAGAGAGTGAAATAAAAGTAAAAAGAAGGAAAATTCATTAATGCATCTACCTTCATTTTATGAACATAACAAATTTGTTCTACATCCTGAAGTCATTGATGAAAGAGACCTCATTACTTTTATAGATCTGGGGCAAGACTAATATGTACTCCGAAGTAATAAACATACAATAACAAATATATGGCACAATATTTGATCACATTATACAAAGGCTTGAGATCCCAGTAATTTTTCTCGGGGTGTGTATATTACCTAAACATTAGTCCTAACCCAGAGCGTCCTAATTACTTCTTTACCAGGCATTATCATGGAGGTAGAATACAAACAACTATTTATTTCCCCCGTTTTCATAAAAAATTAGATCTTTTAAGGTATTTTTTTTTGGTTAAAGTTTGAAAATTCAAACAAATGAGTGTAATGTTTGACCAACCAAAATTATGTTTATTCTGACCAATCACAATTGAGGTAATGTTGTCAATAATCAATACTGACCAATCGCATTCAACATTTACACCCATGTGATAAATGTACAAAATGACAACAGTTAATCCAAAGATTAATGATTTTTTTTTGTATCAGTAACAATGTCTAAAGTTAAACAATATTCAAACATTAACATGTTTTTTCTTCTTCTAAAATTAAACAGACATGTTTCCCCATTAAACACAATGTTGTAATTCAATTTATATATATATATTTCATAATGAGCAAAGGATATAAAAAAAATGTTTCTCTTTTCTTTTAAAAATTAGTTTTTCATTTATGACAAAATAATTACAATTGATCTCGTGTTATGTTAAAATGTATTAAAAATAAAACATCACAAAGTTAAAATTCTACGAATGAGTATAAATATTCTATCATATAAAAATAGTGCCTTTTAAAACCATACTGTAAACCAATCTTTTAACATTAAGACAAGAACAGAAGGGTAAATTCCTCTGGACAATTGTAGGGTCTAACCAAACGATGGACCTTAAAAATAATTTTATTATCTTTTGTTAAACATCAAGGACTTTACTACTAAAATTTCATAGTAATCACTCGGTGGCATTTGTTGTAACAAAATATTCCACTGGTTTATCTCATGTAGAATACGAAAAGGATTAATCAATGAAAAACCTGCAACTGAAAGTAAAATAAAAAAACAACAAAACAACTGATCTACAGTACTTTCTCAAAATATAGTAAAAAGATAAGAAATAATTGATTCTAATTTTTCATTAGAAAAGGTTATCATAACAATTCACATATTAAAATTGACACTCTCTGTATTACAAACACAATCTGAACATTAGCACTGTAAGGGTATATCAGTCTTGATACTTGATAGAGCACTAGCAACTATCTGTTAGCACTATAAAAATGATGTATATCAACAGCACTAATAAATAGTACAAATTTAACAAATAGATTCCATAAAACGTAACAATAACTTGAATATCCAAGGTTGCTAAATTAATTGCCAGTTTTATGATTTTTTATTCCAAATCAAAGGTCGTAATAATCATCATAATCTGCTGCAAAAAAAAATCACATGCAAATTTTATTCTCATGACAATGGCAAACATTTCTGAATTATATAAGTTTTAGATCAAGTTTTTACATAGCCTTTTAAGAACATATTGTTATACAATTATTTGTTCAGTTTGTGTCTGTAAATTATTTTTATTTTCTTCCTGGGAGAGTTTATAAAATTCTTAATTATCACAAACACATTAACAACAAAATATAGCACTAATTTAAAGGTTAACACACAATATTGCTTTATATATCTCTGTCTGTTTTGCTATCTCACTACAAGAATGTGTAAAAAATAAAATTACAGTTTAAAAAGATTGAAATGCTGAAGTAGTAGGTTTAAAACTAATTAATTAGAAAAATAGAAATGATGTATGGAAGACATCTAACTTGATTTTTTTATTTTTATAAAATCTGAGATTTGTGAACTTTTAAAAGAAAGAAAGCGAAATTGACGAAAGTTAAAAGCATCATACTCACAGATTAACACAATCATTTAAAAAATAAGTTAAAAAAAAATATGTGTAATTAAAAGATTGTTTTATTTTATAAACTGGTTGTAATCATGAACCGAGAACCACATGCTACAGGTTTTATAAAAGTCTGCAGTGCATCACTTGCCTATGTTAAAATGAAAAATACACAAGCATATTAAAAATAAAAATAAAAAAAAATTCCCAACCCACACATGTTAAAAAACTATTCAATGACCACCCCATTTTGTATTAAAACAGTGGTTTCTAGTCAGAAGAATATTAAACATTTTCCCATTGTTGTATGGGAACTTTGTCCTATGATGGTGGCCATCTTGGATTTAAAATTACCATTGACATACGATAATCCAATATTCAATCATTTTGTGATTGACTGATTGGTGTTTAAAGCCAACTTTTGCAGTATTTCAGCTATATTGTCAATCATTTTGTGGTTTTCTGAGAAGATTTTAACATATTTCTATAACTTCTCTTATCTTATGCTCCATGGTGGTGGGGACGTCTGATTTTAAATTTTTTTCTGAGAAGTAATTTTTAAATATTTCCTACTGTTTACCACTGTTGTTTTTCACAAATGATGCCTTTTTGATTTCCAATTACATGTACCAAAAACATAAATGAGAAAGAAGACCATACGAGTCATATTTCTGAGAAAGAAACTAAAACTTGGTGATATGTGATTTGATGAACAATTGATAACAATTACAGCTCACACAAGCCTGCAAGTCACACAAATATAAAACTAGAGGCTCCCAGGAGCCTGTAATCACTCACCTGGTTTTCAATTTGACATCTAAAGTTGATAGAAAATGGGGGTGTTACACATAATTTTGAAAGTGGGCCACCCAAAGATCATTTCAACTCAAATTTCTGAGTAAAAGATTTTGATGTGATTTTTATCTCATAATATTCCTAAACAGAATAAAGTGGCTGAACAAATCTCACAGAAAAACCCAGAATATATGTTATTGCCATGTAGCTGCAGTTAAAATTTGATTTCATTTTGATTTTGTAATACAAGCAGAAATTGACTAAAGAAATTTCTATTTTTAGTAACAACAGCCATCTTAAATGGAGGGCGGGGCTGTCGGACACAATATTGAAACGGGACCACCCAAGCCAAATTTGTTTTAATTTGGTTCAGCGGTTTCAGAGGAGAAGATTTAAATGTGATAGTTTAAGACGTACGACGGACGCCAAATGAAATAACCCTATTAATATGTGCTTTAAATGATCACAAAAACTTTCGAAATTACAATATTAATATGGAAGTATTATATTTTCTGGGCTATTGAATCTACATGGACCATAGATCATCTAGCTAATGCACAAGGAAATTTTTTGTTTCAAGTAAAAAAAAATTCTTGATGCATATAGTCCAAAAATAAAATATACATGATATTAGACTCAAATTTTATATTTTCTACTTTTTTCATAATTATTTTCTAATTCCAAAACTGAGAAGACACAGCAAAACAGACAGAATATAAACAATATTCGTAAAAACACTCAAAATACTTTTTTTTTATTACAGGACCAGTAACACAATAACATTATACAGCACTTCGTCATTATACAGAGGAAAAAAAAAAGATATGCACTCTTTGATGCAGAAATAAATACAACCTCCCTGTCAGTACCCAGCAATCAGATTGCTTTCTGCCCTCCTTTAATTCAATACAATGAAATGATACAATTTGATATATAATTATGTACAATATATATTTTTTTTTATCTACAAAATGAATAAAGAAATATATTTTAATGTCTGCTGACAGGAGAGTCAAAAATCGTTCAGATTACAAAATCATCTTGACCGAATCATGAACCGAGACAACACTTACAATGTCAATGAGGCATTATTGTCCAGTTAGAGTTATTCCCCTTTCATAGACAATGTATTGCTCGATGAATTATTGAAATTGAATGAAGGCACCTCGTCTTATACAAATGTTAACATTTCCCATATTTTTGGACTATATAGGTTGATGCTCACTTCAAAAAAGCTTCCCAGCCAATTAAGTATTTGGACATTTGATCAACAAAAATCTTGAAAAAAATAGCGGCGAATTGTTTTACAGGAAACAATGAAGAAACTTCAATGTTTGGAAGTCAAGACTACATATAGCCTGAGAAAATTCTATCCATTGCATATCATTCTAAATTTAGCTGTGATTGAAAATTTGATTTATAAAAACATTTCTTTTTGATTTTGCTAATATTGCATACTTTTACAGATCTGAAATAACTAGAATAAAAGTTGTTATTTATTTTGTTTTAGATCAGATTTCTGTACTTTGAAACACAAGTTGTATTAGAAGAATGGGAACTTACAACAATGTGAAAAAGAAATTTTTTTTCTGTTTGGAAAATTCTGTTAACAAGATTTTCAATAACTAAAAAAATCAACACAATTCAGTTATGAAACATGGATACTAAAATAATTGCATCTTTCAGAATTGTATCTAACATGCACCGGTATACAAATTCAACAAATTTTATGCAATATAATTTGACATCTTGGAGCACTTAATTTCATATGCCCTACTTCTAAAAAATAAGAAGTAAACAGCAGACCATGTAAGATATCTCCAAATAGTGGATTCTGACGTTTCGACCCTCTCTCTACTTTAACACAACAATAATTATTAGTTTTATTTCACAATATTAGTGACTGATATTCAGGTGTTCTTCAACATAGGAGTAACATACATGACACTCATTAACAGTGACCAATATTTAGTTATTGTAATATACACGTAGAGAACAATGTCAATTTCATTGACTAAGATGTGGCTTATCAAAATTGTTGTGGTAGTTCATTTGGATTCAAGTTAAGATCTAAGACTTCTTTCATTAGTGGCTGTATAAATTCTGGATTTACTTTCAATAGAACATGTGAGTGCTCCTCGTTCAAGTTTCTAATGTCTGTCAATTTCATCAGCAGCTTGGGGTAAATACTGCGTACAAAACTGGGAGGGTACCTAGATTCTAGGTATCGTAACAGTAACAGAGCGTATTTGTCCTGTTCTTGGGAAATGTAGTTCTTGTCAGTAACATTTGGCCGATCGGGTGAGAATAAAGATATCACAAGCAGCAACATAAGCATTGTTTCGTCTGCTTTTAAGTCTATGGCAAGTTGTTTTGTGAATTTCATATGTTCCTCGAACAAGTTTGGGCCTTCTGCGATCTTCATCTGTTCCGTTGTCATGGCATGATCTGAGTTATCTAACGGATCAAGCCATTGTTGTTTTTCTTTATCAAATGTTATTACGGAACGCAAGATCAGCAATTCAATACTGCCACCTTTCAGTAAGCTGATTTGATCAAGCTGGGACAAAGCCTTGAAAGATTTAATCTTCTTGGCCATATCGATCACTCTACGAACACTGAGCTCAGCAATGTTCACAAGATCGCCAAAAGATGGGCCATCTTTTTTCACTGGAGGCTCCATACAAACTTCAAGGGACTGTCTGTAAGCAGATACTACCTCATTGATGAGGTATTCCTCATCTGGTTCTAAACACCGTGTTTTAAACTGCGTAGAACTGACCACACCTGACTGAGGACTCACTTTTGTTGTATCTTCTCTCATTTTTCTATAAAACAACAACAACAAATTGCTTTGTATTGAAAAGTTCGTCAATTTCAGAGATAAAATCTGTATTTCAACAAATCTTAACGAATAAACAAATACCCCCACCCCTATCCAAATATGAAATCCCTTCAGAAATAAGCCATTACCTGTGTACTTTTCCAAAATGGTTTCTATTATTTATATGCATTTGCTAGATATAATATTTTCTATTCAATTAAAATCCTTCAACAATTGTCTCTTGTCTCAAAGCTGTGCCATAAAAAAATAATCAAATTTCAGTACTCCTATTTGTTAACATACAAGATCGTAAGAAACAAGACTTTTATCGAAATCCTTTCTTGTTATAAATAAAGAAAATGTGTTTTTGTCTAATTTTTTTTTTTATTATAAATAACGTACATTGACTCCTTCAATGACTTGGTTATTCTAGACAACTGGCATGTCCTGTATATGAATTCCCCAATGTTAATATTGTGTCATCTGTCACTCTAGAAACAGCCTACCAATAATTTATAGTCTAAACACAACAAAATGAAGACAAATTTATCTTGACAGAATGTCTCTCTTAATCTATCACACAACCAAACAACTCTTAATTAACTATATTTAACAGATCATAAGCTGAACTCATTTTTTTTTAAAGTCCAAACATCTTTTGTTATCTCTAATTTCTAAAGATAACTATTTCATCTGATTCTACCAAAAATATTACCATATACACTAAAACATGGATTAGAATATCAAGATAAAGAAGTAATTAAACAATACACTTCCAGAGGGCTCACAGCTACCAGTAAGGCACCTCAGTGTATATATTTCTTTAAATCTAGATCAATTTGTCCCCCCCCCCCCCCCCCCCCGATATCAAATTGTAATGGTTAATCTCATAATTGACCAATTTTTTCCCCCCAGCTATCAAGTTGTAACAGTTAATCTTATAATTGACCTTTACACATTTTCCAAACTGTTAATTCAGTATGATGATTTGACATCTATAAATAATTGGTAAAAATTAGGGTGTGGTCTCAATCCATGTTTTAGGGAATGTCATGTCACTCAATGATGAAAATCAGACTTATAATCTATGAAATACAGTAAGGGGGTCCTAATTTACCGTTGGCCTTCAATGTACCTATTCTCTTCAATTCTCTGTCGTTTTCTCGTTTTTTCTTCTTCTGTTAAGATGTATTCCTTTCTCATGCCTATCTCAAAGCATTTACGTAGTCGACATCGTTTGCAAAATCTTCGGTTTGAAACATCCATTTTACATTTCTCCTCATATGGACATTTGAAATAGTCCTACAAAATAGAATAAAAAAAAACATATTATCTACTTCAATACATCAAGTATTGACTTTATATGTACATATACCAGTCTTCGAAATTAGACTTTCGAATTTACTGGCCAGAAAACTTCAAAATTAGAATATTTATCTCGATTCTATTGAAAAAATTTGGCAAAAGTCACTGGTCCGAATCAATTTTCACTGGACGTGGGCCACCGGACCACTGCTAAAGTTAATGACTGATATACTATCATTTATTGGTTTTGTGAGAATGGATTTACTATATCACATCGAAGACAAAGTCCAAGATGCCACGTTAAGTCCATTTCGAGTAAAACATATCAACAATATCAAGAGGGTAGTGTTGGGATCCCATTATTGATTTAACACCACCACATTTTTGTGCCCGTCACCAACCAGGACCTGGATTTCTAAGGTCATATGTCATATGTTTTTTTTTTATCATGATTGTTAATTTTGTTGATATTTGAGGATTGAGGATTTATTAAAATGACCTCAATATAACATCACTTGATAATAGATATCATTGCATGTAAAGGTCAAAGGGAAAACTAAAATTTATCTGTCACCAGAGAGTAATAGTCTTTGGGACAATGATTCATAAAAATTAGAAGTTCTCCTCTTGCGAATTGACCTATTGAGTCCTGGAACATATGGGTGTAATGAAAGAGGAAGAGAGGATCCTGGGAGAAGAATATGGAGTATCATTTAACACTGCTGTTATAACTTTGTTACTTCAGGAAAAAGTTGAATACATCTTATAACAGGGTATTAGTCTACAAGGACGATCAATCACTTTAGACCAAAAGACCACCATGCCCCCTCCTGATGACTCCAATTTAAAAACTAGAGGCTCAGTGGGCTGAGCCTGTGTCGCTCACCTTTCATTCTGCTTTGAGGAAACTTAATACAGAACCTTCCATACATGTAGATGCTTCCTACCAAGTTTTGGTTCCTATGGCTAAGCAGTTTCAAAGAACAAGATTTTTTTAGAAATCGACCAATCAGAAAACAAGAATTGCATGTGGTGGCCATGTTTGCTAACCGATCGGGATGAAATGAGCAATCTTCATAGAGGACATTCCATAGATGATTCCTACCAAGTTTCGGTGGTAGCCATGTTTGCTAACCGATCGGGACGAAATGAGCAATCGTCAGAGGACATTCCAAAGATGCTTCCTACCAAGTTTCAGTTCATTTGGCCAAGTGGTTTCAGAGAAGATTTTTAGAAATCGACCAATCAGAAACAAGAATTGCCTGTGGTGGCCATGTTTGTTAATGAATCGGGACGAAATGAGCAATCTTTATAGAAGACTTTCCAAGGACGCTCCCTACCAATTTTCGATTCATTTGGCCAAGCGGTTTCAGAGGAGAATTGTTTTTAGAAATCAACCAATCAGAAACAAGAATGGCCTGTGGTGGCCATGTTTGTTAACGGATCGGGACGAAATGAGCACTCTTTATAGAGGACCTGCCATAGATGCTTCCTACAAAGTTTTGGTTCATTTGGCCAAGTGGTTTCAGAGGAGAAGATTAAAAAAAATCGGCCAATCAGAAACAAGAATTGCCTATGGTGGCCATGTTTGTTGATGGATCGGGACAAAATGAACATTCTTTAGAGAGGACCTTCCATAGATGCTTCCTACCAAGTTTCACTTTATTTGGATGAGGGGTTTCAGAGGGGAAGATTAAAATGTGAAAAGTTAACGGACGACAGACGACGGATGCCAAGTGATGGCCAAAGGCAATGTGAGCTAAAAATCAAAATCAATTGCAAATTTCAATGATAAATATTAAAATTGCTATGTTTCTTTGTTTTTCCTTTTCAGATGAATTTCACCACATACCATTCATTCACTTTTTCTTTCAATTTTATTTGTTAGTTTATTTTGTAACTGAAAATAATCATTGAGAAAAGGTAAGCTTTCCCCCCCTCCTCATTTCAGATGAAATACAAGCGGAGTTTTTGACACAAGGGGAAACGACTCATTTTTAACTTTAACCAAGTAACATTTTTGTACCAAAAATAATAAGCCAGGCAACTGCTGAGAAATAAGTCTGCTAGAACAATTTGCTAGTGTATTGTGTACTTTAACAATTTCTTGCAAAGTGCATAGCAATTTCGGAAAGTAATATAATGATAAAATTTGTATTAACATGTAATTTCCTTTATGCAATATTGGAAATGTTTTGGCACACATCAACAAGCTAGTACTCTGCATGGTTTTGGCGATCCATCATACACACATGTGACAGGTGTCAACACATTTAAATCAACAACAGGCATTAGCATTTAAAATTCATCTATTTTTATATGGTCTCATTGTAATTCATCCTTCAGCCTACTGGTCCTAAATTACTTTTAGCATTTAATACACATGAAAAAAAAATTGTTTTAAAATGTTCACAGCTCTCATGCTTGGACAGAAAATATTAATTCATAATTCAAGTTAAAAAATTATTAATTATGTCGGTGAAATCAACGTGATTGGTATTTAATAATTGTAGTCAGTATCGATTCGGCAGTCAATTTTGCACAAGACACAGTGGGAGATAATTACAACTTGCTTTCTAATTGTATACGATTGAAACTTGCATAAAACTGTCAATATCATATAGATTACTTGGTAAAAATGTCCAACAGTTCCATTTTTATAATTCCCATTCAACCATGGAATACATGCAAAAATAATAAATCATTGAGAATTACAATGCCACAGAATCACAAGTTGGAAAATTTCTTTCCATTGTAAATCAAATTCAATTCTGAGATTATATTTCCTTTCAAAATGAAAAATGTGCATGTTTAAACTATAAAAGAGCAACCTTATTTGCTATTTATTTCATCTGTGCAGTTAATCTTGCTTGTTTTTTTTAAAGGTCATGAATTGGTGACAAAAGTAAATTAGACCCAATTGCTGCAAGATAAAGACAATCTAAAATGTACTTTTATTGTGTATTTTATGTGCTATATACACCTTTGACCGTCAGAGTATTTTGTATTTTAGGGTTTTTTATGCCACCAACGCTTTGTTTGTCAAGTAAAATACTAGCTTCTATGCTGCATGGTACAACTCCTCTGATGTTGGCTACTGGTAGTTGTGCAAAAGCTTGATAGAAGTTGTCGTTGGTCAATTGCAAAGCAAAATTTGTAAACTTGCAAGATAGTTAATTTTTATTTATGTAAAAAGAACAATTTTTTGTGGCTCATATAAACTTGAGAAGGTTGGTGGTTCCAATATTCCTGGATGTTGAAGAATTTTTAGGGTTATGGTGTTTAATGCCACTTTCAACAATAATTCAGATTTATCATGGGGGTCAGTTTTATTGGTGGAGGAAACCAACGTAACCCAGAGAAAACCACCGACCTGTCGCCAGTCAGACAAACTTTATCACATAATGTTGTACTGAGTAGACCTTTCCTAAGCGGGATTTAAACTCACACCTGCCGCAAGTCAGACAAACTTAATCACATAATGTTGTATCGAGTACACCTCTCATGAGCAGGATTTGAACTCACAAGATTAGTGGTGCCAGAGATATTAGTAAACTGATATATCCTTAAAACAGGGTTAAACTTTACAATCAGCACAAACATTTGGTTGAATCCAAAGATGATTGATTTGATTTGATTTTTGGTGTTTAATGCCACTTTCAGCAATATTTCAGCTATATCATGGCGACCAGTTTTAGTGGTGGAAGTAGCCGGAGTACCTGGAGAGAACCACCGACCATGGGCAAGCAACTGGTAAACTTTATCACTTGCGACTGCGAGTCGAGTGCACCCTTTTTTGTGAATCCAAAGAAGACAGACAAAACATGAATAAATGTGAAATTAGCCTTATCAAGATTTGGCTATAGTCTTCAACAATTTGTTTCTTTTCTCCTCTTCCACTTTCAAGTGTGATATTTGAGCTTGCCTTTCAAACTTTTGAGGGTCAAGCATCACTGAAACATATAGAGATTCCCAAATACCTATCAGTAGTGGATGCATTAAATTAATACATATCTTCAATGTTTATTCTCATCCTATTGCCATGTGTACATACCATAATTTTATAGAAGTAAAGGGGTTAATTAAGGACAACATTATGTTGCATTTTAACCCAGATTTAATGTGTTGTTACCAGGAAATGATATTATGTAATACACATTTTCTTGTTTATCGGTATACACAAGTATTTGCTGTGATGCTGTGCAACAGTGCAAGACCAGAATACTCTCAAGAGCTTGGATTGCTTGTTTTGTTCTGTGTAAAGATTTGTGTTCAGCTATACCCTATCAAGTTAAACTAGGTACAATGTTAATGTTGATAGCCATCTTGGATTTCACACAATTTGATTTTTCTTAATACTGGCATTTCCTATAGACTTCTATATCAAACTTTGTCACATAGTGGTGGCCATCTTGAATTTACCATTCATACAAAATTCATAAAATACCTATCAATGACAATGTACTATTATCTTAACTTTGAACAAATTTTAAAATAACTTTTGCCGACGCAGTGGCAACCATCTAGGATTTCCAGTATGCACAAGTTTTGCAGACACGATGGTGGCAGCCATCTTGGATTTCCAGTTTGCACAACTTTGATTTGATTTGGATTGATTGACTAGCATCCGTAAAGTACCAAATTTAGGTGCAAATAGTTCAGGTTTGTTTTCAGTCTAGGTTCTGCGTGCTTTATCTTATAGTTTTTAATTAGTATGTCCATATTTTAATAATAATTTAGCTGTAATTTCTGTCAGGTTTTAAGGTTTTTCAACATGTTACGACATACAGTTATATATATTTTCTATCCATGCTTAAATTTAATGTACATTTGGTAGAATTCAATTTTCCTAACCATATTTTAAAGATCAAAAGAATATGATTAACAGAAACTCTTTGCAAGACACCAAATTGTGCTTCAATGTAATGTGACAACAAATATTGACACTTGGGTGCAACACAGATTTTTCCTACAATCAGACCAGGATCCTCAACAAAACATTTAATGCAATATTTACTCAAGACCAATAAAAAAAAAACCCATTAGATTCCAAATTATTACATAAGACTGTTCTGAGGCAATTTAAAGAAAACTGTTGAGATTATCTAAATATTAATCTAGAATTTACAATAAAAACACCATCATCAATTGTATCACTCTATAAAGTAAATACACATTCAACAGTATTGAATTCACAAAGTTCTATTTTTGATTTCAATGCAAAAGCATTTTGTTTTCTCTCAAGAAGATACAACAAGGCTATTATACTAATACTGAGTAAATTTATATCAAATTTTCTTCACATATTTCGAAGAAACCTTATTACAAAACATTGAGGCTCCACAATGTCCACCCTCCAAAACTTAAGTGTATTAAAATCAACTTGTCAACTTCACCAAAAATTAAACGAAATGCAACTTGGCTTAACAGCAATGCTCTTGCAATCTCAAAGGAAGACCTTTCTAAAATCTTTGATTAACCTCAAAATCTACAGTGGTTTGTTGAAAAAAAAAAAAAAAAATAGTCTTCTTTCATTCATTTATACCCACCAAACTAAATTGTACATACTGCCAAAATTTGCAGAATCAGTAAAATAATAATTTCGCAGAGAAATCAGAAATTCATGTTAAAACATAACTCATTCATTATCATGAGCTATATAAAGCTTAATTTTCAACTGACTTCAGTGAAAAATGTAGAAAAACAACAAAGTAAAGCAAAACTATCATCACAAATAAACTAGCCTCCTTGACTAGTAGCTAGTTAACTAAAATAAACTAGCCTCCTTGACTAGTAGCTAGTTAACTAAAATAAACTAGCCTCCTTGACTAGTAGCTAGTTAACTAAAATAAACTAGCCTCCTTGACTAGTAGCTAGTTAACTAAAATAAACTAGCCTCCTTGACTAGTAGCTAGTTAACTAAAATAAACTAGCCTCCTTGACTAGTAGCTAGTTAACTAAAATAAACTAGCCTCCCTGACTAGTAGTTAGTTAACTAAAATAAACTAGCCTCCCTGACTAGTAGCTAGTTAACTAAAATAAACTAGCCTCCTTGACTAGTAGCTAGTTAACTAAAATAAACTAGCCTCCTTGACTAGTAGCTAGTTAACTAAAATAAACTAGCCTCCTTCACTAGTAGCTAGTTAACTAAAATAAACTAGCCTCCTTGACTAGTAGCTAGTTAACTAAAATAAACTAGCCTCCTTCACTAGTAGCTAGTTAACTAAAATAAACTAGCCTCCTTCACTAGTAGCTAGTTAACTAAAATAAACTAGCCTCCCTGACTAGTAGTTAGTTAACTAAAATAAACTAGCCTCCCTGACTAGTAGCTAGTTAACTAAAATAAACTAGCCTCCTTGACTAGTAGCTAGTTAACTAAAATAAACTAGCCTCCTTGACTAGTAGCTAGTTAACTAAAATAAACTAGCCTCCCTGACTAGTAGCTAGTTAACTAAAATAAACTAGCCTCCCTGACTAGTAGCTAGTTAACTAAAATAAACTAGCCTCCTTGACTAGTAGCTAGTTAACTAAAATAAACTAGCCTCCTTGACTAGTAGCTAGTTAACTAAAATAAACTAGCCTCCTTCACTAGTAGCTAGTTAACTAAAATAAACTAGCCTCCCTGACTAGTAGCTAGTTAACTAAAATAAACTAGCCTCCCTGACTAGTAGCTAGTTAACTAAAATAAACTAGCATTCCTGACTAGTAGTTAGTTAACTAAAATAAACTAGCCTCCCTGACTAGTAGCTAGTTAACTAAAATAAACTAGCCTCCCTGACTAGTAGCTAGTTAACTAAAATAAACTAGCCTTCCTGACTAGTAGCTAGTTAACTAAAATAAACTAGCCTTCCTGACTAGTAGCTAGTTAACTAAAATAAACTAGCCTCCTTGACTAGTAGCTAGTTAACTAAAATAAACTAGCCTCCCTGACTAGTAGCTAGTTAACTAAAATAAACTAGCCTCCCTGACTAGTAGCTAGTTAACTAAAATAAACTAGCCTCCCTGACTAGTAGCTAGTTAACTAAAATAAACTAGCCTTCCTGACTAGTAGCTAGTTAACTAAAATAAACTAGCCTTCCTGACTTGTAGCTAGTTAACCAAAATAAACTAGCCTCCCTGACTAGTAGCTAGTTAACTAAAATAAACTAGCCTCCCTGACTAGTAGCTAGTTAACTATAAGTATTCACTGACCCAAACCCTGCTATTGTACTGCTGTGCATGTTTATGTTGTCATTCATTTTCGTGATCGTATGTGATCTTTTTGAGTGTAAGGGAGTGCAGATTTTTTATTGTTTGTTTATATATGTATTGCCATTGAAGATCCAATTATCGAAAGGGGGACGGTTGGGATCCCATTAACCTGTTTAATCCTGCCATATTTTTGTTCCTATCCCAAGCAAGGACAAGGATTATCAACATCATATGTTCTGTTCTTTTTTTTTATGTTCAACGATTTGAGGAGGTGATTGTTGACTTTGTTGACAATGGTGGAATTGTTGCCCATCAATGTTTAAACTTTCTTTTCATTACTCTTACAAACAAGATGAACTGTGAGCTAATGCTCATTTATGATACCTCCGCTCTTCGGCTAACAGGAAGTAGGAATCTGACGGGTCAAAAAACACTTCCCACGATATGGGGTACCTATATGAAGCTTGTGACCAAATATCAGATTTCTGCCATCAATAGTTGCTGAGAAAAATGCGACGAAAAATGAGCATATATGTTCAATGTGTATAAAAATCAACAAAGTCGGCAAACAGGAAGTAGGAATCTGACGGGTCCAAAAACGCTACCCACAATATGGTATACCTATACAACGCTTGTGACCAAATATCAGGTTTCTGCCATCAACAGTTACTGAGAAAAATGGATAGAGGTAAAACAGTATACCCCCCTCACCCTTCGGGGAGCGGGGGTATAAAAATTCATCCTCACCACACCGTTTTTTAAAATTTTGCCTTGTGACAACAACCCCTCACCCACATATCTGTATTTTCATGAAATAATAAACAACATATGTGATTGGATGGTTCTCAATAATAAGAAAACAATTTAAAAATGTTTACCAGTGTGTGAAAGATATAGAAATGTACAAATAAGAGGGGAAAATCAATTTTTAATCATCCTTTTACATGTTTTGAACCAAGTGTCTCAATGGTATACAACTTTTACCTACATATTCTGCTGGATCTTTTTTTATTTATTTTTGCCATTTAATTTAATTTCATTGATAAGTTTATATATAACAACTATGTTTGTAAAATGTTCCTAACTACAATTGAACATAGTAATCAAGACAGTCAAAGATAGCAAAAAAAAACAAACCTGAAGAATTAGTTCAAATTATATTAATAACACAATAACTGGCAATCCTTTAAATAATAAATAATGATCAAATTACATAAAAAAGACTTACCAAACCTTTTGGTGCATTCCGTCTGAAAAATGCTTTACATGATTCACAAGAAATGGCATCAAAGTTGTAACCAAGAGCTTTATCCCCGCAAACTCCGCAATACTTGTCTTCTTTGTTTTTCCGGGACTTTTGTGACCCCAATTCTGGCGAGATATCCATTGGACGGTAGACGTTGGCCATGGATGGTATTCCATTACTATTTGAGTCCTCAAAACTGAAGAAGAAAAATTCAATTTACACCATTATTTATTTATATATATATGTGATAAATTGTGTCATCTAAAAATAGAAGTTTAAAATCTTACCAAATATCAAGGTTTTTGGTGGACATCACTCGAAAAATATTAAATGTGGTCATTCTTGTCGTAAAATGAGCTCATAGGCTGTCAGGACACATGTCTTATTCTGTAAGCACTTGATTGGTTACAGTAGTCAAGACTAATAAGGTGTTAACAATATAAGGAGTATTTTGGAGAATGTGTGAAAATTAGCTGTATTTAAAAATACAAAAATGTATATATTTATATTAAATGACCTTTCAAATTTTCAAAGACATCACATATTTTTCTATCAATGGTGTATTATAGTTTCAAATACCCATTACAATATCGTTTCGTCCTGATGCCATAGGAGATCACATGGTTCCTATTTTTTTCTATGTACCAGACAAGTCACATGCACAGTTGACTGCAAGATTACTGTCTTCACTTCCAAACGTCTCAACATTATTACAACAACCCAACTTAAATTGATATATGAACACCCATTTAATCAAAAACTTCAATACAAACCCACCTGTATATTTGTCTATCTTATTTATTTTGACATTGCGCATTATTAATAATCTCATATTGTGATTTAGATGCAGATTCATCCACGATTTACGCACTGGTTACACGGACCCAGTTTTCGTAGTACTGGGTACAGTGTTGAAAGGACTTACCAAGCCACGTTCTCGACACTTGAAATCTTACCCTTGGGTTGCTGAGATTTCCCAATCTAATCAGGGTAGGAAAATATCTAAGAAAAGCACAGAATTGTCAGGGTTCCGGATTAACTTTTTGTGCATAATAGCCAACTGGACTACTGAAATTTTAAGAATGCTAGCCCAGATTAAAAAGCAGTAGCCCAGGTGAAATGATGAGGGTCAAAACCACTAAGGGGGGTTTTGGGCATGCCCCCATTAAAATTTCTTAATTTTTTTAAAGCCAAATCTTGCATATTAGACACATTTTTGAAAGAAATAAAACTAGTTGAACAAGAATTCTGAGAGTATTGCACATAGCAATACATTGTCCCCTACTGGCAGCAAAAATCAGAGGACCTAAAATATTAGAAGTATCACCTTGCGGTGACTAGATTTTAAAATACAAGTTCAAGGGCCATAACTCAGCCAAAAATCATTCGACCGGAACGAAATTCGAACGTAAACTGTAACTCATCTAGATATAGCCACATACCAAATATCAAAGAATGTAAAAAAAAAAGTCCGGACAACTTAAAATTTTAATGTGAGGGACGGACAGAACCTAAAACTATAGTCCCCTTCAGCTTTCGCCGGTAGGGGACTAAAAATTCTAAGTTGGTGTATTAACGGACTGAAAATAAAATTGGCATTGCGGAAGCGAGTACGTACCACGTGGTACATGCATGTCAACATTTTCATTTACTTTGTATAACATATACATGTGTAGTCACTAGCGTCAGTCTTAGATTACCATGACTGGAAAAGTAGCATGATCTTAACAAACGGTGTATTTACTGAAGCCAGGCGTAACAAGATAATATTAAAATAAATCAACTGCGGTTTCCCCTACCAGGGCCCCCATTTGATCTGTGTCCAGGTAAATTTCTCGGGTCATTCAACCATAACAGTAAACAAATCAGGGTTTTGAAAGGTGTGATAATCATTGATTTATGGCTAGAGTTGTATATTTTTTTTAACAGTTGATTGTTTAATAAAGAACAATAAAGCTTGACAAATGAGATGTATATCTGACAATGCATCAAAGAAAGAATGGTTGATTAAAAAAATGTCCGATCTCAAACTTTTGTTACCTGCAATAATCTCCCATCACAGACATTTTGTGGAAATAGTGTCTGATGACAAATTTTATTTTCAGAAAAAATGACTGGAAATTTATGAACTTCCCAAAAAATACATGTAAGCATAATTTAGATGTCCGGTCATTTCACAGTCGGTCATTTTCTTAAAAATTTCGGTCATATACAGCAAAAATGACTGTTTTGGAAACCCTGATCAAACAATAACAATTAATTAATTACAAAATATAATAAAAAACAACCTTTCTCGAATCCACCCGTAAGCTTTACAACCCACAGATATGTTTTGAACTTTGGAATTTTCCCGAAATTTAGAGTGCTCCTTAGCCGGAGGATTTCTATAAACTATGCATTAATAGATTCTGGTTCCCTGTTTGAAAAGCAATAACTGATGTTCTTTTGAGTAAGAAACATTTCAGTTTTAATAACAGGTAACAGAAAACGATCATGATACAAACAGACAAAAGATTGTTTAGGGATACAGGCTACTGTAATTATTTAATTGCCAGCTGGGCTATCTTTCTACGTTTTCAAGTCGCCCAGGTGACATTTTGGTTGCCATGGGCGACTGCTAATTTGGATACCTGATTGTCCTTTTATTTAGGTGGCGAGTTGGTGTTTTTTTCTAAACTAGTCTATACATGGAGTGACAGTGAGACCTTTTGAGACGATCCCTAGTCATGTAAATATATTGAACTCTTTCTTTTTCTGCTGTCTGAGGAGAATAACATTTAATATTCTACAGTAGAACTTCGCTGGCTCGAACTCGAAGGGACTGTCAAAATGTGTTCGAGCTATCGGAAGTTCGAGCCACCGAGGTCCCGTAATTTCAGAAAAAAAAAAATCGGATTCTGACCCGGGACAGTTTCACTACGCTTTGATAACTAGTGCACAGTACCATGGACCTTTGTCATAAAAATATTCAATCCTTTAGAAAGTTCTCAAAGACTACGACTTCTGAATACCTCTTTGGTATCTTCAAACGTTCCTTAGAAACGTTTTCTTCACTTTGTTCGCGATCTATTTTATATACAGGAAATACGAGGTCAGGTATTAACAGTTGGATCGATATCGGTATAATGCTTGAAAATTCGGATATATATTTCTAATGGCCAATTTTCAAATTTTAGCCAATCATCATTTTCTCTTTTTTTTATTTGAATTTGAAGCAATTATATTTGTTTCTTTGTTATCATACGGACATAAAAACTCAGGTTAATCGGAATTTCACTATTAGTACATTTTGTATTTTATTTGGTATTTAGATGAACCTTGAGATCACGCAGTTTGATATTATTCAATTCCAGCAACTATAAAAATTAAAATAAACCACTCTCAATAATACTAATTCATGTAATAACAATTTTAGATATTGTTTTAATAAACTTTATTATGATTATAAACATTTGATTGTTTTAATTATTGTCAAGTATAGGCTCGGCTTGGTACAATCGTTCTTTATTTCTGCAATTAATCTTTTAATAATCAAGCTACAGCTGAATTTAATAACTAATTAACACAAATTATGACAAGTTTATCCCTCTATCTGTAATCTGTAAACAATTATATTTGTAGTAATATGACATTTATCACACCTTGCTGTAAGCACATTCAACCATAACATACACCTGTCAATTAAATTGTAATGTTCGAGTTTGGCATGGTAAAACTCCATGCCAAACTCGTGATTTTATTATTGACAGGACCATTTATTGAGTTCGACTGTTCGAGGTATCGGTGTTCGAGCGAAAGGGGTTATTTTTACTTAGAAAAATAAGGAAAATTGGTGGGACTTTCAAATCAGTTCGACCCATCCGAGTTCCAGGGACTGAAGTTTGACTGTATTTGCAGTGAGTTACCTTTAATTCATAAAGGGTGTTAACCTGCAGCAATCTATTGGTTCAGGGAATTAACCATTTTTCTTTCCAAGGAGAATATTATTATTATTTAGCAAATGAGGAGGGTTATTAATATTATCGTATTAGCAGATTGGGAAACTGTTATCAGCCTTTTGGCCCATTAGGAAGATTTTTATCAGCCTATTTGGCCTTGAGGAAGATTATTATCAATTGATAATTGGATCCTTATCTAAAAAAAAAACATACATACATTTCCTTATATCATGTGATATCCTACAATTGGTTGAGGAGGTTTTCTTATATCATGTGATATTATATTGGTTGAGGAGGTTTCTTTATATCATGTGATATTATATTGGTTGAGGAGGTTTCTTTATATCATGTGATATTATCTTGGTTGAGGAGGTTTTCTTATATCATGTGATATTATCTTGGTTGAGGAGGTTTCTTTATATCATGTGATATTATATTGGTTGAGGAGGTTTCCTTATATCATGTGATATTCTACAATTGGTCGGGGAGGTTTCTGCAGCACATAGCTTTTCTAGATTAGAGGCACATTTACAACATTTGTGCACAAATGACATACCAGTACATGCATAACTCGCACCAAATTATTCTACATAAGTATTAAATTCTACCCAGAATGCTTCGTGCTACACTTCCTGTGACAAAAGTAAAATTTTCCATGATTTTATTCGTCTTGTGTTTCATTTTATTTTGTTTATAAGTTTCAATACACGATTCAAATTGTCATATTAATCAAAATCACCTCCATAACAGAATATAGTTAACTCGATGTGGTTCAATAATCAATACATTTTTGTATCATTTAGCCATCCCATAAATTGATTTCTCTTAGTAGTAGCTATTTGCTTTGAAAATATTTTCTACATGAATGTTTTGCTTACAAATAAGAAATCAAATCAGGTTATCTCCCCTTAAATGAACACCGAGTGAACCTATGTCCTGTTTAACCTATTTCGCAGTCATGTTTTAATACCTTTTACAATCTGGATTTGAGTGATTTACTGGTGTATTATATTATAAAGTACAATGATAACAAAATTATCAATATTTATCAGAAATTTGCTTATATGATATCCAGTTAACTCAATAACCATATTTTTATTGACTTTTCAGCATTATCTATTTGCTAGGAAAAATGTTGATAGGTTCTATAAAACCTTGTTTTCTATTTATTACCGGAGAAGCAATAGAGTTCACCCAGCACACAGCTATTTTTCCTTTACTAAATTGCTTTTCACATGAAAGTAGCATTTATGTAATTGCAGAGAATTTTTGTTGCCACATCTGGAAGATCCCAATGTATAAGAAATAAATTACTTTTTTTCTGGTATATACATTTGGTGTGCTTAACACCTGATGCAAATAAACTACTTTTTTTTCCACTCGAGGAGAGCAAACAAAATTACAAACTCTCTTAAAAATGAAGATGCAGTATATTCCAGAAGAAAATAAATAAAATAGCTATGAGCAAATTATTTCTCTTCAGCAATTATGTATAAATTTGATTTAACATTTGCAAGCCATCGAGGAGGAAGATGAGAAATTGCCATTTTTTTGTATTAGAAATACCACACATTTTTCATTTTTCTTTTGATATACAGTGGAACCTGTCTAATCTGACATACCAAGGGACCAGGGAAATGTGTTCGATTCTCCAGGATGTCGGAATACTCCAGTTTAATTTTATTTAACAGAAACACTTTGGGTCCATAAATTTTTGTCGTATGTCACAGGATGTTGGAAAACTCAGGTGTCGGTTTGCACAAGTTCCACTGTATTTCAATATTGTCAGAATCACGTAGATATACATGTAACATATATGTGATAGTGTGAAGACATCATACAGATGTATTTTACATGTTTATCCCATTAAAAACGCCAAAAGTTTGAGTCAGCCACTTAAAGCACAGGCACTCGTCAGGATTATTATCATAGTTAATTTGTGACTAACAGGAGTCTGTGTCCACGTAATAATATGGAAATGTAGGACATGCTTTGTCAACTACAAAAGTTAAATTTTCCGTCACTCATAAATTCATTTTTGATGAAAGTTTTCCATTAATTTTAACGCTATTTCAGTTAATAGTATATCATGGTGGTCAGTATTAATGGTGGAGGAAACAAATATCAGATCCGAGTCACTAAAAAACTATATATGACATAAAGGCTACTGTGGACGGGAGTGGAACCTTAGCCATAATAAACACAGATTGTATTGGTAGATAAAAATTCACTTACCCCCCTCTAAGTACATGACAGTCACCAAGCCCCCAACATCAACAACAATGTGGCCAAAGTTGTAAGCTTTAGGTCATTGGTATATAAAATATTTCACTAAAAATGTGTAGATTATCACTTTATTTGCAGACAAAGTAACACCAATTTTCAAATCCTATGGGAAAACAAAAAAACTTGGGGAGAGTTTCATCTTTCAAGCTAAAAATTTTCATGACAACATAGAGAACCAATTAAGACATGGAAGTTTTTACACCTAAATCAATTAAAAGATGTGAAGATTACGGCTTCGCTAAATTAAAAAAGCAGACTTAAACAATATCTAATAGCTGGCAAATTCCTGTTGTGCAGAAATCTATAGCTCCAACATATGGTTTTGAAATAATCATAAAATATAATTGGTGATATCAATATAGTAAAAAGAAGGACTGCAGTGATCTGTACCAGTAATAGTATATGCTAACACATCTGACAGCCATTTTCTGATCAGGATAAAAACAAACACGTTCTAATTGGCTACAAAAAACAAATTGATTTAAGCCTGGAAGTATGCATGCAAAAATACAGAAGAAAATCTTCTGAAGCTATGAGATTAGGCAAATTAGTCTGTTAAAATATCGAAATTCAGAATTAGATATAGAGAAAGCAGCATGAGTTAGAACAGATGGCATGTGCTTGTTGTAAAAAAAAGTCACGTTATCAGCAGTATTTCAGCATTTAATTAATTCTGTATTGTTCCAACAGCGTCTAAGATTAAGAAACTACCAAAAAGGAAAGAATAATATGTTATTACTCAAGGTCAAATCCATGACCTACCACACAGCAGTCTAGAGTTTGTGAACCATTACAACACCAAGGCTATTGAAATACAGCTAAAAAGGCAATGTTGCAGTAAATTCACTTTTTAACACGTTTTTATAAATTCAATTGACAAGCTCAAATTATATTCCAAGGCAATTCTTTTTGGAGCCCGTATAAAGACTGTTGTAAGAACAATGTCACTCTACCAGAGTGAGTAAGTGATTGTTGTTTAATGCCGAAGGAGCCATTTTTCAGCTCTATCATGGAGATATTTCTAGTGCCATCTCACTAAAACAATAGAGAAGTCAAAATAAAAAGATTAAAAAATCAAAAACAAAAGAATTGATGTCTAATGTATGTAGAATTGCATTTTCACGAAAGAAAAGTAGCAGACATAAAATTAATTATTGATTTAGAAGGAGAACTATATTCTTTTCTTTTGTAAAAAAAATTAGTCGAAGTAACAACCTTATGTGATATTGCATATTTACCTTATCTAAAATGACATCTATTATACTGTTGGATAACTTCGCATAAATTTACATATTATTTGATATTAATTATCATTTTTGTTTCATAAATCATTTCATAATGTGTGTATTTTTTTCACATTACGAAAAAGCACTTGTAAAAGTAACTTGTCCAAATGAATTATTTTTAAAACCGGTTTAAAAAAAATTGTCATTATTTTCTCTGGATTCAAATATCAATGTACCACCAATATATACATATTTAAATTTTTACTATATGAAGCTCAAAAGTGACAAAGATGTTTTTATTTAAAATTTTGTTGTCGTAATTTTTCTTTTTTAATGACACATCAATGCAATACATTTATACAATGACAAAAATATTTTGAAAACACAATAAAAGAACCGCCTAGCGTATCCCCCCACATTTGCATAATATTTAGTTTTATATATTTATAGAAAGCAGCCTTGCAGTCTTAATGTATAACATACTTTATATTCATCCAAGATAATGATAATTACAAGCCACATGCCAAAATTTATTCAAATATATACATGTTTACTGAAGTTATCGCGTAAACAAGACACAATTCTCAAAATTGGTGATTTTTCTTTTCAACCAAAAACTAAGATTTCCCCCCAAAACCCTTGCTTCAAATATTTCCATGTAAGAACTCATCCAAGATAATGATAATTACAAGCCACATACAAAAAATTATTCAAATCTATCCATGTTTACTGAAGTTATCGCGTAAACAAGACACAATTCTCAAAATTGATGATTTTTCAACCAAAAACTAAGATTTCCCCCAAAACCCTTGCTTCCAATATTTCCATGTATGAACCCATCCAAGATAATGATAATTACAAGCCACATGCAAAACATTATTCAAATCCATCCATGTTTACTCAAGTTATCGCATAAACAAGAAAGTGTGACAGATGGACGGAGAGACAGCCGCTATTACTATATAAATAAATATTGAGATTTTCAGAGAAAACAAAACACCAGCAAATATTAATTCTAATTCGAATATGGCATATTTCTTCATTGGCAATATAAACAATGCAGTGATAGAATTCCTGATATATTTTGCTTTGCACATGCCTATTGCCTGACAAAATTCCTGCAATGCATACAAACATTAAATTGTTTGCTTGTTTAATTACATATTCATTTTTTCGGAAAAAATATTAAACATAACCATCTATCAACTTTTAACTTTTGTAAATTGCTGTCTTCCGTTGATTTTGTTTTTCCAAGGAACGCTGGCGACATTGACGCATGTTAATTACTGATTTATTTAATGATTTTTTTAAGCATTTTACATGTTTAATTTGCTAAAATAAAAATGTAATCAAATTTGAAAATGTCAGTATCTTAATTTCATCTTGAAGGTATTTATTTTTCTATGTAGAAAAAATGACTACAAACATTACGATTTTTCCTACCAGAATGGAAATCATGGAAGGTATAGTTTGTATGACATTTTAATATGGGTAACATTATTGTCATTGCATTTTATCTCTCGCTATCACTAAAACATTTTACGAAAATAATATTACCCATGTTAAAAACCTATAAACTATGGCTGCCATGAATTATTTCTTCAATAAAATAAGATATGTCTTAAGAGCCGACATGTAGGTCTTGACCACATTGCTAACTTGGATCTTTAATGAAGTTAGAAGAACCATAGTTTTGCACTAATTCAACTGGATCCATTAATTCAATATTTTGTACTTGATGGTTTGGTTTGGTTTATGGTGTTTAACGCCACTTTCAACAATATTTTAGCTACATCGTAGCGGTCAGTTTTATTGGTGGAGGAAACCAGAGTACCCGGAAAAAACCACTTACCTGCCGTAAGTCACTGACAAACTTTATAAAAACTTATAGCAATTTTCAATTGGTTTTTTCACAAGTTAAAATTGATCAATAGTTTACAACTGTTATTCTGGTACATTCAATGATTATGGTCAATATCTTAACTATACCAACACAATTTATTCTGCTGCCATCTTTATTCATTAATTTTTTTTATCACTTTCAGTTAGAAAATTGGCAAGAAAACAATTTTTCCGTCTATTTTTGTTGTTGATTGGACAATACATTATAAATTTCATTTCAATAGTAGACAGACTGTAATATATCTCAGTTAAGATGCCATTATTTTACTATTTCATGGTAAATTTCATTTAAGACGTCAGTTTTTTTTTTACTTTTTCATATTATCTCACAGTTAAAAATTCTGTTATAAATAATATATTTTCCTTAAATTGATCAGACTGACTGTATTTGTGGTAAGATACCAAAATGGTTGGTTGGTTTATGGTGTTTAACTCCACTTTCAACAATATTTCAGTTATATCGTGGTGGAGGAAACCGGAATAACTGGAGAAAACCACAGAACTTCAGCAAGTCACTGATAAACTTTATTACATAATATTGTATAGAGTACATCTCACCTGAGTGAGATTCGAACTCACAATGTTACTGGTGATAGGCACTGATTGCATAGGTAGTTATAAATCCAACTACCATACAATCACAAGTACGATGGCTCCTCAATGTTTTCAGCGTTTAACTGTAGAGTATGCCGAATGAACGTGAAGATATTGTATGGTTCTTACCCAAGACTTTATATTTTCTTTCAGACAAACGCATCAAGTTGCATTTGATTTGATTCTCTAGAATTCTTCAAATCATATCAAAAGAAGATATCCAAGACCTCTCTTTTATATATTAAATACCAATTAAAATTTAATACCAGATAAAAACACAAAACTTTCAAGTAAATTAAATTTGACATACACTTTAGTATCTAATAATAGATATGTCTATATGTCTATATGTCTATATTTGCAGATCTATTATCAAATAACTCATTTTTCCTATCAAAATTTTTATTTGAAAAATAATAACTTTCCACTGAATGCAAACACTTAATTTTCCTGTGCTTCAGGTGACAAAAAAAATCTTTAAAAAAAATAATTATAATCCCAAATATAACTCAAAAGCTTTTCAATTATTATGATCACAAATTAAGATATCAGTAATGTTTCTGTCAGATCTTTTGCTTTCAGCTATCCGTCACCTGGTGTATTAAATACAGTCCTTTGTTGCACACATCTTATTTCAAATTTTAATTCTTTTTTCATTTATCAAGTTTCAAGTTTGAATTAAGTTTTAAATTTCACTACTAAAGTAAAAAAAATACAACCAAAAAAAACCACCAAACTTTTTCAACAAAAATATTTTTTTACATTGTTTCAAAATTTGATGAAAACAGACAAATCAATGCAGCTAATCCAGCAATGCCAAACGGGCTTCTATGATTTTGACCACAAAACTACATATTTGTATTTAGGGGTTACAGACTATATTCCTAACACGCTTTATCTTCCAAAATATTTTGGTCCGTTTTTTTCTGGTATTTAGGCAAGCTTCAATCTATAACTAGTTTATACAAGCAAACATCCAATTTCTTTTCAATTTGTTATCATGTTCAATTATCGGTCAATTCTCAGGTAGACCACACCTAAAATATCCTAGGGACTGTTGTACCTAACGATACAGATCTTTGGCACTGATTGAATTTTCTGCCATACAACATTTTAATACTATAGTATACAATACACATCTGTAGGACAAAACGAGGCCTATTGTTGTATAAAGTACAACTGTCAAGAAATATCCGTGTCATAATCGTATCTTATCTCAAATAGTTTCATTTGCGTTCCTTGGTGTATTGTAGAAAATGTTGTTTTGTCCAAGGGAAAAAAATATAATCGTGTGATCGTTAGTGAGGTATATCGTAAATGATATTGATAAAAACTATCCAAATGTAAAAATTAATCGTTCTATCAGTAGGACCATTGTAATATCAAGTTATTCTGCCCACTGAGAAGTATTGGTATGCTAAACAACCGTCATATGATTCATCATGTTTACCTGGGGAATCCTGGGATAGGTCAATCAGTACATTTTCGACAGATCTACTTTACTACAATATTATGTTAATTTTGCTGATATGGAGAAGGTCTTTTTACAATAAAGAAACTTTAAACTTATACAAACGTCCTTGTTCCACCCAAAATAAAATTACCACAACTTTAGAGATCCACTTATATTTATTTTGAATGATAAACAATAAACAAGGGACATTATGATTTTGCTTAACTCGTTAAAAATTTTATTTACTTTTTTGTTTATTTCATAAACAACCACGATACATAGTATATTGTTTGTATAAAAATAAATTCCTGTGGGCAAAATAAAATAAGTTTAATAAACTTTTGTCATTACAAGTACATATGTGAATTTCAAGAATTGATTGATTTGATAAAAAAAAATCTACATAACATATACTATATTCATTGATAGGCCAGACTTTAATACTTAAAATTTACTTTTCTGTTAGCTTAAATCATGCTATCAGCTATGCAGTTTGAGATTGTGAAGCTTTGAAGTGAGAGAAACTAAGATTTGAGGGGCAGAAAAAAAATCCTTTTAAAGAAATCTGTGCACAGTGTATACCTGTGCACATTGTATACCCTTTTAATTACATGTACAATTGTCAATTTATTGCATCAGTGATGTATGCTTCGAGTGCGTAGATCATGTGTGCAAGTCCCGGTCGGGTCAAACCAAAGACTTTCAAAATTAGTATTTGCTGCTTCTCCGCTAAGCATGCAGCATTAAGGAGAAAGAGTAATGACGGGCTGGCTCTCAGAATCGGGATAATGTGTCCAAGTGAAGCGACATGTCTATCTGCTGACTTGTATCAGCGAGCTAGCACTATAAAATATTACAGTATTTTTTAAATACAACTACCATACGATTATGATCACGTTAGTCCCTTCTTGTGAGTTGGAATAAATAATCTTAACTACATGAATATGGAAGATCAGGATGATATCATGTCAATCCAGAAAACAAGTTTTAATATATATATATCTATATGTAGAAGGACATATGACCTTCAGAAGACCAGATTTTTGACTGTGTATATTAATGCTGATACAATTGTTTTTATTGTTCTTCTATTGATTTTTCTACACTGTATATTTATATATACTAAGCAATGTCAGGATATTATAAATAAAATATTTACTTTGTAAAAAGTCAACATTAACCAAGAACAACAAATTATTGTTGAGGCCTTCCTACAATTCATTCAAATAGTCAATGTGTAAAAGTAAACTAAAACATCTTATGAAAATTACTTCACAGGAATTTTTTTCTATGAATGACAATACTACACACATCCTTGTAGACATATTTAAATAAGTAGGCTAATCGCTGTGACACGATGTACTTTTAACTACATGTATAACAAATTCCCATAAAAGGTATTAATATAAAGATTAGATCTAATATGGTGGTAAAATGATGGAAGATGAAGATCATTTCCTACTCTCTTGTAAAAAAGGACACTCTTAGAAAGGGTCTTATTCAAAGATACTGGAAAATAAAACCCTGACCTTTATAGATTATTCTAATCTAATTAACATTACATCTTTAAATTGGGTCCCTTTTCTGATATGTTGCATTTCAAGATCTAACGAAACTCAGCAAGGGATCACTTTCTGGTGACCTTTCATGATGAAATTAAGAGTGGGCCAATCAGGTCATGTGTTACATCAAGGATTTGTCTGTAACTGAAATATTACTTTAAAAATAATTATTAATATAAAAAGATGATTCACGAAAAAATAACAATTCATAAGAAAAGATAATGAGGTCAAGATTACCATTTTACACTTAGACACAAATTAAAAGTTATTGAACAGTATTTTATTACCGTTCTTCATCTCTAAGTCGCTGTAGTGTCTTAAATGATAATTATAACTGATATCGTTCAGTAACAATTTCAATTTATACTTTATGTATTTTATTGAATAAAAGTGCACATATATTGTACAGGATTACACATCGGGCACAGCCTATGTGACAATGATACAATCCAAATTCTACAATTTAATGGTACTCTTTAGTAACTGCTAGCCAATAAACACTTACTCCTTTATTGTACAGTGTATTACAAAGAAAAAAATAAAAATAAAATTTAAATAAAGATTTTAATTCATAACTGCACAATATCTTTTTTTAACACCGTGAAAAGATTGTGCTACGTCCTGATTTGATTCTGATCCTGTTAATCATTTGTGTCACTATAAGATAAATCATTAAATAGTACTAACAGTGTAGACGTATGACAATTTATCATTTTACGATCGTTTTTGGGTACGATTTGTCATTATATGTAGATTTTCTAATGATTTCCTATATCTTTTTTTAAGATCTGTATATGATATGCCCATATTTAACCCCCATTTCAATACAAGCAGAATTCCGTAATCGAACAGTAATGATTCAAAATCAATCACGCTTCACTCATTAACTTCTCGCCATCTTTGTCAATCTCTTAACCTTCAGTGCGAAAATGGAAATTTTACTACGGGAGATAGTGTTTAAGATGACACCTCACGTATGTTTAAATTGAAAAGTTCTTGAAAACACCATCAATATTGCCTATAAAAGATGCATAAATATTTATTTAGATACATAGGGCGAGAATACAGAAATGTAATGGATTTTTGATCACCTTGGGGTTTTAACTTCTATTTTTTTTCATGCCTGGTTTCCCAACGTACTTGGTGACCTGCACGGTTTTACAATGGACATATATCTCATATTGATGTCAGCTCTATGGCTCCATAATAATACAAAATTATACTGTCAGTCAATTTATGTCCCTTGTTTATGAAAGTGAGAGAATTAAATTGACAATGTTGACACCATAGACTTGTCATTCTAACAACTGATACAATCTCTCCCCGTCAATATAGACCCTGAATACATAACCCTATCTAGGCTACCATACAAAGCTTGTCACTGAAATACTTAACAATGCCCATGAAAGGTTACACATCGCTCTCACTGATATCTCATAGCGCCTGGTTATTGTAAAGATATTCTGGAAATAGCCATAATTATTGAGTATTTTGAAATGGCAAACATAAAAAATACCTTTGAAATATTTTTAATTTTTTTTTACACCAATACTTAATTAAAACCTATTTAATTGAAAGAGACACTTTAATGAGTCCTACAATCTTCCCTACAAAAAGTTTAAATTGAGAAACAAAAATATATACCACACAAGACTCAATAACCATTGTTGTGTTAAAATTTGTAATATCTTTTGATAGCTGCATGATATTCAACACATTCGGTTATCATACATAGCAAATAGAATCCTTCCTTTCCCCCTTCCCACACTAAGTAATTGTTTGTAAATGCCTTCATAAATACATTCCTATCATCAAAACTAAAGACATTTTGAGAGTTCAGGGGAGAAAATAGCTTGTCTTCCTTTAGTGAAAACATGTTACCAATCAGTTAATCATAATACTATGCCTTTATGAAAGTAAATACCAGTAATCTATTAAGGGGGTTAGAGTGAAGGTTATGGTGTTAAATGGCACTTTTAGCAATATTTCAGTTATATCGTGGCATTCAGTTTTATTGGTGGAGGAAACCAGAGTACCTGGAGAAAATCACCGACCTGTCGAAAGTCACTGACAAACTTTATCACATAATGTGTATCGAGTACACCTCGCCATGAGCGAAATTCAAACACTCAACTTGTAAATCCAACTACCATACGATCCCGACCACGACACCCCCCTGTATATTCTGTACATTTTTCTTTGTATGCGAAATGATTCAACAATAGAAGTTCGTCTTTTATTCTAAAGCTGACAAACTTCCAGACGACTACAAATCAGATTAATACAATACATGCAATGTTAAAATAACATTTTATTATATTGCTAAATATAGAATTTCAACAGACAATTTCATCTGACTTGATTATCAAATTAAAACATATCACAGCCATATGCTTAGTTGCTATACTGAAAAGAGAGCCCATTAAATTCTGTCATGTAAAATCAATGAAGATTTTAAAATACCTTGGGTAACGGAAGCTAAATATTTCCCCATCACTTAATTTATTGAAAATTTCATTTATTCGCTATTGATATTATTTTTTTGATACAAGGATTAAGAGAAAATGATTATTTCTCATGAAAATTATTCCATGTAAGCTGACGAGAAATGCTAATCACACCTTTTATTAGAAAAATAAAAATGACGAAAAAAAACCCATTTATCTGCATTCAAGTCAAGTTTCATGCCAGTTTAAATTTTAAAAACTTGATAAAATATGTATAATAGTTTGAAATAAAGAATTTCCCCTATATCTAATATAAAGCCGATATTAATATCTAACCATGTAATTTGAAAAGGAACAATTTTTATTCCTAATCTGGGTCAGCAGGCTCAAACAAATCCTAAAGAAGGATTTACTATTTTCAACAATAGTAGAAATTCCCCATGGATAGATTTAACATTAAACATTTAAAAAAATTCAAATCGGGTACCTAGGCAGTGTTCACAAGTTTATAACACAGTAGGGGATACAAATTAGCATAAAGATCAGGTCACGTAAATTAACACAGGAGGATGTCTAGAGCTTAAGGAACAGTCAACACTATTATTTATCTACCCACATGTCTCATCAACCCTAAGCGAAACATTGAAACATCTCTTCAGAGATCACACTTTTAACAAAACAAGGTCCTTTTAATTAGACGTTTGAGAATACCGAAGGGGTGACAATCAAAAATGGGCAATTCAAAATGGTCACTTAAAAGAGGTGTGTCTAAAATAAAGAACAACAATCCCCCTATTATAAGGCCACCTCTTCTGCAATTAAAATGTGAGTGAGTGGGCGATTGTTGTTTAACACCAACTCAGCAATTTTTCAGCTATATCATGGCGAGACCAAGTTGCAATCAAAATGTGACCCGACACAACCTTAAAATGTCATGACAATAGTCACTCTTGTATAAGGTCACTTTCAGCTCTCTTATAAGGCAACTAAAATGTGACCTTATAAGAGAGGTGACCTGTGGTGAGCCCATAACAGTTGTCTCTCAATTAAGACACTGCTTCGCTGTATATATCTCTCTATTTAAAACCAATAAGAAAAATATGTTGTAACTTTTATACTACTCAATTTCATATATAGCATCATGTAACAAGTTGGATATTATAAGACACTGATGAAGGCTTTATGGTCGAAACCTTGAGTGATGAAAATAATTTTGCTTTATTTGAAAAACATGTCTGATTTGGGGGTTTAAAGATTGACTTTATTTGTTGGTTTTTTTTTATAGCACATATCCTTAAGTTTCAGTGAGATAAAATAAAAAGAACCTGAAAACTGTGACAATTTCCAGAGACGAAACAGGTTTCCTCCATTTTGATTTTAATATCGCATCCATTACTTCCAGTTTAGTATGTTGTCAAGCAGTGTACTTGTTTAAAGACAAGTGAATTTATTATGGCTGGAATATTTTTTCTTATACAAGTCAAAAGAATATGTAGGAGGGAGGTATTAAATGAACATTTTGGATGGATTTAAAAAGAATGACCTACCTATCCTATTTGTTGGGAACATGAAACATAAAACATACATTTGATTCTTTTTGGGGGGCCTAATCTTCTATTCTACGGGTATATTGTGACAACAAAAACTTAGAGATCCACTAGACAAAGTGAATATTTAATTTAAAGTTTTATATAGTACTATCAGGCACCATTATTCATATGTTTATTTGTATGAATCTTAGTTCAAAACATTCAATGTCGAACAATGCATCATCCTGATTGATAAACTGTCTTTAGGACAAATAAATTAAAAACGTACTTGATAAATTAGATAAGACTTTATATTTTCATTATAAACTAAGTTATTTTGAAGTTTCTGAATTACTCTGTAAAAGATTTTCATATTTGTTTAATCTTGCTGAAAATATTATTAACATTTTTTTTTTTTTTTTTTTTTTTTTATAACAACGTAATATCTTTTATTCAAATACTTGCTACAATTAACACGCCAAAATCCAAGCTCCTTTTGGTATTATTAACATATTGATACACAGCACTGCTGGGAGGAGAAAATTAGCATATCCTCCCTGCCTAACCATACAAAGGTTCGTTATGACAGTTTGTTTTTTCTGATTGATTTTAAACTGTTTTTTATAACCAAGGAGGACAAGTTTCTATGAAGATAGCAACTTCATCCTGTCTTAAAGATTTATCTGTAAAGACCACAAACTGAGCTTATAGCAAAAATTCATATCGTAATAAAAAGGCTCCGAGCTCATGCTTCACGGTGATTGCTGTGTAAGAGGATTAGCGTTGAATTCTCATTGATACGTTTCTACATCAGTGATTGTCAAAGCTCGGCTTTCAGCAACACCTTTATCGTTTCCTGGCGGCCCATTTAGATCTCTTAGGATTAATATTGATACTTATTATTAATTTGAAATACATGATATTTTAATATATGTATTTAACTTAAGCATGAAATACATCAGATAAAAACTTCTATAAGAATTGTTTCTTCTATTTTAATTTAACAAGAAAACGAGATAATATGGAGAAAAGATTGGAGACTTATTTGATTTTCTTTTGAATTTGATTAGCCTTAACATTTCTGAAATGTCTTTGATAAGCTATATGTAAATTAGAAAAATTCAAAAGTCTACAAATAAATTAATAATGGTATTTTTTTCCCATGCGAAGATACCTGGGAAAACACAATTAAATTAAAATTAGATTAGGGAAAACTTGCATTTGTTACAAAATGTGTTATGTGAAGGTTTTATGCAAACAATGATTGTTGCATGTCATGGTTTAAGAGAAACAATCACTGTGCTATGTCATGGTTTTAAGGGAACAACTACTGTGCTATGTCATGGTCTTAAGGGAACAATCACTGTGTTATGTCATGGTTTTAAGGTAGGGGTGTAACGATACACTTTTTCCACAATCGATACATATCACGATACGTTTTATAGGAAACTGTAACTATTCCTTGAAGTCCATGCTGGTCGACATGCCATGTTTTTTAAAATTTATATTGCTTACGTACTAGCGGAAATTATAAATATTTGATATTTGATTAATTAATTTTAAAAACGAAAATTTATCGATTCACTTTTCTCAAAATATTAATCAAAGATCACCAAAAGAAGAAAACGGAATTTCAACACTACTTTTAAAAAAAAATGAGCATCATATCGTTTGTATCGTAAGTGGCCTCCACGTATCGTGAACTGAACCGTCCCCAAAATAATCACGATTTCGGTACATACGGTGAATCGTTTCCCCTTTATTTTAAGGGAACAATCACTGTGTTATGTCATAGTTTTAAGGGGAACAATCAGTGTTGTCATGGTTTTAAGGGAACAATCAGTGTTATGTCATGGTTTTAAGGGAACAATCAGTGTTATGTCATGGTTTTAAGGGAACAATCACTGTTATGTCATGGTCTTAAGGGAACAATCACTGTGTTATGTCATGGCTTTAAGGGAACAATCACTGTACTATGTCATGGTCTTAAGGGAACAATCAGTGTTATGTCATGGTTTTAAGGGAACAATCACTGTGCTATGTCATGGTTTTAAGGGAGCAATCACTGTGCTATGTCATGGTTTTAAGGGAACAATCAATGTTATGTCATGGTTTTAAGGGAACAATCACTGTGTTATGTCATGGTTTTAAGGGAAAATTCAGTGTTATGTCATGGTCTTAAGGGAACAATCACTGTACTATGTCATGGTCTTAAGGGAACAATCAATGTGCTATGTCATGGTTTTAAGGGAACAATCACTGTACTATGTCATGGTCTTAAGGGAACAATCACTGTGCTATGTCATCGTTTTAAGGGAACAATCACTGTACTATGTCATGGTCTTAAGGGAACAATCACTGTACTATGTCATGGTCTTAAGGGAACAATCACTGTGCTATGTCATGGTTTTAAGGGAACAATCACTGTACTATGTCATGGTCTTAAGGGAACAATCAATGTGTTATGTCATGGTCTTAAGGGAACAATCACTGTACTATGTCATGATCTTAAGGGAACAATCACTGTGCTATGTCATGGTTTTAAGGGAACAATCACTGTACTATGTCATGGTCTTAAGGGAACAATCAATGTGTTATGTCATGGTCTTAAGGGAACAATCACTGTACTATGTCATGGTCTTAAGAGAACAATCACTGTGTTATGTCATGGTCTTAAGGGAACAATCACTGTGTTATGTCATGGTCTTAAGGGAACAATCACTGTACTATGTCATGGTCTTAAGGGAACAATCACTGTGTTATGTCATGGTCTTAAGGGAACAATCACTGTGCTATGTCATGGTTTTAAGGGAACAATCACTGTACTATGTCATGGTCTTAAGGGAACAATCAATGTGTTATGTCATGGTCTTAAGGGAACAATCACTGTACTATGTCATGGTCTTAAGAGAACAATCACTGTACTATGTCATGGTCTTAAGGGAACAATCACTGTACTATGTCATGGTCTTAAGGGAACAATCACTGTGCTATGTCATGGTTTTAAGGGAACAATCACTGTGTTATGTCATGATTTTAAGGGAACGATCACTGTGCTATTTCATGGTTTTAAGGGTTTTGTAGCAAACCAAGACTAGCATTTCAACCAACTTCTGTTCTATTTATTTCTATGTTAAATAATTTGAAGGTTGCTAGGAGTGGTTTCATGTTGTTTTGTTATGATGATTGGTCATTTTGTCGACCATTTACTGTTTTCAACTTTTTTTATTTTCAAGTATTCCACAAAAATATTAATTTAGCAGATTATATATCACCACACTTTTGTGTGGAAATGGAATATTTGTATAGTAAATATAAAATGACATGTTGTGACACTGCACAGAACTCTCAATGCCATGCAACTGTTAAACAAAAACTGTCACATTACAGAAGAATGACTTCAAGGTTTTTGTTTTATACCCATAATAGCCCCTATATTATGAATATCACATTCCAATACTTAATGTGTTATCTATTACAAGAATAACATCATCTCTGATTCAATTTCAAAGATGTAATTACAATAAAATAAAAACAGCAACCATTTCAAAACAATAGTCTACAGAATTATTTTTTTTATAGCTTTTGTTTAATTACGATTTCATCACAAACAAGAAATGATAGGGGAAGAAGTACAATAATTAACCTGTGCTGTTAATATGATCTTCGCTTTAAAATCAGATATCAATTTTTTTCATGCTTAAATATTTTTTTTTTAATCTCCCCCCCCCCCCCCCCACACACACCAAAAGAAAACAGAATTAAACCACCAGTGTGTGAATTTTTTTTATTGGTGATAAATAAATTCAGTTTAATTATCAATCTTTTTTTTATCCCCCTCCTTTTTAAAGAATAACTTTCACAGCATGAAACCACTAGTGTGTGAAAAAAAATTGTTTTATTGGTGATAAATAACAAAAAAATCATGACAAAAAATGATTTAATTGGTGACATGAACACTTCTAGTGACGTGGGCAGATTTAATCATTTAATGATTCAATAAATGTGTAAAGAATCTTCGTCCCTCAGTTAACTAAACAGGATAACGTAATTCTTTTCTATTTAAAAAAGAAAAAGAAAAGAAGATTGATATTATTCATGAAAAATATCCTGTTCATCATCCTCTATAAAATTATGGAGAAATTATTTTATTTCTTAGAAAAGTACAGCAAAGGTATCCGAATCGCACAAGTTTTAAACATAACTCCACATTATTTTAACTGTTACCTTTTTCTGGTGCCATTTAGTAAAACGTTTTAAAAGAAAATCACTGTAATAATCTTTGTGTGCCGTTATTAATACCACAGTGACACCTTATACCCTAAGTTACACAAGTTCTTGTAACTTTTGTTTTACTTTGTGTTTCAGATAATGTTCTTATGTTTTTCCACCTTCTCTGGTTCCAATGCTCAGCATATCCCTTCTGACTTGGGGCACTCTGCATTCCTTCCACGCATGTCATCAATCCATCCTTTTATTGATTTTTTTTTAATAAAGAATATCATCAATAATTTGCTTTGTAACATATTAAGGAGAACCTAAATGGTTTTTTTTATTTGGGAAGTAAGATTCATTTTCTAGGTCAATAATGTCCTCATTTCCCCTCAGGACATACACATGATTTCTGCTGACATCATTATCTATAATAGTACATGTATACAATTAGTAACTATATAAAATCAATGTATATACATATTCTTCCCAGTTGTAAATTATTTGCAGTAGAAATATGTAAAATAATTTACATAAGTGTTGAAAGTTACCTTAATTAAATTAGCACTATCTATTTTTGTTCTATTTCACTTTGGCACTTTCAACACAGGTGTTAATATAAACTAGAGGCTCAGCCCACTGAGCCTGTATCGCTCACCTGACAATAGAATGATACTGAAGCAAATTTCAAAGGGAGATAATCATTACCTTAAAAAACAGCAGCCATCTTGAATGGAGGGTGGGGTTGTCGGAAACAATTTTGAAAGGGACACACCCAGGGACCATCTATGCCAGGTTTGGACCTTACATAGATGCTTCCTGCCAAGTTTGGCTCCATTTGGCCAACCTGTTTCAGAGGAGAAGTTTTTTTAACATTAGCCAATCAGAAAAAAGAATTAATCTTGGTGGCCATGTTTGTTGGCCGAATGGAACCAAATGAAGAAGCTTTATAGAGGATCTTACATAGATGCTTCTGCCAAATTTGGCTCCATTTTGCCAAGCAGTTTCAGAGGAGAAGATTTTTTTAACATTAGCCAACCAGAAACAAGAATTGCCCTTGGCGGCATGGGACGAAATGAAGAAACTTTATGGAGGACCTTATATAGATGCTTTCTGCCAAGTTTGGTTCCATTTGGCCCAGTTGTTTCAGAGGAGTAGATTAAAATATGAAAAAGTTAACGGACGTCAAGTGATGGCAATACCTCACATGACCCTTTGGGTCAGGTGAGCTAAAAAAAATAGAAGGCACATTTGTCCCCCTATTAGTATCAGTTACATTTATCCCACAATTAATATCAGGTGCAGGTGCATTTGCACCCCCCACCCCCCACCCCTGTTCGTATCAGGTACATATATTCTGTAGTAAGTAAGTATCCCCTTGAACAGATATATGTGGTTATGTAAGACATAATTTTTTCCGGTTGAAATTATATACGAAAGAATTTAATATTAAATTTTATGTTACGGTAAATATTTTATAATAAAATACTTTCCATTGCTATAAAAAAGTATCCTAGTGTACAATAAACAGGTACATAATATTATTTCCGACGCCGATTATTAAATCATGAGACCAAGGATTTGCATAGTAGAAATCATCTGTAATATTATTTCCGACGATTAATGACAAGACCACATATCATTATTATACTGAGTGTCTAATTTTCCAGGTAATATGTCAAAATATTACAGTACCAAATATCACTACAGAAACTTACACTAAGTATAATAATTTATATTATTATATTTCATGTAAATTTCCTGTCTTCTCATTGGTTAAGGAGCGTGTGCCAATTTAGTCTATCACATGGCAGAGGGTGATAATTTAGTCGATCACCCTCTCTATTTAAAACTTTTATGTCTGAGTCAATTGCACGATTTAAAAGATCAAAGATCGGATAATCAGTCGGAATTTAAATTGAAAAATAATATTGGTGAAGGAATGAAAATGTTCTGGAAATTCCTGACTTTTTGTCTGATGACTTTGTTTTGGCAAATGTATTGAATGACTTATCTTTTTTACTGCCACATCAATTATTTTACCTTCAGCCATTATTTTGCATCTGACATCACTTATTAACTAAATATTCGGGGAATAGTAAGTTTATTAAATTGCTCACTTTTCATTTAAGAACACCCATCTGTATAAAACATATACAAAAAATGTATGTAATCTTATTTATTACACATCATCGATATCACAGTTTAACACATTTAAAAGACAACAGCAATTGAAATTCAGGGCATCAAAATCATAAAAAAGAATGAAACCAGGAGAAAAGAACATTCAGTATAATAAAACAAATAACACATAGCTGAGAGGGTGGTAGAGCTATGTGTTAGTTATATACTAAGGTATGTAATATTATTTCCGACGCTGATTAATAAATCACCTGACCCATCCGGAAAATATTTTATAAATAAAATTTACAGGTAAATATATATATGGAAAGTACATTAGCAAGAGCACTGTCAATTTAAATGACAGATTGAGTAATCTTCAAGCCCATTATAAAATCAATAGTCATGTAAGTTTAAATATATTAAAAATTTGATTCATTGGTAACAGTCGATATTGAATAATGGAATAAGACGAGTACAATATCGTTACATATATACAAGACCAAAAGTACCCACAGAATGAAAATGAAAGTGTCAAATAAGTGCCAGTTTCTCTGTATTGTTCATTTTTGATTGTCCCTTCGGTATTCTCTAACGTTTATTTCCTCTATAATATTTTTCTGGTTGAAAAATTATAATGTGCAATGTTATCCATGGATATATTTTGATATTAAATTTTTTCCATCTCATCTGGAAAATATATAATAACATTGGAAGAAATTTAATATTGAAATATTGTCCAAGGATAATATAAAATGTTACAGTTACCAACAGGTTCAACATGCCATATTTACTAGAAATCTAGTCCCTTTTCACTGGCATCCCCTTTATTGTCAGTAAAATGACAGATTTTGGTAAAAGTAGAAGTAATGGGTATATTTCTAATAGGTCACCATACCCTTTTTATCAGATGTCTGGTATATGTTGATCAGAGTACCCCTCCCCCTTTTTTTAATCCCATCAGATACATTATTTTGTTATGGTCAGCTATTTTTAAGTCTGTGTATTTACCCTATGATAAATGTAAGCTGTCAGTAGTTAATATGAACAAGGTGAGGTACATGGCAAACCTGTCAAATCTACCAGTGTTAAATGTGTATGAAGTCGCCATTTTATGTCCCCCAAGGCTAAAACAATACTGTCGACAGAGTTTTAGTTTTACAAGGTTGATGGACTTTGTGTACAAAATGTATTCACTTAAAACATTGATAATAAAAAAATAATTTACATTCTTTTTTCAAACGACAAATTCTTTTTTTATGTTTCATACAGGATATGGGATTGTATGTTAAAACTGGGTTATCTGCCCTTTAAAAAACAAATTTCTGAAAAATGAAAAAGAGAAATAAAAACCATTTTGCATGTGGTGTTTAACTTGTAACATGTGCTTATAATCTTTATAAATTTGCATAAAATGGGAAGTTAAAACCTTTCATTGCAGTCTCAAGTTGTCTTTTAATTGTCACCCACACAAAGAACTTACAAAATGTTACAGGTTTCAATGCAATTAGATGCACAAATTGCATTGTAAAATTTCAGCCAACCATTACAAAGAAATAAAAACAAAACTATAAACAGTTGATGAATAGTATAAATGCAAGGAGAGAAGGGTGGTTTAAAATGATTATAGAGACAATTTATATGTTTTAACTGTGTCACTACTTGTAATATTGGCCATATAAACACCCACAAAAAAACCAGTGTAAAAATAATATTACTTATTCAAGGAAGAAATAAATATCCTTGAAAAGATGCAGGGTTTACCAAATAAAAATCACTATTTTTAATGTTTTTATAACAAAAATGTGTCTTTTTTAATCTGAAAAGAAAAATGTCAAGTACCCATCCACTCTCTCAAATTTTGAAATGAGAAAGAGCAAAACAACTATTTCTTTAGGCATGGCCTTACAGTAATACATGTAATAATTAAATTACAGACCAGAGTTCATTCCCCTCTTAACAGAACAATTCATAGAAAAGGATGGTCTATAATGATTTAATAATAATGGCTTACTTAAATCATTCAAGAATTTTTATTAATCAAAGCAATTAACCAGACAAAAAAAAAATCTTTTTAACATTAATAATTGAAAAAGTATCAACACCTTTCAACAGTTGGTTGGTTTACGACTCTCAAAGTCTATAGATTTTCATACCAGTGCTGTTTACAATAGAGTAAATCTTTTTTTAACTGTAAGAAGGATAAAAATCAATGGTTGTTTTTTTCATTGTAAATTTCCACCACACAGTACACATTTGAATGCTAATTGTCACATTAAACTCTTAGGTTTCTATGGAGTAATAGGTTTAAATTTTATATGTGGAACAGATTTCACCAGAAAATGAGATTTTCATGTTTTCTTTTTCAAAGAAAAAACCATTAGTGAGGTAGTAAAATATGTACTCTTAACCATTCAAAAATGACAAGTGTCCTGGCTGGTAATGTCCTATAATAGCTTTCCATAATAATATTATAAAAATAATTGCATATATTTTCATAAATTTTTCCATTCATGCCGTCATAATATTCAAATACATGCCCTATGTATTACATTCAACCAGTCAATCTAACAAAATTCTACAAGGAAACAAGACAAAAACAATCCTGTCTGTATTTATTATGTTTGATGTACTGTATTTTCTGATTATTTTCTAAATAAATATTGTTTAAATTAACAAGACAGGGACAAAACATTGTCAAACTGGTTGGTGTTAATTTAGGAAACCTCATTTTCAATCTATTTGGCACATTTATTTTCATAATGTACTGGTCTCCTGCTGAAGGTTCCATGAAATAGTTTTTGGATTTTTGACTACAATAATGTCCTCCCTATATGTCTATTGAGAATTTACTACTTACATAAAGGGGGTAGGGAGGTGTGGGTGGTGGCTGTAATCATATGGTGGCTAGATTTACATTGAACAGTGAAATCAATGCCTTTCATGACTGAAGTTTTGGGTATCGATTACAACTCATGGCGATGTGTATCGGTTTAATCCAGTCACACCACCATGTCTGTCACAAGTCAAGAACCTGGATTTCCACTGTCATATGCAGTGGTCTTTTTTTGTTTGTTCAATGAAATGAGTTGAAAGGTGATTGTTCGTTTTGTTGATATTGGTGGAATTGTTGACCATCACTGCTTAAACTTTTTTTTCCCATAATTGATATAAAATTATGAGATAAATTTTGTCAGTGACTTGTGGCATTTCAGTGGTTTTCTCCACCAATAAAACCGACGGACAAAATAGAACTGTAAAATATTGTTGAAAGTGAACAATATACACTCATAACCCTAACTGTAATCACAGACTTCTAGTGAAGGAGGTCCAGTCACACTGCACCTCAATTTCACCTGATTTAGTCCTGACATAAATAACTTGCTACACACTAGGAAGTGTAAGGAAACTATATTGTACTCAATGAAAGGGCAAACTTCTAACATTATGTTAGTTATACTGGTTTAAAAAAGAAAAGAAAAAGAACTTAAAATTTATTTTCAAGTAAATCGTAACTTTCAACAAATAACCATAAACACGAATTTTGTGTAAATTTAGTATGCTTTTTAATACTATTGTGTATAACAATTTGATTTGTAGCATGTGAAATAACAAATGAAAAAGGAAAAATAATAAATAAATAAACCAAGAAAAAAAAACAACCAATAAATATTTAAATATTCACAATTAATTTTACATGGTTAGAATACTAACACTATTCATTAGAAACTGGCAGTGGTATTGATTACCTATACATAATAAATTGATAAATAAAAAATAATATTAGTTTTTAAAGTAACATGAAATAGACATTTCCTATTTCCTTCAAAATTCTTAATTAACAATAAATGTACAAAAAAGGTATTTATTACTTATATGCGTGATCGAAAAAACAATTAAAAGACAACTCTAAAAATCTAATTCAAATTCTAACACAGTTTCAGTTAAAAAAAACAATTAAAATTTACATAACATTTTTTTAAAAACTTGACAACACGTCATTTTCACATCAATCATTATGACACTTACCATTTGACGAACAAATCCCCAAATAAACATGTGAAAACATCACTTGCTGGATCTACCCTTGGTCTCATGTAAGGGTTGTACTGAGCTGGATGGTGGTGAGGAGGGGGAGGGGGTGGTGGCCCTCCATACCCTTGCATGTGGTGATGTCCAGGATAATGTCCCGGCTGGCCGTGATGAATTGGACCGTGTCCGTGCCCATTGTAATCCGTAAACATAATGTTAGAAAATACAAATGTATTGACTTCCTTTGTTCAAAGAATAACTTGTTGTAATCCGCATCGAATAAAAATAAGTCAATGTCTCTTCTCAATTAATTAAATCAAAGTTTTTCCCAACACAATTATCTTTGTCAATATCATGCTTAATGTGTGAATAAAACATAAAAAGAGTGTAGAATACACATTAAAACTAGGACACAGTTCAGCTTGGTTCACACTCCACTCATAAATGGGGGTTTATGAAGTGCTCTATAACTGTTTTAGTAAACATAGCATGTAGACTAGGTCGTTTGGTGCATTTCTCTCCCATCGACCAATCAAATTGCACAAAATCTATTATTGACATATAAACTCCGCCTTGGGGACATTTAAGGACATAGTAAACCTGTAGGTTTTAACATTGAGATATCTTAATTTTCTAATCTGTCAAATCAGTTATTGGTTCTGATAATGATGAAGGATATCCAAATTCAAAAATTTGCATTTCACAATGAAAATAAGACAGGGCAGTTTTATCCATCTGATTCACCTGAATTGACAGATCCTTTAAAAGGTAAGTATACAATATTTTCTACCCATGGCAATAAGCCAGTGGTCATTGTTTAAATATTTACACCACAAAAGGTCATTAAGTCCAGGATTTGATAATAAACAAAAATATATAAATACACTATTTTTTTTATCCTGTGGTTTAAAGAACAAATTGTTTACATACAAGTTTTAAATTCAAATATTTATATCAATAATTTATTGATTCCTGCAGAATATGCAATTTCTTAGATAAACATTTTTTTCTTTTTGGGGGGGGGGGGGGGGGGGGGGGGAAGTTAGTCTGTTCATGCTAACAATACGGGGGCTGTCTTAATTTATATATATAAAAAAAACACACACATGCAGTTCCTAATTAATTTTTTTTTATATATCGGTGATTAATTGGGAAAAAAATCTATCAAACACCTATCATACCGCAATTTTTTTTAAATCATTAATATCATCATAAACATCATTGCATATTAATATATAACCAAATAATATATTCAATACGTCCAACAGAAGTTATAAAATATTTCTACTAAATCCCCCTTTTTTTGTATTCAATGCAAATTGTTAATTTTCTTAATTCACTTTATCAAAGAAATAAAAATCACATAAACAATTAGTTTTAAAATTTATTAGACATTCATTTTTCATAATTCAGAAAAATGTGCAATGTGCAGGTAATTAATTAAAAAAATCAAGACACTGCTTTATTATGTTATAAGCTGGGTTTTTATTTTTATAATAAATTACATGCATTTACAGTTTCGAAAAATTAAATTAATTTCCAAAAACTGCACAATTGAATTTGATATTGACTAACTGTTAATAAATAAATTAAATTAAAAACAAGATTGTTCTTATCACACATAATTTGTTTCCTTATTAATCTGTATTTAAATTTGGATTTTATTTTAATTTTAGAATGACTTTTTTTCATGCATTTTCAACGATACAAAGAATTTCTGTTCACTATATACTTTTGTATAAACTTTTTCATATATTTTGTGGATTAATCATACATAGATTTATGTAGAGCACAAGCTATAGATAAAAAAAAAAAAATGTTGACTTATTTTGAAAATAAAATTCCTATAATTAATAATGATTGCATTTCTACTATATGTAATAATATAAAAAAATAAAAAAAGAATGTTTTTCTAATTCTGTTCAGGCAGATAATTCAGAAGATTTTTGAAAATGATAATGGTAAAATGATAAAAATAAAATAAATTTCCAAAACTGACGTAATTTTCAAATCATTTCCAAGTTTGACAATTAATTTTTTTTTAACTATCCATCCTTTCTACTTAGAAATAAGAAAAATAAACAAGAGGCCTACATGAACATACATCAACTCACTTGGATCACTCGTTACCTATATCTATTATATGTTTTCAGTCTACTAAGGTCATATATGGCACTTTGACTGACAACAGGACCTGTTAAAATGGTGAGGCACAAGATAAACCATTTAACAGGTCCAGGTGATCTGTCATTTTCATTTTTCCTATTGCTATATATATTAAATTCTTGACACACAGGACACTAACCCATTGAACCCTTGGGCCTTCTTTAGTGCAAGTTTAAATCTGTATACCATATTGAAGATTCAAGCAATATATAATTGCATTTCCACATCTGGTTCGTAGGAGAAGTTTTTTCATTGTAGTCTGTGTTCAAATTTAAACCCCTAGGGTTTGGTCCCCATATACTCTGGCCCATTATTTTTGTTGAATTTTCACTTCACAAGCAAACTTTGTGTCAAATACTGTTACAATTACATTCCTTTTCTGGTTCTTGAGAATGCTAATGCAAAAGTTTGGACCTTATAGACCCTGTGATCTTCATTTGTGTTAAAACTTTGGACCACAGGGCTCTGGCCCCTTCGAGTCTGGGACCTTCGTTTGAACAAATATAAATTACATATTACCAATGATGCTGCATAACAAACATTGTAGCATGTTTATTGCTGGTTCTTGAGAATTTTCTTTTTAATATTTACTTATACCCTTTCTTTAAGATTCCCTAATAGTTATCCCCTACCCAAGGAGAATCAAATTCATTTAAATAAATTTGAATCTCCCCTTCCAAAGGACCCTCCTTTGGTTACCAAGTTTGGTTTTTATTTGGTTCAGCAGTTTTGTAGAAGATTAAAATATGAAAAGCTTACAGACGGACAATGGAGGGACGTCAATTGATGGCTAGAACTCACATGACCCTTTGGGTATGGCGAGCTAAAAAATAACACATTTTTATAATAAATTTATGTTTCCTGTTACAAAATAACTCAAATTAAATATAGATACAATTTTTTTTTTTTTAGAATTTCAAATTTGAAACATTAAATTCTAAAAATGTCTACTATTTTCTATATTTCAAATAATTTACAATGTCATGTCAGATAACATCGGTAATTTCTAATTTTATGCAATAAATACACAAATACAATAACACATTTTTTCTTGTGGTTTATTTTTTCATTTCGCTACAATCATGAATTTTTTTTAACCTGATAAAAATCTCACTTTATCCTCAACTTTTTTTAAATACAAAAATATTTTTCATTACTCAAGGTTTAGGCTATTGTTCATTTTTAAAATATTTATTGTGGACCTTGTAATTACAAAATTGTAGTATATGGTACTTGTATTTAAACAACCAGGAGCCCAGTACAAATCACTTCAGATAGATATAGCTTACAAGTACATTGTGTATTCAATATTTTAATTATTTCATATTAATGTTATGACAGTCGTGACTGTATATTACATATATAAAATCTGGGTCGTGGGTGAACATTAAATGTAGTGACTGCATTATATATAATATTATGAGATTTGGGTCTTGGGCGACCCCAAATGTCATGAATGAATTACATATAATATTAAGGGATCCGAGTGAGTCGTGGGTGACCCTAAATGTTGTGACTGTATTAAATACAATATTACAAGATCTGGGTCGTGGGCGACCCCAAATGTGATGATTTCATTACATATTAAGGGATCTGAGTCGTGGGTGACCCTAGATGTTGTGACTGTATTATATACAATATCTGGGTCGTGGGTGACCCCAAATGTATAACTTTTTTCTTATTCAAGAAAATTAACTTTCACTTTTAAGAGTTTTTTGCACCCCCATCTAAATGTCTCATTTTTATTTCATTGTTTTATAATGACTGCATCCTGTTAATCAACAAATATCTTCCCTAAATGCATATTTTAATATTTAAGTGAAATTTATACTTTTCCGGTACTGCTCCTTGTAGTTAAACACATTTTATTGTCCAAAAACATGACAATAGGATCAGATACAAGTTTTACAACTTAGAACATCTTCTCCTTTCTTTATATAAACAATATACAGATACAATTGAGCATAAATACACAAATGTTACAATATTAATAATAAAGACATGAAATAGTATGAGTGAAACAAGATTTGCTATTTGCCAATTGACAAATCGAACCCACCTTTACTATAATTAGATCATACAGACTTTATGAAATTTGTTTTCATTTTGCTGGTCCAGCACCCAGGAATTTTCTGCTGGACCCTCTGAATTTTTGCCGGACCTACGTTTTTTATGTAAAATTGTTTTCAAGCCAAGCAATGTCATACCGTTATTATTATTTTAGTCTAGCAGAGCGCTTTCTGTATTTAACTTCATTAGTACTGGTAGAGGCCTACAAATAGGAAGAACAGTCACCATCCAGAATAAACCAAAAAGTTGAAACCATGCACCAAAAAAAGAGTAGCCAAATCCAGCTAGGGATACCCTCAAACTTTGGAAAATTTACCAGATTTAAAACATAATTTTTTTTAAATTTTTATAGAGATTACAATAACAATATTCTAAAAGTCAGTAGACTCTCTCAATCTCCAGTGCCCGACTGAGCTCCGTCGTAATGCTTCAGGAACGACCACATTTTTATGATCGACACATTGCCATGTTGCCAGAACTGTAAACAAAATTCTAAATAGAAACGGATTCAGTAAAGGGAACGATACAAATCAGGGACGTCGTTGTTTTTATTTTATTAATTTTTTGGGGGCTTTTCACTCAAAAAGATCATCTTACGCATCACAATATATTCAAATATATTTATTTTCATGACAGTTACCAATAATATTTACCAAAAACAGATAAAATATCACGTATTCAATGCAGTAAAAAGCTCTTGAGAGCTTATGTTTTTTGTTTATATTACATGTCGAATTGAAATAAAATTTTACTTACTTACTTACGAATTCCGAGTTGACCGAACTTGTTCCGGTATTTACAATACGACCTGTGTTTCCGACTTCTGTTAAAAAAGTACACACATCATTCAAAAATGTTTGGCGGACATGAGGACCGGCATTACCGACGTTATTGGCGGCCCTCATGATTTTCTGCCCCCTAGGTCCGATGAATTTCAAAAACTCTGATCATATAGAACACACCTCCTGTATTTTTCCTAAAAACATGTCATGAATTTGCAATCTGTTGAAACAAGATGAACTGTGAGCTAATGCTCACCTATGATACCCCCACTCTTTGGCAAACAGGAAGTAGGAATCTGACGGGTCAAAAAACGCTTCCCACGATATGGGGTACCTATATGAAGCTTGTGACCAAATATCAGATTTCTGTCATCAATAGTTGCTGAGAAAAATGAACATATGTTCAATGTGTAGAAAAATCATCAAAGTCGGCAAACAGGAAGTAGGAATCTGATGGGTCCAAAAACGCTTCCCACGATATGGGGTACCTATATGAAGCTTGTGACCAAATATCAGATCTCTGCCATCAATAGTTGCTGAGAAAAATGTGCATATATGTTCAATGTGTATAAAAATCAACAAAGTCGGCAAACAGGAAGTAGGAATCTGACGGGTCCAAAAACGCTACCCACAATATGGTATACCTATATGAAGCTTGTGACCAAAAATCAGATTTCTGCCACCAACAGTTACTGAGAAAAATGCGACAAAAAATATCTTGGACGGACGGAAGGACGGACAGAGGTAAAACAGTATACCCCCCTCCCCCTTCAGGGAGCGGGGGTATAATAAAATGGTATTTATCATTGTTACTTTTCTTGACAATAAAACAAGTTTTAAAGCCAATGGTATTTTCTCATCCTGTTCAGTATCTTGGGTTATTTAGTCTCTGTCAAGATCGACAACCTCTGACCAGTCAATGCCCAGAGTGGACATGTACATGTATTAACTGTTTGTGTTACACTAGTACTTATTAAATTTGTATTGAAATGTTTCAATTTAGTATCCTGAAATTAGCAGTAAACATGCTGAAGTCAGATAAACAAGCAATTACCACCTATAGTTGTGTTACTAAAAGGAAAATGTAATTTGTGTCAGTGCTCTCAAAATGTATTCACAAATCTTTAATTATGAATTCTGTTAATATTCTAAATATAATACAATTCATCCAACATGATTATGATAATTCATTGTTATAATTTTTTTTTCAAACATTAGTGTTGGGGCCGATATCGATTAATTACAAAAAAGAATAACAGAAAATTTTCTCTATTATTTTAGAATCCATTGTAATTTGGTGCCTATTTTTGTGAGATTTCTGATTTGTCATAATTTTCAAATTCCTTATGTTTTAGAATTCAATGTAATCTTGTACCAATTTTGGGGAGATTTCTGATTTGTCACAATTTTCAAACTCTTTAGTTTAGAATTCAATGTAGTCTCGCACCCCTCTTTGTGGGATTCAAGACTTGTCATAATTTTCAATCTCCCCATTAAACATTTTTATGGAGCACAGCATGTAAATTAAATGGTTGATGAAAATTAATTTCATAATCTGTAACTTTTTAATAAACCACTTGTATTCATTTCCCCATGGGGTCCCATCTTTAACTATTTTCTGCGGTGGTGGCCATCTTGGATTTCCGATCTTCACAAAAATCACAATTTTTTTTATATAACTACACAAGGATCATTCACACCATATCAAATTTAAAACCATCAAGTTTTTTCCGAAAAATTAAGTTCAAAGCTCAGCCAATCAAATTACATCAATGGCTCTGGCAGCCATGTTGAATTTACGATCTCCACTAAAATCACAAATTCTGGTGAAGTACACAAAATACAATTCTTGTAATGTTTCTTTTCAAAACTAACATATGAGGAAGAGGATGGACACAAAGTGATGACAATAGCACATAGTTCTCTTTGCTTGACTTTTTAATATTGCAGAAAAAAATTATTGCCGACATATGAAATAAGATGCCATGCTTCGGTTACATCGGGTATACAATCAATGGCAGCAACAAGCCTCTATCTATTAAAACCCCATTCAACAAAAATAATATTAAGTAACTGGTCCAAGAGACAAGTTAGATTCATTCAAGTGAAAAATAAACATTCAAAGTGACCAGCTAATAAAAACATTCAACCACAGTGACTTTCAAAACAATATTATTTTAAATCCTTGCATAATATCAAGCCTAAAGTCAAAGTGAGTCATTTTTAATGTTGGCTTGCCAACCTTGTTCACAATAGATATAATTGCCGTAAATTCGAAAGTTTAATAATCTTTCTGATATACCCCCTCTCATTTTAGGGAAAAAGAGAGCAGATTTAGTATTTATTTGTTATTGAGTATCACTATCTTTCAGACAAAGGATTGTCTCACACTTGATCCTCACTGAAGATTTCACAGTGACAGTTATATAAAGAACAACAATACAAATTCGTTTTGATTTTGACTTTTCATTCATGTTTACTATTAGTCAAGAGCCTCATTATCCTATAGGCTAGTATAAAGGCAGCAGCCTAGGGCCCCTCATCCTGCTAAAAGATTTTCAAATATACTTATTTTTTTTAAATGAGTATATTATTTTAATATTTTGCATTACGGGTGCGGGCGAGTTAGAAGGTGGCTCCAATAATTTCATTAACCTAATGGTCCCCAAAAGGTCATAATCTGGCCCTGATTACAGTCTAACTCATTTATAACAAGATTTTGGGGACTAGAATAATTTGTTTGTTATATTGCTATAACAAACTTAGTGATTCAAATATAACACATTTGCTATACAGATGTTATCAAGAGATAAAGTGAGTAAGATTTAATTCCATTGAAGCTTCTTGGATTTTGAAACTTGCTAATGACTAACAAATGTTTCTTTCAGGAATGTGTTGATTTCTTGTATAATTTCAAAATAGTTATTTGTTTTTTTCGAAACCGAGCTTACGTATTTAGTAAAATATCAAATTTGGCCATAATGTCCTTTCTAGTTGATTCCCACTATCTATGCATTTAATTATCTCGTATTTATAGTCTAAACAGATTTTTTTTTCAGACCAGGATTTAGGTATAGGTTTGTTAAAACTTTTGCAGGGAAAATGAAAATTATTCGCAATTAGCATAAATTCATTGTAAATGTGTCGTTATATTCGGGTTTTACTGTATCAGGGGGTCAAACCTATTTGGTTGGAGAAGGGGTTATTTTGGTTGGAGACCAACAAGATGGTGGAAAAATCCTCAAATTTCCACACCTGTAAGTGCATTCTCTGCTATTGTCGGTGTTTCATTGAAATGTGTGCTTTAATACCATAGCGCTTCGGCAACTTGATTATCAGTTATGATAATGTGTGTTTGTTTTAGGACATCGGTCTGCTCTGAAAAAAGCTATTGACATAAAACCGACCGGCGAAACACGATATTTTTTGTCATGGGTGCATAAAAGGACCATTTCTGTACATTTTATGGATATAATGTTAGGTTTTTCGTGTCATATATGTTCACTGCTTTATTCTAATTAAATATGAACGTTCAATTATTGTATTTAAATCTAAAATAACGAGCTTTTACCAATTAAGAATTTTTTGGGTTGGAGACCTAATTTCATATTAAATTGTGCACAATAAGAAAAGCATGAAATGTAGGTCACACTGACCTAATTTTTTGAAGTAATGAGAAATGGAATTTTTATATAGAATTGGTAATTGATTCCTGTTGTATCTAGGAAGAACACACGGCCTGTAAAATAATCTAGTCAACCATAGTAGGAAACTCCTTTCCAAATTTGATGATGTCTAACCCATGATGATGTTGTTTTTTTTTATTTTTTACTAAATCAACGTAAGGGTAATAAATATAATTTGCATCGAATAAGGATGTTGGGACTACAAAATTATTCATTTATCAAAAATATGCTGTCGTACTTTCAAGTGTTTTTTGTGGTCACTGGTCCATGTGTTGACAAGAGTAGGATCGGTAATTACAAAAATAAAATTCTTCTCACACTTTCCCTTTTCATTAGTGCAATAAAATGCTTGACATGAAGTTATATTGATTTTGTAAATATCCAAAGATAAATATATCATGTTATTTTACATAATTTTTAATGATAAAATGGCAACTGATGCTGATATATGATATCGGCTTTGAGACGTCACAGCTCTTTTGGAAGAGCTTTAATCTCGGGTATAATCCGAGATTGAATTCTTATAGAAGTGTGTGTGTGTGTTTTTAGCTGAATTCATTCGAATGAGTAAATTTTTTTTTTAAAAATTGGGGGTGTTTACTAGTATTTTTGTTTGGCTCCTGGAGATCTAGAATGCAAGGGAGGAAGGTTGGAATCTCATTAATTGGTTTAACTCTGCCACATTTTTTGGCCTGTTCCAAGCCAGGATCTTGAGAGGAGAGACACTGACAGCTCAAAGAAAGGAGTGATGTACCAGCTATAGACTGGTATGAAACACAGACATAGAAATGGGTACTAGAAATAGACTGGTACAAGACAGACAAAGAAATGGGTACAACACAGCAATAATCGATTAAAGGCAAAATGTAACCTGAATAAAAAAGTTGCCTTGATTCAAGGTTTAAATATTTCTTAATTTTTGAAAGAAGGTAGATTTTTGATGGTATTTTAGAACAGACTTGATCAATTTGGTTTTTCCAATTTAGATTTGAGTCAATTTTGATGCCAAGTAATTTTTCACAAGCAGAATGTTGTAATTGTTCAGAATTAATAGTCAAGTATAGTTCTTCATTTTGAAATGCGAGTTTTTGCTTTGCTCCAACAGTAATACATTTAGTTTTATTACAATTTATAAACATATTATTATCCTTGCACCATAATTCAATTCTATTCAAGTCTTCCTGGACTTTGGTTTGTATATCTGAAATATTTCCCCCAGAAATGTGTATTGTAGAATCATCAGCATACATATCAGTGTTGTAATTTTAAATACTTAAAGGCAGATCATTTATATATAAAATAAACAATAATGGACCGATTATTGAGCCTTGAGGTACTCCATATTTTACAGGACATTTATCAGAAAGAGCATTTCCGATTTGTACTTGTTGTGTTCTATTTGTCATATAAGAATTAAAAAGAGCTAAAGCTTTTTTATTGAAACCATATATTTCAAGCTTTTTAGCCATGATATCATGGTCAACAACATCAAAAGCCTTTTTTAGATCTAAGAGTATAACTACATTGACATTTCCATTATTCATTTATCTATGATGTTGATTAAAGCAGTTTGACAGGAATGATTTGATCTAAATACAAATAAACTCATTTGTTTTATGAAAATGTAACATGGGATGGGAATATTAAGAAAAAAAATTAGGACGATATACAAATTGTTAACATTGTATTGCAGTTGATCTGATATTAAAACATAATCAAAAGGGCTCGATGTTGGGAAGAGTCAAAATTTATGTATTTATTCAACTAACATGATCTGTCTCTGTGACGTCATATGAAGAGGTGTCATGGCCGCTTACACTACGACAGGAAATTCCAAATATTCATATTTCTAATTGGGTATATTAATGTTAATAAAGGTGTTTTTTATTTAATAATTAGTTATTTACGAATAAAAAGTTACAATGTATTGAATTATAACAATTGTTCAACTGACTGGAGTTTTCCTTTAAGTTAAAATACATCATTCATTTTCAAGGCTGTCAGACAATAATAGTGAGAATTTCAGTCAATGATTTATTTTAGGGAAGTCTTTCACATGAAATATGCCAATCAAAGATGAAAAATGTATATGTAGGAAAACTAGACTTGATAACTTCAGTGACATTTTGAAAGTACTTCTACCAATATGTAGTAAGGGTTATGGTGTTTAACCCACTTTCAACAATATTTCAATTATATTGTGGCAGTCAGTTTTATTGGTAGAGGAAACCGGAGTTCCCTGGGAAAACCACCGACCAGCCGTAAGTCACTGACAAACTTTATCACATAACGTTGTATCGAGTACACCTCGCCATGAGCAGGATTTGAACTCGCAACGTTAGTGGTGATAGGCATTGATTGCATAGGTAGTCATAAATTCACATAATCACGACCCCTTCTAACAATATGAGTGTTGTACTTCTTATCTATTTCTATATAATTACATTCAAATTTCTGAAAAATGAGGTAACAGAAATCTTTACAGTACCAGTATTTTATTGTCCGTGTTCACAATTTCCCATTTGTTACTGATAATCAAAGCACGACAGGGCTAAAAATTAAAAATAAGTTTGTTTCCCCTTATCCGACCGACCCTGTCAAAATCGGCAGACTTAATTTTTTTTATTGGAAATTTGCCGTCACTTTTTTTCTTCTTTCCTTTTTCATTTCGCTCAAAATTCGTTTTGCTGAAAATTCCGTATTTTAGATTCGTTTCGCCAAAAGATCGATATTTCGCATTACCGAGCACATCTTTGTCGACAAAAAAAAAAAGAAGCCTACCTACCTACCCACTTCCAAAATTGTGGGTCGGGTAAGGGGAAACAGAAATATTTTTAATTGTGGCCCAGTTGTTTGTACTCATTGGCATATATCTTAATTCAATGCATTAGAATTCTACTTATTCAAGTGTTGCCATAAGATGGTTTTGGTTTATGTGTATTTTTCGTCACTTTCAGCAATATTGTTGCTCAATACATCGGAAGATGAATTTAAAGTGAAAGCATTAGGTTATAATTAGTAAGAGCTGTAGTGTATTGTACGGATATGCTGACGTAGATTTAATTTGGTGGCAGCCGAATCGGTGGTGTAATTCTAGTGGGGTAGATCATGGATTCGAGCCAAAGACCATAAAATTGGCATTTGCTGCTTCTCTGTTAAGTAAGCAGTATTATGGATTCAAAACAAAAACTTGTTGGTTCGGAATCAAGATAATGTGTCCGAGTGGAACGACATGTCTACCTGCAGACTGTTGTTTCAGCGAGCTAGCACTATCAAAAGATCCAACTAAGCATGTTGGTCTAGTACAAAGCGGACATCATCATCTCACCATAATCTAACTTGTTCTCTCCATAATATGGATGAAATATTGTTGATTTTGTATTAAACAACCATTCACTCACTCACTCACTAATTTGGTGGCTGTTTTTGAATTGGCTCTGTGATTAAGAACAGACCATGGGTAATAGTACAATAAATATCCTACCGGTATGGAAAGCTTCCACAAAGAAAAACAAGATATTTTGCTACTTTAAATTCCCTTTCCATCAAACTTTCCTCCATTATCACATGTTACCAAGGAACAGGTGGACTCAATAATTATCTTCGATCTCACCAAGATGTTAGCAGTCTATCTTTTTATATGGAAATATTTAAGCGCAATTATCAAAAACGCGTTGCATTGCGAGATATTTCTATTGGCTGACGATTTTAGTGCTACTCTCTGATATAACTTTATATGCTACTCTCTGATATAACTTTATATTCCTTGTAAGGGGCCTTAATGTGCAACCCTGGGCCATCAAGTTTATTGTCAACAGGAGGTTTTTGAATAAACTAGATCTATATTATGATGTAAAAAAAAATTGATTCTTTTAATCTAGCATTTCTGCTGAAAGGAACAATATATACAACACATATAACCACAGACTTCAATTCTAAATCAAGAAAATGTGAATAATTTGGTCAGGTGAAATATACAATAGAATATTTAAAACCACACATATTGAGTTACTACACCTTTCATTTTAATACAACGTCCTTCATTTTCATTCTGAAATTCATTATACAGAAAACCCTGTCTGCAGTCAAAATAAATGGTACCCATCCCCCCTTTTACCACATTAGAATTAACAGGTGTTCATACAAGACCACTGAAAAATAAAACAGGAACTAAATTCCATTCTAAATTTATACAGTTTTAAAGTTTAATCAAGGTAAAAGAGTTCATGACTGGTTACCTGATATGATATAGATACCAGTCTAGATAAATGTACTGTACTCTGTGTCTATTTAACCCCAAGGAGCTCATTAATTGGTGTACTACTGATCTACAAACATATGCCAATCGACTTCTACTGACCCAAATCAACCTTTGTAATTTGTACATTCAGATTATCTTTTTCTGCCCTGTTATTAGCAATTCAATCTTATTTAAAAGTCAGCAAAATCTGAAGTCATAAAAGTGCACCCTCATTTCTGTGATTTAAATTGAAGATTCAATTTCCAGTATCGTAGTACATGTGCCACTGTAACCTATTAAAAAAGTCCTAGATATATGTACCACTGTAACCTATTAAAACACGTCCTAGATATATGTACCACTGTAACCTATTAAAACACGTCCTAGATATATGTACCACTGTAACCTATTAAAACAAGTCCTAGATATATGTACCACTGTAACCTATTAAAACAAGTCCTAGATATATGTACCACTGTAACCTATTAAAACACGTCCTAGATATATGTACCACTGTAACCTATTAAAACAAGTCCTAGATATATGTGCCACTGTAACCTATTAAAAAAGTCCCAAATATAAATGTACTCTGTTCAAACTATACATCTTTGTGCTCTTATTCCAAATAGATTGTATCCCATTCAAACTGAACATCTTTGGAGCTTATTCCGATTCCAGATATATTGTACCCTGTTCATAGTGAACATCTTTGGGGCCTAACCCGATTCCAAATATATTGTACCCCATTCAAACTGAACATCTTTGGGACCTAAGGTGATTCCAAATATATTGTATCCCGTTCAGAGTAAACATCTTTGAGGATACGGACCTAAATAGATTTTAAATGTAACTAGAACTGTGAGTGACCTCACTGAGTGATACCCCCCGCTAGCAATACTATGATGTTCAAACTATGGAATACAGGTATATTAGCAAGTTACCTATGAAAAATGAATGGATATGGAGTTATGTCAAGGAGACAACATCCCATCTCCAAAATAAACTAACCAAGAACATACATCTAGGGGTCGCCACAAGTACACAACCCCCCTTTTCGTGAAAGTATAAGTTGAATATCTCCCCTTCTAAATTTTAGACAGCAACAGCATTCCTTCATGCATATCTGCAGGTTGTGTACTACAACTGTGTAAAATTTCATAAAAATTCAATATAGTAGGAGTGCTTACAAGGTACATGCCCCCCCCCCCCCCCCCCCCCTTCGTGAAAGTATAAGTTGAATTATCTCCCCTTTTAAACTTTGGACAGCAACCATATTGATAATTCCTTCATGCACATCTGCAGGTAGTGTACTACAAATGTGTAAAGTTTCATAAAAATCCAATAAGCGGTTTAGGAGGAGTTGCGCTTACAAGGTACATGGACAGATGGATGGACAGGGTGATTCCTTTATACCCCCCCAAACTTTGTTTGCAGGGGGTATAATAAAATATGCTTAAATAAACACTTTGTTCTGTTAAAAGTTGAAGAGGGGTCTCGAAGAATATATATTAGGAGGTGCATATCACAAATGAAACATTCTAATATTTTGTTCATTTCCTTCAAGTATAGGAAGGGAGTTGGGAAATTAACAGTGTGATGACAAGGAAGGACAATGGACACTTGTCTGTTGACTCAGATATGTAGGTGACAAACATATTTTGGACAGCTCCACACCATCCCAACATTATCATAATAAGCATCATAAAAAAATTCAGCTTGAGCCTGAATTTGAAAAACTTCAGGATAGTGACTTAAATGTACAACTTTTATCCTTGAATTTGCAAAAAATTGGAGGATATTGGCCTATATATATGATATTATCCTTGAATTTGAAAAACTTCAGGATATTGGCCTATATATATGATATTATCCTTGAATTTGAAAAACTTCAGGATATTGGCCTAAATATATGATATTATCCTTGAATTTGAAAAACTTCAGGATATTGGCCTAAATATATGATATTATCCTTGAATTTGAAAAACTTCAGGATATTGGCCTAAATATATGATATTATCCTTGAATTTGAAAAACTTCAGGATATTGGCCTAAATATATGATATTATCCTTGAATTTGAAAAACTTCAGGATATTGACCTAAATAACTGATGCAATCCTTAGCATTTAAAAAATACTTCTAAAATACCCAATTATCACCTTGAATTTGGAGGGGAAAAAAAAACAAAAAAAACTTGATAATAATCATTTTCATAACTAATTTTATATAAATCTTTTAACTCCACATTTAATTTATAAAAAACTAAAATAAAATAACTAATAAGCTTAATTTTTCTTAATACTATACCAAAGATCTTGTTTTTACCTATACAAAGTATTTTTGGATAAATTTAATAATAGGTTTAGAGATCAGCAATATGATGATAGTAGAAATTTATAGCCTAATTACTGGGGAAATTATACTTCATTATGGTATTATAACTAAATCATCCAAAATAATTATAGCTACATTCTATTTCATTGTTGAGAAATAATGAACTGGCCTTGGAGTCAACTCTAAAACTTCATTTGGAACAGTCAGTCGATGCATTGTACCGTGACGTGTCACCGAGTGCAAACGTTAACTTATGAAAGCAGGCAATAAAATTAACTGCATCAGATAATTTAAACCATTCTATTAGCCATATCTAAATCTTTTTTTTTTCATTTATCTATTCCACTAAATTTACACTGTATAAAAACGTAAACGCAGGTATTTTGAAATCGAGCCAAAATATAAACAAGATTTTGAGCGGCAAAAGGTGATTCGGTGCAAACACCCATCTTTTGACAACTAAGGAAAACGGTGACATGTTTTGACAAAAACATTATGACTTGGCCTACTTATAAAGCTTATTTTTACAAGATCTTATTATTTAGTGTTTAAGGATTGACCATATCAACAATATATATATGGATTTATAAACCTTAATTCTTTGAATTAACAAAACCTATATAATATTCCGATTAATTTTATTTTGTTTATATATTTGTTTTTTTTTGCAAAGTCATGTCAAAATAAATACATGTTGCAAAACAAGAATAATACTTTCAAAAAAGAAAATAAACCCTGGTTTGATTTAGACTGTAGATTTGCACGTCAAAACTACAGAAAACTTAAGAAACGTTTTAAACGTTCAACTTCTCCACAAAATCGCTTAGCTATGATTGACGCTGAAAAACATTACAAACATACATTGGACAGAAAATATAAAAATTATCCGAAAGAAATTTTCTGAAGATATACAAAATATGAGTAAAAACAATCCTAAAGAATTTTGGAAACTTTTGAACAAAGGTAAAAGAAAGAAGCAACCGAATATTGAAATTGATAAACTTTATGATTTTTTTCAAAATTTGAATACAAGAGACATTTGTGATGGTAACAATGGCTTACCAGAGGTTAATATTCTACAGAATGAACCAATCAATGAACACATAAACGCCTATATCTCAAAGGAAGAAATTTTAAAATGTATACAAAAATTAAAGAATGAAAAAGCTTGTGGTGAGGATGAAATTATAAACGAATACATCAAGTCGACATCAAATCAATTTATAAATATTTATGAGAAGTTATTTAACATTATCTTTGATAAGGGTTTTGTTCCTCATATTTGGTTGATTGGTACAATCAAGCCTATTTATAAGAATAAAGGCGATATTTATGAACCCAAGAACTATAGGCCTATCACAATTGTAAGTTGCTTGGGAAAATTATTTACATCAATTCTGAATAAAAGACTCAATAACTTTTCTGAGGAATACAGACTTATAAAAGAAAACCAATTCGGATTTCGCCAAAATTATTCAACTATAGATAACATTTTCACTCTTTTCGTTTTTCCAAATAATAAAACTTAAAAAAAGGAAATTATTTTGTGCCTTTATAGATTTCGAAAAGGCCTTTGATAAGGTATGGAGGGAAGGGCTTTTCTATAAAATGATGTTAAATAAAATCAATGGCAAAATGTATAATGTTATTATTAATATGTATGATAGTATAAAATCTTGTATCTCATATAATAATTGTATATCAGAATACTTTGATTGTGCAAATGGAGTTAGACAAGGGGAAAACCTGTCCCCTTTTCTTTTTTCATTGTTTTTAAATGACGTTGACATTTTTTTAGAAAACAAAAATATTACAGGACTACAAACTATCTCAGATGAAATAGAAAACAATTTAGACATTTACCTTAAACTTTTTATTCTGTTATATGCTGATGACACTGCATTGTTAGCTGAGACAGCAAATGATCTCCAAACTCAACTGGATGCTTTTTATGAATATTGTAATTTGTGGAAATTAAAAGTAAATGCAGATAAAACCAAAGTAATGGTGTTTGGAAATGGGAGATTACCACAAAATTTGAGCTTCAGCTATGATAATCTAAATCTTGAGATAGTAAAAAATTTCAACTATCTTGGGATTATTTTTACTAGAACAGGAAATTTTAGTTTAACAAAAAAACATCTAGCTGATAAAGCACTAAAAGCTATGTATGAAGTTTTGAAAATGGGAAGAATGTATAAACTATCAATAAAATGTCTACTTGATCTATTTGACAAAATGATTAAACCCATCCTGTTATATGGCTGTGAAGTGTGGGGCTTTAGTAACAATGATATTCTGGAAAAAATACATCTAAAATTTTGTAAGATTCTTTTAAATTTAAAAACATCAACGCCTAGCTATATGGTGTATGGTGAACTAGGGCGATACCCTATATATATTGATATTAAAATCAGAACCGTATGTTACTGGGCAAGACTTATAGTTGGTAAACAAACAAAGTATTCTAATATATTGTATAGACTATGTCGTCAATTGAATGAAAATCATAATATGCAGTTTAGTTGGATATTGTTTGTAAAACAAATATTTAATGAGTGTGGCTTCCCAAATATATGGGAAACAGAACTTTTTGACAATGTAGATTATTTGAAATGTGTAATTAAACAGCGATTAGAGGATCAGTTTCTTCAAAATTGGAATTCTTTAGTACAAAATTCACCTAAAGCCATAAATTATAAAACATTTAAAACAGAGTTTAAATATGAAGAATATTTAAATATTTTAGAAATAAAAGATGCAATTTTGCTTTGCAGATTTAGAACAACAAATAATAAACTCCCCATCGAAACAGGGCGATGGCAGAACATTCCAAGAGAAAATCGTAAATGTATATTATGTAATAGATCCCAAATTGGAGATGAATACCATTATATTTTTGAATGTATTTATTTTAACCAAAAACGTAAGCAGTCACTGTTAAATTATTTCATATATAGACATAATATTATCAAATTTTCTGAACTTATGTCAAGTAAAAAAAAAACAATATTGAAGAAACTCTGTCATTTTATAAGTGCTATCAATACCAGAGTTTGTCCTCCAGGCTCTTAATCCTTTGTAACCTCTCTCCTAATTTATATATACGTTGTAAATAGTTGTTGTTATTTTGATTTTATTGTTATAGCTCTGTACCATTGTTATACATTGGCTTTATGAGAATAAAGATATATATATAATAACTTTTTATTATAAATTCCATGTTTACCATGAATTGATTGATTTAAATGTGACAAAATATTTTTGGTTTCTTAAATGTCATATTCTCCTAGCTATTTAACTGAGAATATCATTTTACAATTTGGTTAACAATTATAGTATTGTAAAATAATTTAAAATCTTTTATTAAACCAACAAAATGTATATTTTAGGCTTTAAACATTACCGTTTTAATTGGTTTTAATATTATAGTCAAAACTGAGCCCTTCAATGGTAAAATCTTTGATGAAAAGATACATTTTGGGGGGGGGGGCTCAATTGTCATAATTCTATCGTAGTTGAAATAACAACTGCCTGCCATTCCAAGCAGTTTCGATCACCACTAAAGTTTTTCAGTTTGAACTTAACCCATGGCAAGGTCATCTTCGCTAGCCAAGGGTTACGATTCGGGTCTCTCTTCTCTCCACCCTTGGCAGATTTAGAATACATTTTGAGGATTCACGTTTTAATATTTCATTGGTTACGGCTACCAGTACACGTATCCAATCAGAAGACGTTTTACACGGAGCACATGTTATCGACGAAATGTAAACAAAGTTGGCACCGGAATGCTCTCATATGACAACGATTTACCACTTCCCGTTTTGGTTCCAATGAAAACATCTTTCCCGTCTGCCAAAGCTTTGAAACTTTCACTTAGTTGACAGTAAGTGCTTCCAAATTAAATTTATCACAAATAAGTTTTTCTTCACTGGGCGCTGCTATTTTCAACTCTCCAACATACGTATAACAAAACGATTCTGATTGGCTGGCGATGACGACTATCTAAGGGGTGCAACTTCGATAAACCACCAGGTGGCATTGCGCGCGAATTTCAAAATGTATTCTAGATCCGCCAAGGGTGGAGAGAAGGGGGACCCGAATCGTAACCCTTGGCTAGCGAAGATGTGGCAAGGTGTACTTGTACATTCTTAACTGATCCCAATCAAATCTGTTGTGTTTATACTAGAAGCAATGTGATGTTATTTTCAGATAATTCATGAAAGTGTGTTTATTATAGTATTGTTAGTTTTCTCACTCAAAATATGTAACCAAAACACATGTTACAGTATATCAAAAATATGTAAACAAAACATATGTTACAGTATATTAAAAATATGTAAACAAAACACATGTTACAGTATATCAAAAATATGTAAACAAAACATATGTTACAGTATATTAAAAATATGTAAACAAAACACATGTTACAGTATATCAAAAATATGTAAACAAAACATATGTTACAGTATATTAAAAATATGTAAACAAAACACATGTTACAGTATATCAAAAATATGTAAACAAAACACATGTTACAGTATATCAAAAATATTCTGTTTAGCTGAATATGGAGGAAAAAGTATATATATTACAACTACAGATACACATACTTATTCTCCAAAAATGCAAAGGGCGGCGGTGGTCATTATCCTATGCTTATCACCACTAAAGTTGTGAGTTCAAATCCCGCTCATGGTTAAGTGTACTCGATACAAATTTATGCGATGTTTGTCAGTGACTTGCAGCAGATCTGTGGTTTTCTCCGCTTTCCTCCATCAATAAAAACTGACTGTCACGATAATACTGAAATATTGTTGAAATTAGCATTAAACACCATAACCCCACAACGTAAAAAGTTGATATTAGGAGTCTCCTATTGAATCCTGGCATTCCCTCTACCTCTTGTGCCTTTTATCATTACACACATGTAAATTACGTACTAGACATTGCTTATTTGTACATTTCATTTAATTTGATTTGATCATGATCGATTTTTCCAGTTAACATTATAGGAGGAAATCGGTTTAATTCAGATCTGACAAAGACTTAAAAAGACTACCTCGAGAGGTGGAATTTCTAACATCAATTCAAATCATAAAAAGATCAATCTAAAGCATTTACACTGTACAACAGATCAATACCTTTTTTAAAAATTGATTGGATTAAATGTATAAGGTACATAAACAGGGTCTAATTTGTAAAAATTGAAGTGTCATCATGTTATCAGCTTGAAGAAAAAACTTTAAATTCTCAATTAGTAATTTTATAGTCTGGGGAATCAAATTACCATTCTGGAAATATGATCTGTAGACAGACATACCCAGTACCCTACTAGCCGCTTTACCACTTTCCTTCATGTCTGGGGGGAAAAAAAGACAAGGGGTTAGGGTTATGGTGTTTAACATCACTTTCAACAATATTTTAGTTACCAGATAACAGGTAATTTCTGCGGTTTTGGTCTAAAAAGAAGACATTTAATTTTTGTGGATTTTTTTTTCTGCGGTTTGAAAATCTTCTGCATTTGGTTAACTTCAAATTTGTCTTAATAAACTATTTTTTCACTGTTTTCGCGATCTATTTTGTTGACAGGAAATACGAAGTCAACAGTTGGATCGATATCGGTATAAACTTTGATATATTTCGGATATATATTTTTAATGTCGAATTTTCATACTTTATCATATAACAATTTTTTTAAAAGAATTATGATTAGAAGCAATTGTATTCAATTCTTTTAGTATAATGTAGACATAAAAACTCAGGTTAACCGGAATTCTACTACCAGTACATTTCTATTTGTTTGGTTTTTAGATGAATCCTGAGATCATGCAGTTTGATATTATTCAATCGAAGCTACTACAACAATTAAAAAAATCAAAAAAACTAAGGTTAATTTATGAAATAACAATTTTAAATATTGCTTTAATAAACTTTATTATGATTGTAAACATTTAATCAGGTGATTGTTTCAATTATTGTCAGTGTCAGCTTGGTACGATCATATTTCTTGATCTGGAGTAATTGTAATTAACAGGTAAAAATCATCATGCCACAGCTAAATAACCTTTAATTGTTGTGTAAACATTTATATAGTACCAGGTTTTGTTTATCTGGATATAATAATTACGACTAATTAAATATTTTACACTTACGGTGGAATAATCGGAGTTAGAGGTTGAAAACGTATTTTATACGGGACATTAAACATTTATTTTACATAAAATTCTGCGATTTTAATTTCTGCGGTCCGGAGTTGACCGCAGAATACCGCAGAAATTACCGCTGATACGGTATATCGTGGCAGTCAGTTTTATTGGTGGAGGAAACTGGAGTAACCGGAGAAAACCACTGACCTGTTACAAGTCACTGACAAATTTTATCACATAATGTTGCATCGAGTACACCTTGCCATGAATGGGGTTCGAACTCGCAACTTCAGTGGTGATAGGCATTGATTTCACATGTAGTTGTAAATCCAACTACCATACGATCACGACGGCCCCCAACTACAATTCTGGAAATAGAATCTGCAAGACAGACATACCCAGTACATACTAGCTGCTTTACTACTGTCCTTCACGTCTGAGAAAAAAGACAGAAGACAACAAACAATCTAATATTTATCTACAAATACAGATATATTACAACCTGATACACATCTCATCTACATTCATTGCCTCCATACTCTCATATTAAATAGCTGTATGTCTTAAAATAATGTATTTATATCACTGAGTTTCAAAGAAAAAAACAATATCATTACAATACAAGCTGTTTGATGCAAGATTTTTGTTTTAAAATTTAAAAATAACTCTACTTGTTATGCGATCATTTTAAGACAAAAGAGGTCAGGTGTCAGCTGATAAAACAAATCAACGAGATATAAGGGGCATAACTCAAGGATATTGATACTTAACACTTTAGGCTACTTTCAGCAATTTTATAACTACATGGCATTGACAAACTGCAGTAATGGAAGAAGCTAGAAGTCCTTCAGAAAACAATATAAAATTTGGGAAGTGCCTCTCCAACTTTCTCACTTAAGGTACCAGTCATGTACACCTAGTAATGTGCTGTGTGCTAATTGTATGCCTCAATGCTACTTTCAGCAATTTTATAACTACATGGCATTGACAAACTGCAGTAATGGAAGAAGCTAGAAGTCCTTCAGAAAACAATATAAAATTTGGGAAGTGCCTCTCCAACTTTCTCACTTAAGGTACCAGTCATGTACACCTAGTAATGTGCTGTGTGCTAATTGTATGCCTCAATGGTGAAAGAATTGTGGGTATTGTAGCTGAATGATCATCTTAACCACTTGACCACAGTGTCCTCTTCAGACAAAATTAAGAATATGACCTAATCAATTATTGTGTCTATCATAACAAGACGATGGTTCTTATTCACACTTCCTGTCCTTTTTATGTTAATCATCAAATTCTCCTCAATTGTTCATAACTGTTGTTCTCCCTAACTGCTGACAGCCCCTCCAAATTCATAATTTAATTCAGAAGATAGATACTGGCTTAGCTAAGGAAATTTCTGCAATTGGTCATGGAATAATATTTTCCATAACTGTTGTTTTCCCTGTAACTGCTGACAATTTATATCTATTTAAATGTCAAAACACCAAATACTGATGGTGACTGAATACATATGCAGGTAACAATTATGTAATATGATAATTACATTTTAATAAAATAATGGTGGGTGTGTATCACAAAATAAACTAGTATTATGATCCCTGAATTGTTGTTTTGAATGTCTTCAGACTGGCATTTTCATACATATGTCAGTATATTAAATGATGTATTATAATGTAAAACTGGGGGAATTTCCTTCCCAGTAGCAATTATCCCAACTGTCAGGATAATAGGTAACTGACGACTTGTAAAAAAAAATAGATGGGAAATAAATTTATTTGTACGTAAGGCACTTCGACAAATACAAAATATGTATCATTCTCAATGAGTTATGCAAAAAGAAGTTTATCTGGTACACATGGCCCTGCACTTGGAAACTTATGACAAAATGCCAAAGAATAGAAACTCATTGATTTGTTAAACAGCAGCAACTGTTTCTGCAGTTGATTTTATTATTTCATTTTATATACAAAAAACACTGATAAGTTACCGTTTTGATATTTTCATAGGAAGCCTTGCGTTAAAACAGATAAATCGTTCAAAAACTTTATTTCAGCTTTTATTATCATTTAAATCATGTATTCGTAGGATGAGTGCAAATAGCACTGTCACTGCTGTTTTCAATAAAAAGGCAGTCAATCATATGATTACATCACATGTTTAAAGTGGGTAGAAAAATGATATCATTCCACAAGTAATACTCATGGTAAATAAAATTAGTAATTTGTCTGGATTTGGAAATTTTCATGTAATCATGTTTTTTGTTTGGTTACTAAGTACATTCACCCTAGATATACAGAAATCAATCAATCAGTTTACAGATTTAAATTTGTGATAATCTACAAGATCTCCCTTTACACAACTTATTCAAGCCATGAGTGAAAATTAAACTCATGTTTAAATGTACTCATAGTAAGTAAAACAGAGATTTGTCTAGTTTTGAAATTGTTCACGGAATCCTATTTTTTGTTAGTTTTTAAGTACAGTCACCCAATACAGAAATCTATCATATTTACAGATTTCAATTGATAATAATTTACAAGAGTTATTTTTTTTTAAAGTAGAACTATTTGATATCTCAGTCCAGCTGTACATGCCTTTAAGTCAGTGGTTAAACTAGTGAGCAGAATAAATCTTGCCTATGTTATCTGGTGTACAGATATTACAAAATATGAGGAATGTATAGTTGTCATCATTTACTAACTAGTGGTTGAAGTCAGTCTGCTTTATCAAAACAAAAACAAAAAACAAAAATGCACAAATCCAGACACCTGATCAACTGGCAGAAAAAAGGATAAAGCTTATTTTAAAAATATCAATTGTATTATTAACAATGCTGATATTCACATTAATCTTATCATAATAGTACATGAAACCTCTTTAGAGTTTATCTTAAAACAAACACATTAATACACTCAAATAGTACAGATACATTACTTAACCTTTAAAGTACTTGTTATAAATTACTTTAAAACAAAAACTATTTTTTTTAGGTCAATCCTTCTGACATGACAACTAATTGTTTTTTACTTTCAGAATTAAATGAAATTGTCACCATTGGGAGAATTAAAATTGTGTTGCCATGGGAGTTTTTGTTGTTGGTGTGGATTAGAAGATTTTGTCTGATTTTGATATTCACAGCAAGTTAAATGTTGTATAAAAATGAAAAAAAGGTAAAAAATAATAACAACAAGAGTTGTTCCCCTTTTTATAATCAGCTGCCATTATATAATGATCCTTGGCCATTTTGTCAAAGTTATCAATAGATAAAAAGAAAGATCCGATAGCAAAAAAGTCATAACTGGTGCAATTTTAAATGTAGAATCCGCTGTAAAATTTGTATCATCTAAACAAATCATGTAAAAGATTCTTATTAGGATTATGGGTGCTTAACACCACTTTCAATAATATTTCAGTCACATTGTGGTGGCTGGTTCTAAACAGTGGAGCAAACTGTAGTATCGTGATATAACCACTGTCATGTCAAACTTGATCACATAATTGATGTTGGGCAGAAATCAAACTCACAACTTTTGTGGTGATTGGCAGTGCAATGACTGCATAAGTAGATACTACCAATATAGTTAAAAAAGGAATTCCACATGTATACATTTTTTAAGTTCCAACAAAAATCAATTCTGGGCAACATATTTTGCATATATTTACTCACCATGGCTAGCAATTTAAAACAAAACAAATTAAATTGTATCAAATACAGTTACAATCTCTTCCAGTAAGAAACACATGAGCAGTGTAGTGGTTGGCCTGCTCACCTCGAGTGTGGTAGATCATGAGTTATATTGTCTTGTCAAACCCAAAACTATCAAATTGGTATTTGCTGCCTCTCCACTAAGCACGCAGCATTAAGGAGCAAGAGCCAAGACTGGTTGGCTCAGAATCCATTGAACACCACATTAAGGAGGACAGTCCAGACTGTGTTGGTTTAGAATCAGGATAATGTGTCCGAGTGATGCAATATGTCTACCCACAAACTTTTGTTTCAGTGAGCTAGCACTATACAAATTCAACTAAGCGTGTTGGTCTAGTACAAAGCCAATGATGACATCATCAACTAAGCATGTTGGTCTAGTACAAAGCCAATGATGACATCATCAACTAAGCGTGTTGGTCTAGTACAAAGCCAATGATGACATCATCAACTAAGCGTGTTGGTCTAGTACAAAGCCAATGATGACATCATCAACTAAGTGTGTTGGTCTAGTACAAAGCAAATGATGACATCATCAACTAAGTGTGTTGGTCTAGTACAAAGCCAATGATGACATCATCAACTAAGTGTGTTGGTCTAGTACAAAGCCAACGATGACATCATCAACTAAGTGTGTTGGTCTAGTACAAAGCCAATGATGACATCATCAACTAAGTGTGTTGGTCTAGTACAAAGCCAACGATGACATCATCAACTAAGCGTGTTGGTCTAGTACAAAGCCAATGATGACATCATCAACTAAGCGTGTTGGTCTAGTACAAAGCCAATGATGACATCATCAACTAAGCGTGTTGGTCTAGTACAAAGCCAATGATGACATCATCAACTAAACGTGTTGGTCTAGTACAAAGCCAATGATGACATCATCAACTAAGTGTGTTGGTCTAGTACAAAGCCAATGATGACATCATCAACTAAGCGTGTTGGTCTAGTACAAAGCCAATGATGACATCATCAACTAAGCGTGTTGGTCTAGTACAAAGCCAATGATGACATCATCAACTAAGCGTGTTGGTCTAGTACAAAGCCAATGATGACATCATCAACTAAACGTGTTGGTCTAGTACAAAGCCAATGATGACATCATCAACTAAGTGTGTTGGTCTAGTACAAAGCCAATGATGACATCATCAACTAAGTGTGTTGGTCTAGTACAAAGCCAATGATGACATCATCAACTAAGCGTGTTGGTCTAGTACAAAGCCAATGATGACATCATCAACTAAGCGTGTTGGTCTAGTACAAAGCCAATGATGACATCATCAACTAAGTGTGTTGGTCTAGTACAAAGCCAATGATGACATCATCAACTAAGCATGTTGGTCTAGTACAAAGCCAATGATGACATCATCAACTAAGTGTGTTGGTCTAGTACAAAGCCAATGATGACATCATCTCATTTAAACAAGACTTGTTCTTGCCATGATTGCACAGTTGGCATTAAACAACAATCACTCACTCACTCTTAGTCAGTTATAACACAAATGTGACCAAGGTCGACCTGCGACTGTTGTTAAATGTCAAGTAAGCAGTATTTCAGCTATAACAAGGAAGTCTATAAACAATAAATCATGTTGATAAAAAGTTGACCTGGGATAGGCAATGGATGGATGTTTTGGTTGTTACAAGTAAACATATGTGATGATGGATCCATAGGACCTAAAAAATGTTGCCATGCTGAACATTATACTATATAGGCATGCAAAACAATACACATATCTGTCAGAGTTCAGAGAGTATAATATTTATAGTGACTTGACAAGGTAAGAGAGAGACAATAGCCTCAACCTCAAGGAATTTCAAGTGATCTAAATTTTGGTCCTTTAATTTCTTGTCACATGAATCCCCATTTTTCTTTTATTTGAGTTTAGATACCGAAATTTTCATTTAGTTTTTTTAAATTGGAAACCCTAATAAATTTCCCAGCCACAATTGTACAATTGAAAAATACAAGTACTGACATACTGATAGCCTGAGTAGATGTGGAATAGCTTTTAGGTATATTTAAGTGATAACAGAGTCACCTTGGTACAATTCTATAATGGTGTCATAACATTATCTCGTTCCTATTTCTCATGTCAATGAACTCCACTCATTTTTTTTTTACCTCTATCTTTTAATGTGAAATTAGTCTCTATTACAACAGATTCCTAATTCTATTTTTTGCATTTTCATGAATTCCAAAGAATTATACTAATTGAGGGTCTAAATCATCTTCTTAAATCATTTTATTTTTTATATACCACGAATTTCAAAAAATTAGTCTACTTTAGGGTGTAAAACCATCTTCTTAATACTTTTATTTTTTATATACAAATGTACCATGAATTCCCAAGAATTATTTTAATAGAGGGTCTAAATCATCTTCTGAAACATTTAAATGAACAAACAAATATACAGTACACCCTTATTATATCTATACCGTTTGTATCAAGCTATATTTTGGTGATAAGACAGGGTGTCAATTTAGCGAGGAAGAAATGTACATATACTGAATAGGTCAAAATTATAAATTCAAAGGGCCATAATACAAGGAAAACTCTGAGAATTTTTTTTTTTTTTATTATATATATACTTGTGACCAAAGGGAAATAACTCTAAAACACAATTGTTACCATTATCCATGTAAAAAGAAAGATAACTCTGTCATCCTTAAATGTGAAATATATACAACACTACGAAAATAATAAATAAATAAAAAATAAAAGTACACACAATTCATTTTGATTTCAATATGTATATATTGCAATAACAAAAAATGGTAACACAAATATGTTGTAAAATAAAATGAAATGCAGATGGCAACATGATTTTGATTAAAAAGTAAAAAAAACAACAACATGTATTTAAATATGTACATGCTTTAAAATAAAAACCAAATTCTTGAAAATCAATCTAAATTGAAGAGACACATTGACAAAATAACATTAAGGAAATATTTGTAGAATAAAATTGGACTAAACGTAATTATGGAAATATTTGTCGGAACATATTGATTGCTCAACAAAATGACAAAAACATAATGAAGACATCAGGTGACAAACCCAATATAGAACTAGATATTTATGTCACGGCCATGTAAGGGAGTGAACTGGATTGTCATTCATGAAACTAGCCTTCCAATAAGAAATCATAACTAACTGACTACAGGACATCACCACATTTTCATTAGCATCAGTTGATCCTTGTTTTTTAAGTCTTTTTATTTGATTTTATTTGACATTTTCTGATTTTTATCTTATTTTATGTGTTTTTTTGGACAATAAGGCATTGGAAATTGATCTGCGACATGACTGACTTGTTTGTACTATTGGGTTATAATGCTATTTATAACATTACACCTACATATCAATCTATCTGTTTTACTTCGTAACAATTTCATTATCATGCCTGCAGATATCAATTTTTATAAATTATATGAAGTACCAATGATTCATTTACAAACTATTTCTATGACATACAATTTCCTCACAAATTAAACATGAAAACAATTTGCTGCCATCGTTCCTGATTTGAATCTATATAGCTATATATGAGAAACGAGACTTCGGTAATCTAAGGCCATCGATGTGTCAATATCAACAGAATCAGAGGCAAAAAAAAATCCAAGATTTCATGGAATTGACAGAAAGTCTAATCCAGACGAATAGAAAAAAATATCATGAATGTTATCTACAGTATCCTGCATAAACATTCATATCTATTAAACATTGAGAATCGGAGACAAAAATCCATGATTTCATGGGGTCGGTAGGAAATTGACAGAAAGTCTAATCCAGCCGAATAGAAAACAAAAATATCATGAAATTTATCTACAGTAGTTCTACATAAACATTCATATCTATTAAACATTGAAGATATCTAAATATATTTTCATATCATTTAACCATCGATTATCTTAGCATACAGATGTAAAAAAAAATCTGTTGAAACACATGTTGCAGCATCGAGTGAAGAAAAAAACACAAACAATGTTTAAGTAAAGCGTGGAGAAGAAATGCCTTCCTCACACATGTTTGTTTGTATGAATAATTACAAAATTAAACAGATTTTATTTTTTTTTAAAGTAGGTTAAATCTTCCATACAAATAGTTGACTACAATAGTACATGTTATTAAAGTCTTGACAACATTCTTAGATGTGGTGAGGGTCTATACCAAGGATTACAACTAATTACATCATCTTGGTGAGGGTCTATACTAATTACTTCATCAACATGGTATATATTAAAAACAAAATGCATGTTCATGCATGGCAGTGGTGGTCTTCTTCCTCCATACAATGACTATTTTCATTATTGAGGTACTGGCTGTTGGGGGGAAAGATGGGTGGAGAGTGGGGTGTGAGGTTGGAAAACCGGACTGGGATTTATTAAGCATGAGAGACAAGGGGAAAGGGGGGGGGGAGGTTGGAACACCAGACTGGGATTTATTAAGTATGACAGAAAAAGGGGGGAGGGTAAGGTTGGAACACCAGAATGGGATTGATTAGTATGACAGACAAAGGGGGGAGGGTAAGGTTGTAACACCAGAAGATTAAGTATGACAGACAAAGGGGGGAGGGTAAGGTTGTAACACCAGAAGATTAAGTATGACAGACAAAGGGGGGAGGGTAAGGTTGTAACACCAGAAGATTAAGTATGACAGACAAAGGGGGGAGGGTAAGGTTGCAACACCAGAAGATTAAGTATGACAGACACTAGTAATGTTCACTATCTATTACCCTTCACCTTATCACACATAATTGTACTATAATTTATAGTGACCTTCTTTTATATAAGTAAGATCTGTTTACCTTGCATTACTAGATCTTGACAAAACAAGGTTTTATTTAAGAAAAAACAAGACAAAAGAAGTCCATAGGCTAGTAAGCTCACCTGAGAAATATATCCAGTTCTGTGCATTCATACATACAAAAGTTTTACTCCTATTAGAATTCTGTACATTGTGTTTTTAATTTTATCATATTTTGTTATTTAAATGAAACATGTCAGCTAACTTACATTTAAGGACAGGGATTCAAAGTTAGATTGTTCTTATTAGCCTATATGACTGTGGGTAAAGGGAAAAGGGATGAGACGATTTTTAGCCAAAGTTGAAAATGGAATTTCAAAACTTATCTCTGTACAATTCAAACTTCCCATACACCATTTTATTAATTCATCAAACTGTTGTCTATGCTTGTAGAAAATGGTTTGAAGCCTATGAAGTGGAGTTGGGAAAAAAAAACAACACTTCTTCAAAATCCCTAAAGGAACATTTGTGGTAAGTTTGTTGAATGGCCATGCAATGGTTTTTGAGAAGCAAAAAATGTGAAAAGTTTATTAAATACGGAGGGCAGAAACTCTGGTGAGCTGAAAAAAGTTTATGTACGGACACCAGACACTTCTCAATCAGAAAAGCTCACACGAGTCTCTGGTGAGCTGAAAAAAGTTGACGTTCACTGTGAACTTTAACGCACAAAGACTAGAGGAGACTAAAGTCTGAAGTGACGTTCATTGTAAACTTTCGCTGACTTTTCTGACTGTTTATCCATATTTACAATATTTCATATTGCTTTTTTCTTGTATTTTGTAACTGATTCAGTGAAATGTCTTGCTTTGTGGCTTTTCAAAACAGATATGTCTTCTCATTTCTTTAAAAAAAATTAAATTCAAAATGTGAAACAAGGGAGTACGAATACACCTTAGCAAAGGGAATTGATCTATTTGTAAATGAATTTTATCTATTTGTAAACTTTTAACTTTGAGCTGTTTCGTCTTAACACTTGTATACAAGATGACATTTTTTCATTCCAGACTATTTCTAATTTTCTTGTCTTACCCAAGGGTATCATATATTAAAATATCACTGGCAAGATGACAATTATCACTCTTAGATCCTGATAACATCAAATATCAATATCTGTCAATCATGATTTATTACTAGAAGTGGTAAAAAGTGGCACTAACTACTGTAGAAAAAACTTAATATCCCATAAAATAAAGTGGTACTACAAATACGGATTGTAGAAAAATTTAGTATCTCCTAAACTAAGTGGCACAACCTTGTAAAAAAAAACACTTTAATATTCAATAAAAAAAGTGTGACAATGGACAATTAAAGAACTCTGTATATATGGACTGTAAATGGGTTTGTGTCTAGTACTAGGCCAGCTGGGTAAAAATAAATTCTTAACAAAAATATATAAAATACAAAAATTTCATTTCGTGGACCCACAAAAGTCATATAAAGATCACATGCAAGAGAAAGAAATACATATTTATTGATTACACGAGTATATACACAGACAAATACCAAGTAAGATAAAGAGGCAACACGATTACTGGAAGATTTTAACTCTATGTTTTACATCTAAAATAAATTCCTAGTTCATTTAAAACGTTAGTATTTTTAAAATTTAAAATACAGAAAAAATTGCAAAAAATTGTCCTTATCTTTGAATTTCTTGTTGTTTCTTAGAAATAGATGTAGCTGGACAATTGATAAGATAATGGAATGCGTTCTCAATATTGATGTAGCATTACATTCATAATAAAATCTTTGTTTTTAAACTTATACATCACCAGATTAAATTTTTAGTTTGTGACCAGAATTTTTGTTTACCTTTGTGATGTCTCCTGTATTCATTTTTTTTACTTAAAAGTACAATGCAATTATTTTTCAGAGCCAAATCTGGTTTTAATTTTCACGTGTTGCTATGTTATAATAAAGTACATATTGTATTGTACAAGTCTGGAGCAAAAAAAAAATGCTTGAAAAAATTTTTGCTTTTTTTTTTTTTTCAAATGGAAGTGGTAACACCTGTCTAATATTAATGTGCTAAATTAAATGTAAAAGAATATATGAAATGGTAAATGTAGGCTACGAGAAAGAATGGTTAAATAACATCAACTGGTGTGGTAACAATACTGTGACATCACAGACCCACAATGCCATATTGATCTGCTACACTGGCACAAAATAAAACATGTGACAAACTCAGCTACTTGGGGAAAAGGTCGTCTTGTATAAGCCAAATAAGGGTTCTTGAGTACAGATTATTTTATTTTTAAATTGAGACCATTTCTTTGGTGCTTTAATCATAAGTTCTTGACCAACTCTAAAATCAACAACAAATAACCCTTGCAAGTTGTATCACAGTATTTTTTGTTATTCCTCCTCCCCTACCTATTCCCCCCCCCCCCCCCCAAAAAAAAAACCAAACTTAAAGAATTTATGATGTGTGTATTGAATTCAGACAGTACAGGATTAACATATAACCATCACAACACACCTGAGGTCATGTTTGTCTTGACAAATCACGTTTCTTCTCTTATTTAACTCTGGGTCTTCATTACACATATCACAGGTCACTTCAATTTAAAGGTAAACATCCTAGATATTTTGACATGGTGTAGAAAAAGGGTTGCAAGCATGATAAAATAATGTTGTAAACAAATAGTCAAACCTGCCCATGCGGTCACCTCCATTAAAAGGTCACCTTTTTCCTATCCTGTCATAGCAAATTTCATATGAATTGAACCTTTTTTAAGAGGTAACCTGTCTTATAAGGCCTCCTTTTCTTTTCTTCAAGGTGACCTCTTAATACAGGTTTGACTGTATATACCGGTACTGAACATCTGGACTGAACTGAATACTATTAGGGTCAATTTGTTTGTGTTCCTCTTCCTCAGCTAAAGGTTACTTATTATCCACCTCCCCTTCTCTTCACCCCTTTGGCAGCATTAGCCAGATTTTCATGGTCACAAAGTGACTGTTTTAAGTGGATGTAGCATAGAGTGATAACAGCACCCAATCAGAATGTGTGTTACAAAAACATGTGTTTTATAGGAATAATGTCAACATAAAATTGACTTGTGTACATTTTGCCATGAGGAACTGTCAAAAAATATACAAAATAATATTTTGACATGAGGTGCAATGAATGCCTTGTGCTGAAAATGATACCATTATACATGCAAGGTCAACATTTAGAACTTTTAGGATACAAAAATATATTAACAAAATAAGCATACCATTTCCGATCAAAGATGTAGGATTATTTCAGTAAATAATTACCAACTTCAGTTAAATTTTGGCTACGACATGGTGACATGTTTAAAATAACAAAGCATCTGTTTTTAATGGTATTTTATACACAGTGTAGGATCATATCAATTCCTTTCGGGAAATATCTGCGTTATTCGATTACTTTCGGTTATTACAACGACTCCTTTTGGAAATTATGGCACATCTGAAATGATGTTCGACCAAAAAAGATTTCTTTAAAATCATGAAAAATTTGAAGAGTGCCTTTGTTGTTGGAGCAAATATGTGAAAAAATAAGCCAAATGTAACTGATTGGGTTACGTAAATGTGTTATTCTTTCAATACAATACATGTTTCATCTACGATATGTGTATGTTCAATGTTTTATAGGTAAAATAGGCCTTAAAATCACTTTTTAAAGAAAAAATTGTCAACCTTTTGGCTCATCGAAAATGATCAAGCATTTTGGCACCGATTCCTTTTTAACCAAAGAACTTGTACTAAATATTCAATAAAATGTTCTTTTTTTTGCAGAAAGCCCAATAAAAAACGAAAAAGATCTACTCTTTTCGTAGCTGGTCAAATTGCATGTGATTTCTCACTTTATTGAACACAAATTCACCAACTCCGATTTATACATGTATTACTGTATTTGTCACGAAAGAAAGGAATAAGTGCCATTCACTTGAAGGAAGCATTATTCAATATTTCAACTAAAACTACGATTTTCGTTGAAAAAAATGTGATCACATGTAATATCGCAGTTACAAAGTATCAATAATGACCAGACATTTCGAACGGAAAAGTGTCTTCAGTAAAGGAATTCTCTTTCTACTTCAAATTCGTGTATTTCTATCGCCGGTTGGCCTGTTTCACACGATCTTGTCACTTTGTTTCGTTTAATGCTGCATTACACTTTCATTACTGCGTAAAACTGATTTTCCGAAATAAACACATTATTAAAGAGTTCCGTGATCTATCAATTGAGTGATAAATACTTACATTTCAGTGGTTAATGACGAAAAGAAGGTCCGGTGTTAATCAAACTTACATTGTTTTTACTGGAAGGAGTCGTTGTAATAACCGAAAGTAATTGATTTGATCCTACACCGTGTCATAGGCATCTCATTCATGATTTCTAATCAGAAACGATAAGAAAATAACAATCAAGATTGGGACAAGCGCACAAGTTTTCAGTGTTTCCATAAAAACAGTGATGGCGACTGCAACAAAAAACGAGTGACAATTTGAATAAAAACTTATGTTTCGGTACTATTTTATCGGAACACGCAAGTGAATCACGCTCAATCAATCCATTCAATCAATTTCGGCCTATTTATTTTGTTTCATCAACTGGCGAGCAGTAAATTATTGTATTTCGCCCAGACATACTCGCCAAAATGGCTAGTACTTGGACTGAAATACTCGCCAAGATCATTTTACACTCGCATTTGGCGAGTTGGCGAGCGGTGGTTTCCCACACTGGATTTTTTTTTTACCATGAGATTTTTATAAGATTGGCATGTTTGTGAATAGTACAATATACAGATAAAAAAAATGGCTGACAGTATTAAAACTGAACCATTTTATATAAACCAGTGAACTTCAGTAGTTTATTTGAACACAACAGATGCAACTCAAAAATACATGCACACAAAATTGATTATGCATATACATAATGCTTCATAAGATATAATTATTCAAACTAGAAAACATGATTTATTTAAAATCTGTCTTTTAACCAATTTTCTCTGAAAATATAATATGCATACACAAACACATTGTCAATTAATTAATGAGGCACAAAACCTTTCCTTATTCATCAGTTAAAATTGGAAAATGGAAAACGTTCGGGGGAAAAGAGTAAAAAGGGAAATGACAGCAGGAAACCTTTTCTTCATGATCAACAGACAAATTCAATTTTGATTAGGAAATCTGATATGGTTCTACATTAATTTCCATCAAAATATTCGATTTAATGGAAAAACTAATGTTTTAATATTCTTTATATGGACACCTATTGTGCATCAATAAAAAAGTGACATTTTACAGAGCTACAGACCCCATGACGGTCATGTTATTCAATAGTTAAGGATCGGTTGGAATCGTATTTATTGAAATGTTTTAACCTGTAAGATAGTCATAACTCACAGCAAACTCTATTCTTTATCAGAATTACATAACAATATTTTTTTGTTCTGTTCAGTGAACCTAACAGTAGACTTACAGGTAGTATTACCAGAACAAAGCTGATATATAGGGTATCCACTCCTGGAAAAATTCTTCAATTATTGAGTCATCAGTCTAGGGATGCTCAAAATCTCTGGTTTTAGTGGTCCTTGATTTTAACAAATACAATTTCATTGCTTAAATGTTTAGGTAGTCTAGTGAATAAATTGTTGAAAGTCCATTTAGCAACATTTTTGGTAGTTCATTGAGTAAAATATTGGTATTTCAATGAGTAAAATTTGTGGTACAAATGTAGTTTAATGAGTAAAAATTTGATGGTTCAAAGAGTAACATCTAATAAGTCTTTATTAAATGAGTAAATTTTTGGAAGTCCCAACAACTAAATTAATTTTTTTGATAATCCAAAGAGTAAAAGTTCCAAGTGTTGATGGCGATGGAGGTGATAATTTTTGAATAGCAGAAATGTTTATTTTTCATGCCTTCTAGCTCACCCAGCTAAATTAGCCAGGCAACCTTTTTGAAATTGCTGACCCAAAATTAAATCAAGTATGGCTAGGATTGTATCAATTTCTTTAATCTGTTTTTTTTTTAATGGTCAAAATATGAAACTGCACTTGGACAAAAAGAAACTACATGTACATAAAATGACCTGAGTTGAAAAATGTGGGACGAGTGGATTACAAACTTGTGGCACACACATAAAGAAATGATTACAAACTCGTTGCACACACATACAAAAATTATTACAAACTCGTCACACACACATTAAGAAATTATTACAAACTCGAATCCCACGATCTACAGCACTCGAGGCGCTAATAATTAGGCCACCAATGCAGTTTGAATAAATAGATTTTTGTTTCTAAATTTGGCTTTCAGGCAGGTGACAAAAAACAAGGCAAAGACTGATTTAGTGTAGTCATACAGTCGTTTGCCATGAATGAGTTCGCAAAATGGCCGACGTCATTTCAATGTTTGTGTTCCAAGCAGAGAAAAATTATACTTTTTCTTACTGAAATAAATAATAAAACTTACCTCAAACTGTTAGTATTTTGTGATATTGCCTCTAGCTCTTAAAACAACCTGTAAACGCCTTGGAAGGGAGTCATATAAACGTCTTATATAATGTAGTTGAAGTGAGGTCCAAATTTCAGCAACAACAGTTTTTAGGTCCTCAGCATTTCGAATGTCATCTATTCGTCGTTGAACTTTTGTATTTATAATTTACCACACATTTTCTATTATATTTAAGTCTGGGCTTTGTGGGGGCCACTCTAAAGTTGGAATATCATTTTCCGTTTTCTACTGATTTGTCCTCCGAGACTCATGGCATGGGGCATTGTCCTCCTGGAATATGTAGGGGCTTGTAGGAAAATGTTGGGCAATGACCCGCCATAAATTGTCATCTAAAATGTTTATATACTTTTCACTATTTAAATTGCCAACAACTGGAGTTAGTGTACCTACCCCATAATATGAAATGCAGCCCCAGAACATGACAGAGAATTTCGTTTTGTAATTTCGACCCTGGTACAACCCATTACATTTCGGTCTTAATCTTTCATCCACTTTACGCCAAGCATAAACTTTCCTGTTATTTCCAATCTCAATCTTCGTCTCATCACTGAAAATAACTTTTTTCCAATAATTTCTCACTGTCCACATCAATTTTGATCGACAAAATCGTTTTCTGTTCTCTCGGTTGACAGGTGAAATCGTAGTTTTCTTACAAACTGGATGTTTTTTGTATCCTTCAAAGTACAAACGCCTCCGAACTGCTCTAGAAGAAATTTTGGTCACAAACTGGCGGTTAAATTGGTCTGTTATTTCTCCTAAACTTTGTCTTCTGTCCGAACGAAGCATACGGTACATAATCTTGTCTCCCCGAACTCCCGTTTTTCTACCCCTTCCACTTCGTGGTAAGTTTTCTTCCGATCCTCACACCCGTCGCCTCCCGAGAAATTTACTGATTGTTCTCCTGTTTTTTACCCGTCATTTCAGCAATTGTGTAGCTAGAATATCATTGTTGTGACAAGGCTACAATGATTTGTTTCTCCTCTGGTGTCATTTGTTTACCGTGCGGTGCCATTTTTTGACAGACGATATTTTGACCGAATTACAAGGTATTTCTTTAAATGACGTCACTGGCCTAATTTTGGCATTGTGTAAAATGTGAACGTTACTAATCAAAGGTAAATAACACTAATTTAATAAGGAGTAAAAAATTGGAAACAAATTTTCGCAAATGACGTCGGCCATATTGCGAACTCATTCATGGCAAACGACTGTATATAGTTTATCTTTTTAATTTATTAAACTTGTAAAAACTTGAGGTACATGTATGATTTGTGTTTCACACTGAAGAAAACAAATTATCTATCCTGACAAATAGCACATCAAACCTAAACAACATGAAAGGTGTTAACAGAATTGACATTCAGTGACACATTACATTAACTATATACATGTGTATAATAATCAATGTATATACAGTCAAACCTGTCGTAATGGTCACCTGCTCATAAAGGTCACCTTCGTGCTCTCCAGGTGTATTTTACTATATATTTCAATTCGATATAGCGGTCACCTGTTCAATCATACCTGCCAAGTAACCCGTTTTCGTCGGGTCACACCCGGAAATCGAGCTTGTCACCCTCATTTCCCTGAACACCCGTCGGGACACGGATTTCACTACGATGACCCGGAATCACCCGGAATTGGTCAAGATATTAGAAATATTTATTTATTCGGAAAATACCGGGATTTTACCTATCAAAAGGACAACAATCCGAATGGTCAACTACAATCAACAACAATATACCTTTGAGGTAAGTAATTAGCGAAGATTGGGTCTTTTACAATAAAGTTTTAATCCCCTTGTGGAAAGTTTGAGTTGTTTCTACAACAAAAAAGTTAAATCATTTCTGCAAGATGTCTACTGGAAGGAAGAGGTCCTTATTAAGGCCTGCTTATTCTTCACCCACTAAACGAAAGAAACATTTATGCAAATATCAAAAAGCTTGGAAGGCAGAATTTAGTTGGCTCAGTCACAGTGATCGTAGCGTAAATGATGCATATTGCATTCTTTGTAAATCACAGTTATCTATTGGATCCGGGGCAAATAATGACCTGACAGGCATGCAAAGTCACAAAACCATATGCAGCTGGAGATGGTTCAAAGGAAATCAAAATCAATGTCTTTGTTTGTAACAATGCCAAACAATTTTTTGAAGAGTAAAACTTCTGCTGAAACTCAGTTTTGTAATGTCATAGCTGAACACAATATAGTAATTATAATCAGAGCTTCGAGTCTATGACATAGTTTATTGATACAGCTGTTTATTTGTACATACATATGATCATTAATAATGCATATTAAACTAGATATGATATCATACGATTTACAATAATTATGGCCGAAAATGTCGTTACGTGTTATGATCCTCATTTTCATTTAGGAATGAGGGTCATGACCCTGATTTGGTGTTACAGAGGTTGGTAGGTATGTGTTCAATGTGATCAGCGTTCACCATTTATAAGTAATTTTCAGCGTAAAACCTTTGTATAACGGTAAATTTATTTAAAAAATAATACCGGAAGTGATTTCGGAAGATCAGTATTTTTCTCAAATGTACCAAAAATCCTGAGGTGTTACAAAATATATTGATTAATTTAATTAACTAAATAAACAAACACCATGAATTTTGTGAATAGTAAATTACATAAAAGACAGTTTATCCCTGGGCTTTATTGGAGATTTTTATTCATTACGACGAGAGTAGAAATTCGCTCACCAAAAATATTTTGTATCTAGTACATCATGTCAAAATCATCAACATCCGTAAATAGGAAAGCTTTGAAATTAGACAACAAAGTGAAAGCGATAAATCATTGTGATGTTGGGAAAAGTTGCCGGGCTGTGGGCGAGGAGATCTTAAAAGAAAATGTGAGATTCTTGACGATTTTGAAAACAATGCTTCCAGTTCAACGTCGTTGTTACTGGAAATTGTACTTTTGTTTATTAAATATCTTCATTTATTTATTTGTATGTTTTATTCAAATCATATCATATTGAGATAATTTTATCAACAATAAATGTAAACAAGAGTAATATTACGACATTCTGCTGCACAGGAAATAATGCATTTATGAAAGTTTATCAGTGGTTTTATTGGACCTAAAATCCTCAATTTCTCAGCCTGTCCCCGGGGCCCTAGAGCAGTCTTGTTCCGCCTTGCATCATTTCTCTTAGAGGCCCTTGGTGTACTTGTGCTCCCACAGGTTACAGGCACCATACTGGAGAGCCATCTGTGTAGGACAAACATGAACATCACAAACACCAGATGGATGCATGGAAAACATTGTGGATGAATGACAACATTTAATTTGACATTTATAAATGTGATTTCTAGCCTTATAGATTACCTACTACCATATAGTTTTAATTCTTGTAAAAACAGAAACAAATTTTATGCAATTTATCTTTTTCTTAAAAAAAAGAACTGGCCTCTTTTAATTTAACATGTAATAACAGCACTGACATATAGCTATACGGGACACATTATTTGATGCTTATTCGACCTGTTACAACTCATTGTGTCTGTATATATCTAAAATCAAACCAATACATGCCTCAAGACAAACATTAATGGCGGCAATGTATGTAGCGTTGCAAAATATACAACAGTAATGACAGAGTCTTTATGGATAGATGCAACCCCTTAAACACATACAACAATGCCTCATGAAAAATGTTGTTACAGTGATTCTTGTGTCTGTGGGATTAATATTTACAATATATTTATACAATAATTCATTAATACTGATCTAATTGAATAGATACTAAAAAAAACATTAACATTTCTTACAAATTTGAGCGATACACATATCTGAATATACTAATTTAAAAAATGCTTAACAGTACACATCGATAAATTGATAGCCATCTATTTTTGTAAGTAATTATAAGTGTAAATTTTTAAGACAGATGGTTAAAGCAAATTTTACATGTAAATGCAACATAAGCAAGAAATATGATGAACATTTGTTGTCTTTAATACATGTCTTGGCTAATCGAGTCCTGAGCAGGTTTTGTGAATAACTAAGACACAATACTTATGACAGTCTCAAGTCATATGACATGTAGTAAACTCTGTCCTAAAACAAAACGTAAAGCCTTGGTGCAATTTTCGTGAAACTGGTCTCCGAGGCCAAAAAAAAAAAATATATGTGTATTTACGGTCACCCAACCGACCCCATTTTTCAGCCGCTGACCCTAAACTTTTTCATCGGCAATTATTCGACCTTAATTTTTGCTAGCGACCCCATCAATTTTTACACAGAATTCGGATAACCATTTTTGTTGTTTAATCAGCAGCACTGTTTTATTTATTCAACTGCTAGCTTTTTGTCGAAATTGAGAGCAAAGAAGGTAGAAAAACTGTGTAACTCGTCATAAAACAGCTTCAACAAATGACGGCTTACCGGAAATTTGGAAAATGAAATACCAGAATCGGATTCCGGAATGACTATTTCCGGTTTTGCCGATAGTAAAAAAAAAAGAAAAAAAATTGATGCCGACCGACCGACCCTAGATTTTTTTGACATGTGACAGTAAACACACATATTTTTTTTTTGGCCTGATGGACCACACTGTAAGCTGATCGTAATCCTCACATAGAGAATATCTTAACACACAGACAAAAGAAATATATGTGTTTTATATAGAAAAAGAAATTCATCTTACCTCAAATTCTCCATTTTGGCCGCCTCGTCATAGAGATACTGAAAAATAGAAGTGCCAATTATTAATGTCTCCAGTTACTCAATTTTTTCTTTCTTGAAAAACAAATGTGCTTTAAATTTTGTGTGTGGATATTTCCAAGTTCCACAGTGATATTTTATTCCAAGTTTTAGCCACACATCTTAAAAGAAAAAAAAAATGTCCCCTACCTACCTGCCTACATACCAATGGGTTGGATTGGGCAAACTAACATTTTAGGGCGGCCTAAGGTTTAGGTTGATAAGACCCTTACATTGAACTGTTTTACCTGCTACAGTCTGATGAGAATGTTTTGTCAAATTGATGGTTAAAGTTGAAAATATTTATCATATGAATATTCTTTACATTGAAAATGTCAACCAGCCAATCTTGAAGCAAATATTGCTCATATAAATGTGCAATATTTCACAGCATATTTTCAAGGAGTTCAATAGTTTTTTTTGAGTAGGAGTTACAAATGTACCCTGTTTGCACCAAAGACATGAAAAGGCATGCCAAGTTTAAAAAAAATAATCAGATCCCATCAAAGAGAAATTAAACATGGCTGTATAGGCATCCCACTATAAATAAACTTTCTATGACCATGGATATTCAAAACTATAAGCCTTCCAATATTCATTTTCATGCCCTCATTTCCTGATATGCTGTCACCCATTACATGCAAGTCTGTTGGTCATGATATAGCTGAAAGTGACCTGTTTCATTCATTTTCTACACACAAAGAATGTTTCTGCTAAATAAAACAAGGGAAGTAATTCAATCAATACGTTTGACTAGAAACCAGATTTAGTATTAGTTCCTTATTAATAGTGGCCATCTGTTTATATATATATATTTAAGATTTACCAGGTATAGAGAATTCATAAAATTTCTTTTATTCCGGGCATTTTCATCATTATCTTACAGTATGTTAAGCCTATTAGTTACAAAGTCATTTTCGTCAATCATTACCATTTTATTCAACACATTGATATCGAGGTAATTTTTTTATCTTAATACATCGACAGAAAAAAATATAAATCACAAATCACATGACAGAGCTTTGCATTTTTTTTCTCATTAGCAAACAAATAATTTTGGAAAGCCATTCTGAAAAGTGGGTGGCAATTTTTGGAACAAATATATAGATTTCACCTTTTTATGCTATTGCGTTAATCAGGGAAATTCTCAAAATACACAATATTACGACATGCATCAGGTTTTTAATCAGGGTTCAGAAAAAAACCCAGGAGGCCAGTGTAAATCTATAGATACATTTAATCCCTAAATTAATAAAGGGCAACACAGAGTGAAGCATGATATGACTGGCAGCATGTTGTCAACCACGGAAAGTTGAACAAGTGTATCTTAAAAGGAAGTCTGGAAATAGTATTTTGTTTGATACTGAGAGATACAAGTGATAATTTATGTGATAAATAAAGAAAAAGGTCAAAGCAAATTCAACTAGGAAGAACTGTTTTAGATACCTAAAACTTATGTCTCCCCTAAAAAACTATTATTTGACCTGGAGGTCAAAGGTCAAGGTCTCATGAAGGTCATTACAGTATGCGACACACCGCCTTATGGTCATGCACCCACATACCAAATATCATTGACCTATATATTATCTGGAAAGACAAAAAAGTTATGGTCCGGACAAGCTTCGCTGAGAAGAAGCAGAAGAAAAAAATCAGAATAAAACAATATGTCTCTCTTCGTTCGAAGAGGAGACATAATAATATTTCAAATTCACAGTTTCAGATGAACAACAAAAGATTTCTACAAGACCATTATTAATCAACAAGTTAAAAAGATGCCTATTATGCTGTATTTTTTGTCATTTGTGTAGTTTACTATTTTTCAAGTGTATGACTTCCAAATATGCAAAATTTTGGATTTTGGTCCCCCTTTAGACCTCTTCTCAAAATGAAAAAGCTTAAACTTTGGAATTCGGCTTTTGTCTGCCCCTTTTGGACAAGTTTATCTCTGAAACTGTAAGAGATGGAGGAAATTCATTGACATACTATTGGAAGCTCCCAGCTCAATAAATCCATTGACATACTATTGGAAGCTCCCAGCTCAATAAATCCATTGACATACTATTGGAAGCTCCCAGCTCAATAAATCCATTGACATACTATTGGAAGCTCCCAGCTCAATAAATCCATTGACATACTATTGGAAGCTCCCAGCTCAATAAATCCATTGACATACTATTGGAAGCTCCCAGCTCAATAAATCCATTGACATACTATTGGAAGCTCCCAGCTCAATAAATCCATAGGATTCATCAAAATTGGATAAACAATAAAAATTCTATATGCCTTCTAAATATGCAAAATTTTGTAATTTGAGCCCCCTTTAGGAATAAACTACCACTTTTTTTTATGGCCCATCAAAATTCAGAAGAAAGTAGAACTTACGTTTTCGCACGGAAACCTTTCTGTCCATGGACAGACTACCACATCACCATAACATAATATCACTGCAATTGTTTTTTGCGGTCGAATAAAAATCTGTTTTTTTTTTAAAATTTTTATCTATAAATGACCATGAATACAAAATATAGAAACAATATATTCTATAAAGTTGCGTGCTAAAAACATAAGCAGAAAAAAATAGATGACAGATGTGACCTTTCTGACCAGATGTCTAAGTCACTCAAGTACAACACATGGTGATATGGTACAATATGTAACATAACACCTAGCATTTTTTCTATTTTCTTGGAATATTTTTATCATGTGATTTGTAAACCCTCCTGTTTCTAAATATAGTGTGCTACTTTCACTATGGAATTTTGATAATGTGATTTGTAATCCCTCCTCTTTCTAATTATAGTATACCAATATCATTATGGGTTTTTATCATGTGATTTGTAATTCCTACTGCTTCTAAATATAGTATACCAATATCACTAATGGGTTTTTATCATGTGATTTGTAATCCCTCCCATTTCTAAATATAGTGTACTATTTTCCCTATGGATTTTTAACATGTGATTTGTAACCCCTCCTGTTTCTATTAAATATAGTGTGCTTCTTTATCATATGATTTGTAACCTGTTTCTAAATATAGTGTGCTTCTTTATCATGTGATTTGTAACCCCTCCTGTTTCTAAATATAGTGTGCTTCTTTATCATGTGATTTGTAACCCCTCCTGTTTCTAAATATAGTGTGCTTCTTTATCATGTGATTTGTAACCTGTTTTTAAATATAGTGTGCTTCTTTATCATATGATTTGTAACCTGTTTCTAAATATAGTGTGCTTCTTTATCATGTGATTTGTAACCCCTCCTGTTTCTAAATATAGAACGCAAATTTCACTCTGGGTTTTTATCACATGATTTGTCATTCCACCATTTCCACATACTGTGTGCTGACGTTATTATACCTATGGCTTGGTTGTTTCTTTAAGATTGTTCTCAGACTAAAAAATGTACTTAAAAAAAGGAAAACAATATTTTGTGTAGAATTTTAAAATTGGGAATACTCCTTCTGCCAACAAAATAAGGTCTACTTCCTTCGTCAGTAAAATAAGGTCTACAAGTCAATTATTTTGGTTACAATATTTGCTAGGGAAGACTGTCAATTCCTGTACAAAAAATATTTGTTAGGTACTTTCAAGCAAAATAAAAGTTCTAGGAAAAATAAATACCCATTACATACATAGTGTGGTGGTACAAGACTATGTATCAGGTCGAGCCTGTTGTGTGAACCAGTATCACTACGAGTTGCGATGAGGTTTGTTCACACAACAGGCAAGACCTGATGCAAAGTCTTGCACCAACACACTATATGTATGTAACAAGTTTATCTAATATTTCAATAAAACAAATTTCAAGCAAATAACAAGGGTCGAATTAAGATTAACAAATTTGTACAATTCTCTGGGGAGACTACATTTTGTGCATGATGCCACGTTATTTGTTGCCATTCATTCTTTTGCTTTGTTTACGTTGCTTACATTGACATGTTTTCCCGTATTCCAATGATATGACATCATGACAAAATAGTTCGGCAGAAAAGATCTCGTGTAATGTTGTGCCATTCTTTTATCACCACCGTGTGGTGATACAACATCTTGTATTAGACGGGCTACTTTCTTTAAATTCAAAGGAAAATGTACAAAATGTTAGATAAGATCCAGTACCTACATTATTTAAAAAAAAACCCATTTCAAACATTATATTTGGCAATATTTAGTTATGACCTACATTTGTACCTTAAAACACAGCTGTTCTTCAACAGTTTTTCACAGTGTAATATATGAAAATATTTTAAGAAAAATTATATCTAAATCTAGATACAAAAGGGTTAAGGGTGCACATCACCTCTTTCATGAATATTTCAGTTATGTATTTCACTTTTATCGTGGCAGGACACAACCAAACTGTCACTGACAAACTTTATCCAATCAACAGCTATCGAACTCGCAAACATCAATGGCAATAGGCACTGATTGCATAGAAGGACGTAAATACATCAACCATTCAATTGCAGTCACCATGGTCCCCCAATTACCACAGAAAGAAATTGACAATATCAAATATCAAAATAATGCCAAAAAAGAAGGTAAATGTGTTCAACATACAAGCCAAATAAAAGACGTCCGTTTCATCTATTCTTTTGTATTACAGTCTTAACGATGAGCTTCGGTCCTCCGGACCAAGATCAGCAAATTTTTCAGTTTTTATTTAGAATTATATAAAAATAAATTCAAGAATTTGATTTGGACCAGTAATTCAAATTTTCATTTCGAAGATTGTATTTACAGTAAAAAAAAACCAAACCAACCTACCCTTTGGTAACTATCTTCCGTATATTCATCTTGCATACAGAACCCAACCTCTTCCCATAAAACATAATTTCCACGAAATCCTTCAACACACGTCATCATTCAAAGAGATGAAATAAACATCTTTAAACAACAAAAGCCACGTGAAACTGACAAAATGACACTGCCATGCTGTGAATTCACGATAAACAATAGAACACTTCATCGTAAAACGCTCTAGTGTTAAAAAAAAAATAAAAAAAAAAATATGACCGAAAATATTACATATGTATACGGATTACACCCGATACCATTATGTAAGGGGTCATTGGTGCTAAAAATATGAAAATATACAACAGCTTGCTATTTCTTAAGTTTAACACTGAAAAAAACGCCAGTACAAGATTGAAGCCAATGTTCTTCTTACATATTTATATCATTGATTTCAGGAGTTGAAACGAGAGTCCACGTAACAGAAAAAGACAATCTGGTAAGTTGACACTTTTAACTAATTTCAGTTTAATGACCAACCGAAACAGATGGAGGTGAGAAAAAAAAATATCATACAATGAAACTTGTCTCCCGATGATAAAAACTTTTCAAGAACAGGTCTTAATCCTCAACACATATTAAATTTGAAAGTTATATCAGTGCAACGAGTAAGGTAGGCATTGTTGTTTATTGCCACATGAGCAATTTTTCTGGCAACATTATGACGAAAACAAGCTATCATTTATTTTTTATATAATAGGCTGATGATTGCTCTGCACTAGACCAACATATTGAGGTTTTTTTAATACTGCTAGCCATTCAGTCTTTGTTTGTGGAGAAGTGGCAAATACCAATTTTAGATTCCTAACTAGTCTATATATTACAGACTGTTTTTCCTATGATCAAAATGTCAAAAATACTTTATCTAAAGTTGTTTATTTCCATCGTTGATGATTAACGAAAAAGTAATTTACAGGAATTTTCAAGAAGAAATTTAACTGTTGTGCTGATTAAAAATATTACAAAAATTTAACTAACTGGTTACACATGCTAAGAATAGGAGAAACACCTCTTCTCACCAGAATGGTCAAACATTAGCGGTATACACAAGAATTCAGTAGGCCTGTATCTACTTTTACTTCAATTAGTACTATAAAAATCAAAAGAAAGGGTTTATACCATACACAACCATTTAGAAAAGGACGAAATTATTACCCTTCTAGAGGTCAATTAAAATAAAAAAAATAAAATGTATAAATTTTCAGTACTAGACCATCTTGTGCTATTTCTTGGCCTACAATTTCGGTAAAATAACAACAAAAAAAATATATATAAATTTTTAAATGCAGGGTTTTCAATAAGGACCGGCACCGGCGATTTGTTGCCGGGTTGTTCAGACAAAATCGCCGGTTCAAATTTTGTTACACAAAAAAAAATTAAGAACAGAAAAAATAAAAATATTGGACTAAAAAGTTATTCTGTTACAGCTACGAAATTGTAACTAATGCTTTGTTTGGGCGTCTTCTTCGAAGGCAGTGTTATATTGATCACTTTGTTCGTAACGAATAAAGAAAAAAACAGAGACATCTGAATGGAAATTCTTGCAAAATCAATGAAGCGTTTTAATTTACATACCACTGTAACAAATGTACAAGTGCAAATATGACATAGAAGAAGAAGGCCCTAAGAAAAGAAAAATAGGTACAGCACTTTCCTGAAAGAAAACCCAAAGTTTGTTTATCGTAGATTGTTGTTTTGTTTATGGTAAATTGTTGTGAGTCAAGCTATCTGCCAAGACTAAATCATTAAATAAAGACTGTTTAAAGCAAAGTTTTGAAATAATTTGTCCAACGTTTACTACAGGATTCAAATTTGATAACTATTTTTCTATCTTTTTTTTGACCTTGACTCTAGAATTCAGGGCTCATGTTGGAGGGCGATTCGGGCAAAGAAGTCGCCTTGTAAAGATTGACTTCGTTTTCTCGTTGGTCAAAAGCCAAGTTCAAGTCACCCTATGTCGCCGCCCGCATATTTTCTCCACTTGTTATTTATGAAAATGTCGATATCATGCATGTGTTTATTGAAATCTATCGTATCCGTTATTAAGTATTTTGAAAGTGATTTTCTTGGAAAGTAATCCATTACGGTTTATAGAAACTTTGAATTCGTTCATTAGAGCTTTTGTTTATTGTTTATATATGCCCGGCTTAAAATAAAACTATTTGTATTTGTTTTTCGTAAGCAAACAACAATGGCGCCATTTAGGAAAGGGGACGCAATGCGGTACTGTGCTACGGGAAATGTTGACCGAACTTTTTGTCCGAAGCTACTTTCAACAAAACAAACTTGATTTATTTTATTTTCTCATTTCTGTGAGATAAAATCAGTTCTTATATGCGAAGATTGCAATTCAAAATTCGTTGAAGTGCACGTGGACGCTTCAGATATTTATCCATCCGCATTGATATTTTATACTCGACACCGGGTTAATATTACGATCTATCGTACTGTTTATTTACATACAGGCATGTGTAAACGTTAATGCATACCTAATTAAAAAATAAACTTTGAACTACAGTAGCTTTCCTCCATTGTTGCAATCTGATTTGAGGTATGGCAAATAATAATTACAGCCTTTCCTTTCTTCAGTTTTTGACTGACAGTGGCAATTTACGTTTGTGCTATATTTTCATTCCCTACTGTAGCTATATATAGTTGGACCATTGAGCAAATTGACAGTGACATCGTTCTTCTGCTGAAGATCACACAAATATGAGTTATTACAATTTGTGTGGTATTGGATCAGCACAGTAATATTTGAAACGGGAAAAAAAAGGGGGGGGACATATAAAAATCACTGGTATGCAAGACTCCAATAGTCAAGGTAGACAGAAATAAAAATGTGACATTGAATAGATGTCCTTGAGGTAATTATGAATAAAAAAAACCCCAGAACAAATCAGTTCAGACAGCTTTTTAACTATTTACTAAATTTGGGCAGGGTAACGTCAGAGGGTTCGCAAAGCAATGTTTTGATTAATCACAATCAACTTCTCCCAGAAGTCTCCCCACTTCTCCCTGTGAGCTCTCTGAAAGAGAAGTCACTTCTCCCTCTAATTTGAAAGTAGTGGGAGCCCTGGAATTTCAAAATATTTTGAGGGGGCAAACCCCCCCCCCCCCCCACTCAAACAAAATCGTGCCTTCGAGGCTCAATTATTTTCTCCTGTTCAAAATAGCAATTCACCTGTTCAGTAAAAAGTTATTGAAAACCCTGTAAATGGCCAATTTTATTCGTTCAGCCAGCCAACAAACTAACACATAGATGCCAACCCCTTTTTGGTGCAATCAGTAACAAAAAGTTGAGATGTCAGTAATTTGTGATTTTTTTCAGTAATCATAATTTTTCATAAAATTTTACCATAATCGTACTATAGACTAGGAACAAAGTGATGAGCAAATGATTTCCTTTATTTGTGACAACTAGATGCAAAATTTATGAGCAACAAAAAGAAATAAAAAGTTAAGTTTTAATACATGTATGTTCACTTACAGATGTATTCTATGTTTCAACTTACTGTCAATAGAAATTAAAATTTCCTGAAATGGCCCTCCCTCACCCTCTCATAGAATAATTAATGTCTAATTCTAGAGTGCCTGATATGTTGTTGACTTGGCACTTTTCAACTGTTTTGTTGTATATGTGTGTTCATCCCGACCACCTAGATACGATAACGTAACCCTCAGTCCCCTTTTGCTCCCAGCGAGGGTTACGAATTGGTCCCATTCAACGTATGGGAGCAGCGCCTGGAGTGAATCACACCGGGCGGTTTTTTGTCCTAATTCCGTTGTAAGTGGTTGGAAAAATTAACGCGGGTGAAAGATAAATATATTTAGGTAAAGCTTGAGGTGTTAAGTAAACGCTGCATCAATCCATGGTAGACTTATATCCATCTGAAAATTTGAATGCATGAAATCTTCTTTCTGTCCGACATTTTGTTTACAAGTTGCTATTTCACGTAATCGTAGTAAGTTTTTCATATTTGGCATTCAGATTCATATATGGATAGGCTCCGCCCATCACGAGAGTATACGTAAGGTGCCATGGCGGACAAGAAACAATTTTCGAATACTAAATTAGTCGTGAAGGTAGAAACAGGTATTGTAACACTTATTTCGTATCGCCATTATTTAAAAATTGTAGGGAATAATAAGTTATGACCAGATATGCAAAAAGAAAGTTGAAATATTCACTTAACGAAAATTTTAATTTGCTCCCATACGTTGAATGGGACCGATTCGTAACCCTAACTGAAGCACAAGCGGAATGAGGGTTATGTTATCGTATCTACCCAACCACCATGCTGAATCAGTGAATGGACAAGTCTTGTTTGCAATAAGCATAATGTTCCCGTGTCGATTTCATAAGGCAAGAAAACTCAATACAATATTCGGGACGAAATCGTTGTCCCAATTTCCTTTTTTTCGCTGCAGAAGCTTCACTAATTCCCTCAGACATCGTGAAATTGACAAAAAACGTGCTGTGTTCATTAACTACTCGGGATCGAACAAGAAATGGATAGATCGTTTTCTACTATAGACAGTCCCGAGAATCCCAAAAGTATTAAATAATCGAAATCCCTCAAGCGCTTATCTTTACGCGATTTTAACAGACAATGAAGCGTCTAAATGATCACAATGATATTTAAATGGGGAACGGTTCCGGGCCGGCAATAATCGGAAATCCGTAACAAGTAGACTGTTGACCGTAACACCGTAATTTTGACCCGAAATTCGTAACAATTACGGAAAAATCGTAATGGTTGGCATCTATGCTAACAATTTTTAAAGGAAGATATAATATTAAAACATACATTTTTTTGCCAATTTAAGTCCCAAACATATTGTACTATTTAATGAATAAAGAATTTGTTTAATTTATAAAAATTATCAAATTTTTAAAGTACATTTTTAAAGTACATATAGCAATTATATAAAAGGGAGGAAATATCTTTAATTAATATCCATTAAACAGCACATTTTTGTACAAACTTATCTTTTCTAAGACAGCTGTTAAGAAATGACTTTACATGAAAGAATAAATCATAACATTATACCACTCGTCCCAAAAATATGTGTTAGAATATAGACCCTCAAATCACCATTCTACATAATCTGGTAAGGTCTGAAGAAAATCAGTCAAGGTAATAAAAACGTAGATATCAAATTTAGTGCTCACGATGACTCGTTTCTGGAATAACCTTCATCAGGTATGCAAATATCAAAATATTGGAAGCTAAATAATTTAAGTGTTTGGAAGCAATAATATACCAAAGGGCCTAACAAACAGGAGAGACAAAATCGAGTAAGAACTTAACAAATATATTGACAGGACTATTTTTCAATGGAAAAACTTCGATAACTATGGAATGACAAAAGTGTAAATTTGTCAAAAAGAATACAGACCCTAAGACAACCATTCCAAATAACCTTGTAAAGTTTGAAGAAAATTGGTCAAGGAAAAGTAGAGTAAAGGCATGTCATACAGCTGGAAGGACAACACGACACCATTATGCACCCCATATAAAGATGGACGCATAATACAACGAAAGATCAAACAAACATTTAATTCTATTGGAAATTTACCTTACAGGTAAATACAAATCACACATTTAATTCTATTGGAAATTTACCTTACAGGTAAATACAAATCACACAACTCATTGTTATGAATTGAAAATTTAAGGTTTTGCCATTTCAAGAAAAATTCAATTTATAGTGATGGTGGCCATTTTGGATGAAATATAGGGATGTTTGCTATATTTTTAAAAGGAGGGCCACAAATAAAACTATCCAAGACAATATAATTGGTTTTAATTGTCAACATAATTTTAGAGAAGAAAAATAAAATATGAAAAGCTAACAGTGACCTGATGCTAATTTGCCTTACTTTTTTCCACCTACTTCCCCGAAAGCCAAATTTAGGGAAAAAATCTATTTATTCAAACAAATTCAACCATAATTTTCACTTGTTCGCATCCATTTTTACTTGCTTCGGGCAAGTGGGTTAGCGTGAAGACTGATAGCTAGAGCGAGAAACTACAAAAAATAATTTGGGTAGGACTAGGTACGTAGGTAAATGACAAAAAAACATACTTTTTATCAGGGCTGAACATAAAATCCGGAAAAATACCTGTTAAAACATTTTGTCTAACGAGAAAAAAACCAGTTAGATTTCCAATCAATATAAAAAAATAACATTTTTATAATACTACACTTATCATCATTTATGTACAGTTCAGTAACTTCTTATAAAATATTTGTTTGTTTGTTATTTTATTTACCAATAACTGTTTCACTACACGAATAACATTAACTAACCATATAATGATCCTCAATGTCCAGTTTAATTAAAACAATGCCATGGTTTCTTATCAGAAGATAATTATTATCCCCCCCCCCCCCCCCCTCTAAAAGTATCATGTGCTACATTATGTCCCATATTGGTCAACATACTGGTGATGCATGACAGGGAACAACCCATTGAGGTGCCAACCACATCCCAAGGAGGTGGATACGGGGTGCCCTTTCGAGGAAGAGGTGGCACCAAGCAAGGTCATGGATTTCCAATGTCATTGTCATGATCTTTTCTTGTGTTCAATAATTTGAGGAAAGAAGTGGTTGTTCATTTTGTTGATATTGGTGGAATTGTTGACCATCACTGTTTAAACATATATGCAATGTTTGTAAGGTTTGTATAATTGGTTGAAAAAATAGGACTCTTTTGAATGCAGTAATTAGAACTGAGGACAAGAGATCACTTGATAATACCCACTGGATGACAAGATACCCTTCATAATTCCCACTGGATGTGTTCATTTTAATATTCATGTTATATTTACTGTTTCTTAGTCACAAATTATTTAAAAAAAACCAGCTTATAAGAAAAGAAAATATTTGATTGGGGAAAAAATTATTTGTGTATTAAGTCAATATTGTTTACATTTGAATTTATATAAAACTCTGGCCGCAAATTTTGTTTGCGGTCGTCGGTGGTCATATAACAACATTGATATTTAGAAAGGAATCAATATTGTCTGTCATATTATTCCATCAACCAGACTAAAGCACCACTAGAAAAACGTCAGTACCTCTAAATCATGTACGAGAAATATTTCTTTAACGATAAGATATTGAGTTTCAGACAGACATGAATTATTTGTTTCTAGTCAATTTCAAACATTTAAATAGAATCGCATATTGAAGTTTGGTAATAATATATATAAATAGACATCGCATATGATAGATTTCAGAGTCTTTTTCTAGAACGATTTATGCCGATCTGTTTTGTAATTTAAAAACTATTTTAACAACAGTGGTTTTATTCTAGATTCTAGAACTTTTAATTTTTAGTGGTTACAATGTACCTACTCTTTTTTTCAGAAAAATATAAAAGAGTTCTTTAACATGTAGGGAGCTTGGCACTCTCCTAACGCATAACCCACTATGGTCCATGGTCAGGCTTGGCACTCTCCTAACACATAACCCACTATGGTCCATGGTCAGGTTTGGCACTCTCCTAACACATAACCCACTATGGTCCATGGTCAGGCTTGGCTCTCTCTTAACACATAACCCACGGTCAGGCTTGGCACTCTACTAACACATAACCCACTATGGTCCATGGCCAGGCTTGGCACTCTCCTAACACATAACCCACTATGGTACATGGTCAGGCTTGGCACTCTCCTAACACATAACCCACTATGTTCCATGGCCAGGCTTGGCACTCTCCTAACACATAACCCACTATGGTCCATGGTCAGGCTTGGCACTCTCCTAACACATAACCCACTATGGTCCATGGCCAGGCTTGGCTCTCTCCTAACACATAACCCACTATGGTCCATGGTCAGGCTTGGCACTCTCCTAACACATAACCCACTATGGTCCATGGTCAGGCTTGGCACTCTACTAACACATAACCCACTATGGTCCATGGCCAGGCTTGGCTCTCTCCTAACACATAACCCACTATGGTCCATGGTCAGGCTTGGCACTCTCCTAACACACAACCCACTATGGTCCATGGCCAGGCTTGACACTCTCCTAACACATAACCCACTATGGTCCATGGCCAGGCTTGGCACTCTCCTAACACATAACCCACTATGGTCCATGGTCAGGCTTGGCACTCTCCTAACACATAACCCACTATGGTCCATGGCCAGGCTTGGCACTCTCCTAACACATAACCCACTATGGTCCATGGCCAGGCTTGGCACTCTCCTAACACATAACCCACTATGGTCCATGGTCAGGCTTTTTGGTGTTACAGTCAAATCCGCTTATTTGCATACAGCAAATGTCAGAGCGTATTATCCATTTATACAGAGTATTCAATAATACGATAAACGAAATTCCAACAAGGGGAGATAATGCAGGTTGTTCATATAACATGATTCTCAAGACATCCATTGTCCTTGGAGTAAATAAGTTTCTCATAGGTATCATTTATATATTGATTTTTATTCATGAAATAAATAACTAAAAATGTCCAGTTGTTTTTTATTTTCATCTTTCAGCTTTACATCCTTAATTGTGTATTATCAGCAAGTCAGAAATCATGTCATGATTGTTTATTTTTAAACAAATGTTCCACTGAAAAGTTGTGTTTATTGGCCGATGTAATGCTCGTTTCTATGATAATGTTAAGAATTATGGTATAATGTATAACCTGACACAACCCCCGCCACCTCCCATTGAAACTTCTCCTCCTATCTGCCACCTGGGGACGTGCTGGTCAGCTGTGGGTAATATCCCTGTGAACCTTCACCAGTACCCAGGAAATCACTTACTAAATCGAGTACCCAGTAAAGTGAATATGTGCTAAAAACCCCACTTATTCTAGTATTATCAGACCATGATCTTATTATCTTATTCAATATATTTTCTGAACCATATTAATTTCTCGGCTTTTTTTTGCCCTTTAATAATTTAATTAGTCACATTAAAAATAACCATGTCTACATACATTTAATTGATCAAGAACTGATATACAGATCGGCTAATTCTTTGTTGTCCCGCGGTTGTTAATTAGGCCTCATTTATTAACAAGACGAAGTTTTATGTGAATAATTCTTTGCAATGTCACGCAAGCCCTGAAATAAATCCTACTGATCAAATGTTTAATGACGGAAAAGATGCTTGTTATTCAACTGAACTCATTGTATATATTGTTGAATATTCATGACAGTAAAAATAACATCAGATATGGAGTTCACATATCCACAAATGAAATAAAGAGTTTTTATGACCTTTCTTGTGCCATATAAGATCACCCTTCTTTCATGGTCGTCACTTGTCATTTGCATCTAGATACTATTACAGGACATGTCATGGATGGGTTTTGTTGTTTTTTCAAAAGAAAGTTGACACAAAGAATCAAATCATCACCAAACGAGTATGGACACAATTATTCTTTTTCATAACGTAGGACAAAACATACTTTCTTTTTTTTATTATTATAGGCATATAGTAGTAGATCTCACATTAAGGACACGCTAGCTACGATACCTAACCCTGGAGATCCCCAACCAGTGTAAAATGGTTTCTTTCAATTAGGGACACGCTAGCTATGATACCTAACCCTGGAGACCCCCCTACCAGTGTAAAAAGTTTTCTTTCAATTAGGGACACTCTAGCTATGATACCTAACCCTGGAGATCCCCAACCAGTGTAAAATGGTTTCTTTCAATTAGGGACACACTAGCTATGATACCTAACCCTGGAGACCCCCCTACCAGTGTAAAAAGGTTTCTTTCAATTAGGGACACGCTAGCTATAAATATTACATTATCCTGTAATAGCAATGTGCAGATACCTGTGAGGCCAAATAAAAAAATATGTGTGTTTACGGTCACCCGACCGACCCTATTTTTCAGCCGCCACCCTAACCTTTTTCATCGGCAATTATTCGACCCTAATTTTTGCTAGCGACCCCATCAATTTTAACACAGAATTCGGATAACCATTTTTGTTGTTTAATCAGCAGCAATGTTTTATTTATTCAACAGCTAGCTTTTTGTCGAAATTGAGAGCAAAGACGGTAGAAAAACTGCATAACTCGTCATAAAACAACATCAACAAATGACGGCTTACTGGAAATTTTGAAAATGAAATAACAGAATCGTATTCTGGAACCGGTAACGACTATTTCCGGTTTTGCTGATAGTAAAAAAAGAAGAAGAAAAAAAATTAATGCCGACCGACCGACCCTAGATTTTTTTGGCATGTGATCGTAAACACACATATTTTTTTGTTTGGCCTGATAAATGAAATATTTTTTTTTCTTCTGAAATCTGTTCTACTAGTACTTCTTCAATATTTACATACAGTGATGAAAAGAGAATTATGCACTTTGATTGTGCAAATAGGCTAACAGGCTAAAAGATGAGACAATATTTATTACTGTTTACAACAGGCCAATCAACATACAACACATACTAATAATACATGTAGTTTTAATGATAATCTTTCCTTTATGTAGTTGCAATGCAAAAGAAGTAAACAGTTTCTTCTTACAGAGCATGATACTGCCACAGCAAGTCTAACTTCATCTTATATTTATCAAAAGTGAGTATGGTTATGTCAAATACAGGCAAACCTGCACCTGCGGTCACCTCTATTAAGCAGTCACCATTTTCCTGTCCTATCATAGAAAATTTCATATGAATTCAACCTCTTTTAAGAGGTCATCTGTCTTATAAGGCCACTTTTTCTTTGCCCGAAAGGTGGCCTCTTAATACAGGTTGGACTGTTTATACCAAAAATGTAATTCTAACACCGTTGTGTTTAGTTTTCAGACATATATATGCATATATATTATACATGCAGTCTTTAGTTTGTTTAAAATACAAAAACTTTGAAACTCATATTTCTTTATTATAAACCAACACTCACACTCGAGACGGCTCTGCCTAAGCAGTTATACAAGTATGTAGTTGTCTGAAAATTCAACCGAAACAGTGTTAGATTTTCTTTTTTAGCTGATAATTTTTTTTCTTCCCTATGGGTTGGAGGTGGTGGAACAAACACTGTTGCAGTGCCTGATATGGACGGTCGCCTGTCGGCCAAAGGCGAATAATATCTTAATCTGGCGAAAAAAAATAGTTGTTTATCAGAATCCGAATCGGAATAGTAATATTCGGTCTTAAACTGTACCGTTGACGGTAGACAACTCTTTTGTCATAGTCAAATGCGATTGGTTACGAGCACAGTGATTGGTCCAAATACATGTATTCCAAATACATGACTTTAACCAATGAAAATACATGTAACGTAATTGTCATATTGTCGAAAATGGCATCGTTGAAGAACGGATGGTTGTTTTTAAAACGGACAGCGGTCGATGAAAAGAAACAATCCAAGCATGTTAAGTAAGTAGCTTTCCTAATTTAAGTTGACATATAATATGAGAAAGTCTATACTCACGGCTACATTATAATGACAATTAATTTATCGAGAGAACGTTGTTTTTTCCTTGGGACGAACTTTGTTCACCAAGTAAAAACTAACAGGTTTATTACAACTGAAATGAATTGACAGCGTCGTTTGTGATTTATTGCAACAAAGTGATTTTGCTGACGTTACCCCCGAGACGAGGTGTTATTTTAGAGTAAAATCAGACTCAATTCACCACCTATTGATCAGTAAGCACTCTCTTAGACAGATGAGATCATGTTGTCTTTTGTATTAGTTTTCTGAATTTTTTCTTTATGTCTTGAATTGACACTTCTTTAACAGGATAACAAATGTTCTTGAATACTTCAAAATGAAAGACAAAAATTGAAGGAGTCATAGACTCTGGTTGGAAACTCATTGTAGTTGGTACAAACTCAGATGTCCTAAACATTTCTCTATTTTATTCACAGGTTTGACCAAATACCAGCCATCCACTTTCGTGACATGCAGCAACAGGTAAAGGAGAGAACAGAAAGGGTAACAGTTTCACGAGAAACTAGTACTGCAATTGGCACTTTGGAGGAAACTGTAGATGAAGTTCAGCCAACTGAACTTGAATCTGGAGGAGAGTTTCAGTTTGAGACTGTAGATGAACTTACATTTGGCAATTGTGATGACTCTGATTTTTCAGATGATGACGAGTACAGCAGCAAAGCTGGTGTTTACAGAACCATGTGCCGGGAAGGATTCAATGAAGAATGATTATTAATAAAACGGCTGACTATATATTGAATTTTTGGTTTTTGTTTTCATAAAAAAAATGTCAACATTTTTGGGCCAGTGACACAAATTTTTTACTTGCCCCAATTTTTTTTTTCTGGCCCTCATTTCAGGCACTGTGTTGATACACTTAGTATAATTACGAACCATTTAATATCCCCTTTCGGTCAAGTCCTCTATATAAAAATATAGCTTCATTCACCGTGACATATAAAATGAAACTGAAGGAAAGACCATACATGTGCTTGTGTTTAAGAGTGTCCTTGATGAAAATATGTAAATAATTATTGATTTTTCATTTACTCAAATTATACATTAATTGTACATATGATCTTCAAGGTTATCACCATTTTACTCTTCGGTTCCAGTATATAAATCCTTGTGATATATAGATATATATATTATCACCAATATCAGAATCAGTACTATAAGACTGACCTGATATGAACAACATTTGCAGTCTTTGCCTTAATTTTTTTCACCTACTTGACCGTAAGCCAAATTTAGAAAAAAATCTTATTTATTCAAACAAATTTCTTTCATAATTTTCACTTGTCCGAATCCCGTTTTACTTGTACTGGGCTTTGGGCAAGTGGGTTAGCACGAAGACTGCATTTGAATATCAGGATTGTTATGCCTTCTTTCTACATGTAATTTCCAGGAGAGAAAATGAGAAAATAAAAGTAGAGACTAAAACCTCAACTTGAATCCTATTTTGTTTTAATGTAACACTGGGTCAAAGCAAACAAAGCAGAGCAATGAAGAGAAGTAAAAGTTTGAACACAGAAACCAAATATCTTAGATAATGATGCACAATATGGTGATTCATTAAAGGCATACAGGCTGTCAGAATTGAATTTTTTTGTTTATAAATGTATTAAAAGTTGCCAATATTCGATGTTTTATACTAATAAAATGTTCTGAACAAGAAGTCAGGTTTAAAAAATATGTTATAATGTTGTAATTAATGAAAAGAATTTGAAAGTCTGTCGGCGGAATAAGTCGGCTTCTTATTTCCGAAGTTTGCAGAATATTGATAAATGCTATTAATAACCAGGTATCATTTTGCATGTAAATTCGTTAGAATTAATATAATTTAAGAAATATATCTATGAAATTGGATCCCGGGGTAATCAGTTAATGTTATATAATGGTATTTTGTAAGAATGACACTTAAAATCGGAAATACGTGATGAAATCATTAAAAACAAACCCAAACTCTGCAAAGGGGCTCGATAAAGGGAAAATTGTAAACAAATTGTATTGCATATTATTGACAACACTTGAGTTGACTTGATTATATTTTTTTCGAAAAAAACAGACATGAAGCTCATTATTTTAGTCTCTAATTTAAAAAGAGATATCACCTAGCGTTTACTCCTGAAAAAAAAAAGAATATATAAAAAACTACGATGCACTTCTACTGTCAAAATATGATTCGGCCGAAAAAAGATACTAAATTATGCTTACGTGTTGAAAAATGGAGTAGGTCGGTATAACATCTTTTTTAATTTTTACACAAAGCTTGCTGAATCCTCCTTTTTGTGTCGTTTTCGTGTAGAATCCGTCAATGTTTTGGTTTGTGCCATGTGCTTTTTTTTCAACAAACAATTTCGCACATGCACAAATGCTTTACCGAATAAGGTTACTGTGTAGGTCGTATGAATGTATGAATATTGTGCGGGTAAACATTGGATTCTTTACTGAATTCAAGAAAATAAAACAGCGACGTATTTCCTTCGTTCCAAGCTATTTACGCATGATATTATGAAAAATTACAACTGCAATTAGTATAAAACATCGAATATTGGCAACTTTTAATATAAAAATATTTAACTTTTGTATCCCCATAAAAAAAACATATTTCTGCATAATATTTTATTGGATTAAGTAAAATATTGTTGTATTTATAATGTAATACCATCTTTTCTGGGTCCCATATACAGCACCAGCAGTACATAGCATGCTGCATAACATAAAAACATTTCTTTATTTCAGAATTAATATCATGTTGCATGACGATCTACATAAAATACATTTCACCTTACATAATGTTAGTATCTGAGGCGAAATATAAAACATTTGATTTCAATAATTAAAGTACTGGTAAGCAGAAATTACTGGCATCTGTTACATGTTGTAGCATTAGTCAACTCTTTAATGATTGTTATTCCTATAAGATTTACCTGATGGCAATATCATAAAAGGGGGGTGGGACAATTAGTTAAATGATTGCTTCCCTTACTTTTCATTTTAATAAATCTTTAATAAGAATATCTTGCATAATATATGGATTTTTGTTACTCCAAAAATTTTTTTTTTTAATAAAAAATAAACAAGAAGAATTAATTGTTCTTTTTCCTTTTACATTGGGAATACAGTGAAACCTGTTTCGACTCAATCAACTTTTGTGATCGGAATAGACGTGTGTTTGGTTTATACAGGTTTAACAAATTTAGACCAAACCTTCTTGGGATCAACTTTTGTATTCGGAATAGACAGGTGTTTGGTTTATACAGGTTAAATCAACAAAGATTTCCTACATTGAAACTCTATTTAAAGTCTGGTTTATTCTGTGTTCGATTTAGACATGTTTTAACATATTTACATTTTCCTTACATGTTTTTAACTATTTTTATCCCAACTACATTTAAATGTCAAGGTTTATCTCCCCCAGACATAGATATCCTTAGATGAAAGGTTGTGGACATTTTGACATTTTCTTGCTCTTCTATGTTTAGCAATCAATTATGGTTTTCCAAACTACATGTATTTAAGGTTGATTACAAAATAAAGAAGCTAAATACAGTAGGTGTACTCTATAAGTATCTACCTCAGGGTTCGACATTAACGGTTGTCCGATTGCCCGGGTCAAGTGAAATGCGTCTTCATGCAAGTGAAAATGATTCTGTGATATGTTCAATTCCTGAAGAGCAAAATGATTAATATTGAATTATTCAGTGTTGGAAGTCAGGGCGAATTTTACCTAAACATCACGTTGTATGTATTGTGTATTTTACGCCATTTTGTTTTATTTTGTTGACTACGGAATTCCCCTTTCTCAAATAAAGATTTATATTAGCCAATCGCGAATGCCTAATTAGGCGGCGGCGCTGCATCAACATCATATTTATTTTCGCCGGCCAATGAAAAGCTAGAGTTATTTGCGGTGTTCTAATTTTAGAAAATTATCCCTGATGTGTATTGCCTTTGCGATCAAAATATTGAAAGCGTGATAGATTACTGGAATAAAAATTCAAACAAACTATAGTCGTTGTCAGTCTATGAAAAGGAACATTTATACTTAAATTTTCTAACAAAAATATTTCAGAAATCCTCATCAATCACCCGTATTTATAAAACTGTCATATTTCCGCAAATTGATAGGTACGTCTACTCAATATCTCAGACTCAGTCCCAGAATTTGGTGCCAATATGGCACAAGTAACCCTCGGGAAATTCTTCAGTGGGGTTCCTAAATTTGATGGGGAGGGGGCAAATCATGTCACTGAGAATGAACTGTTAAATTTCATGTTGAATGTAGTTTAAACAAAAACAGACTACTAGTAATAAGTTTTAACTATTTTTGTTCATCTAGTTTTAATGTTTGAATTAAAACCATAATTGAATTTCAAATTTGTTGATTTGAACTGATCATAAGCATGACTAGTATTTCAATTATATAGCCAAATGATGCACTAACACTATGCCCACATCATAAGGTGTAAATAATTAATATGAGGGGTTATTCTACTCTAGGAACGGTCATTGTAGATTGCATAGTTCTGCACTACATGCATATATGGCACTTAAGAATTCGGGCTAGTAGTTTACAGTTTCGGGCAAGTAAAATCAATATGGCACTTGCCCGATTGGACAAGTTGGTCAAAAAGTTAATGTCAAACCCTGTAGCTGCATGCAATAAGGATTCATTAGCATCCATAGGATCACAAGGATTCATTAGCATCCATAGGATCACAAGTATTTATTAGCATCCATAGGATCACAAGTATTCATTAGCATCCATAGGATCACAAGGATTCATTAGCATCCATAGGATCACAAGTATTTATTAGCATCCATAGGATCACAAGTATTCATTAGCATCCATAGGATCACAAGTATTTATTAGCATCCATAGGATCACAAGTATTCATTAGCATCCATAGGATCACAAGGATTCATTAGCATCCATAGGATCACAAGTATTTATTAGCATCCATAGGATCACAAGTATTTATTAGCATCCATAGGATCACAAGTATTCATTAGCATCCATAGGATCACAAGTATTTATTAGCATCCATAGGATCACAAGTATTTATTAGCATCCATAGGATCACAAGTATTCATTAGCATCCATAGGATCACAAGTATTTATTAGCATCCATAGGATCACAAGTATTCATTAGCATCCATAGGATCACAAGTATTCATTAGCATCCATAGGATCACAAGTATTTATTAGCATCCATAGGATCACAAGTATTCATTAGCATCCATAGGATCACAAGTATTTATTAGCATCCATAGGATCACAAGTATTTATTAGCATGGGCAAGGTCACACAGATAATTTTTTAATTATGAATATTTTGTCATGTGAATTGGAAAATAAGTACTTTGTGCAAATAGAAATGTGTCTACATAATCATGATAATATCCCTATGCATACTAATATGCAGTCAGGTCTTTCAATAAGTGGTGATACATGCACCAGATATTTTTACAATTTAAAATGGTGTTTGGTACCTCCTGATTTTATAGAGTGTTGTATAAGATATTCATGAACAATGTTTAAATTTTAATAAAAAGTACTGTCTGTAAAAAGTGAAGTACTTGTAGACTTGACAAATATATACATTTTGTACTTGTTTCAAATCTCAAATATTCTAAAGCACAACACAGTCAAACCTGTATATAAAGGATACTCAAGGGAACCTGAAAATAGGGCATTTATGAGCTTTTGCCTTTTATATACAGGTTAATATTATATAAACTATTCATTAATGGGACAAAATGAGACTGCCCTTTATAGACAGTGACTTGTTATATAGAGGTGACCTTTATAGACAGTGATATGTTATATAGAGGTGCCCTTTATAGACAGTGACTTGTTATATAGAGGTGCCCTTTATAGACAGTGACTTGTTATATAGAGGTGACCTTTATAGACAGTGATATGTTATATAGAGGTGACCTTTATAGACAGTGATTTGTTATATAGAGGTGACCTTTATAGACAGTGATTTGTTATATAGAGGTAACCTTTATATACAGTGATTTGTTATATAGAGGGGACCTTTATAGACAGTGATTTGTTATATAGAGGGGACCTTTATAGACAGTGATTTGTTATATAGAAGTGACCTTAATAGACAGTGACTTGTTATATAGAGGTAACCTTTATAGACAGTGATTTGTTATATAGAGGTAACCTTTATAGACAGTGATATGTTATATAGAGGTAACCTTTATAGACAGTGATTTGTTATATAGAGGTAACCTTTATAGACAGTGATTTGTTATATAGAGGGGACCTTTATAGGCAGTGATTTGTTATATAGAGGGGACCTTTAAGGCAGGTTTGACTGTAATTATCAACTATAATACCAAATTAATAATACAAGTGACGATTTTGTTACAATTTCAGTGGATCCCGAGTAGTGGTAGAAGAAGACAAGTGTTCCGGGATTTAAAAAACAGAGTGCTGGCAAGTACATGATAAACTGTATACAAAAAGGCCGTCCTTGTCTAAGATTCGCCTGAATATCAAAAGGCAGTATTTAAATCCATTTTTTGAGAGATCCTACACAAATAGACTCAATACATCAAGATCAAATACAATAAAATGTCTAACATTATATGAGACTAATTGGTGTGTATCAATATTGACTTCATATTTCAACAGACTCGTATACTGTATCTACACACAATACAGTGTAAATAACCTACATAAAGTAAAGTAAACAACGTCTCCAAATCTGCTCACAGCATGAATACACAACTGTTAGTGTTCAGAGTATACATCTTTTCTTCAAAAAATACATTCCTAAGATAAATTTGTATTTCCTCAAGGCATTTAATGTTGACTGCTTCTAGGGGGCATGTATATTGCAGTAACAAATTCAGGCCAACTAAAAAAATATTTATGTCGATAAAATCATGTTTGATGATCAGTTTGAAATACTTCCCCCCCCCCCCCCCCACACACAAACCATGCAATAACTGGATAGATCGGGGTCAAAAGGAGTCCAAATCTTCATAAATTGACCTATATTTCACAAAGGTGTATCGAATACATGTAAATGTACCCTATGTATACATAAGCTAGGCCCAAGATAAATATTTGTTGATTTGTTGTTTACTGACTCGCAATTTTATCAATCTTATCGGTTCGCAGGTACATAAAGAACAGAAATTTATTTCATTTCTTCATTTAAAGAATTGAGGTAAAAAAAAAATTTTTTTTATTATGACTAAACAATATTTTATCTTGGGCCTAACATGATCCATGGATTGCTAGACATGTAGAAAACCACTGTAAATACTAGACAAATGGCAGTGAAACTGTCGTTACTGATCACAACTAGTGGTCAGGATTCCATTGGTATAAAGAGCTTGTGAATTTTAACAGCATAATAGGAGTAAACAATTATCTGATAATCAGAAGTACAGATGCACTTTGCAGGGGGGAAGGGAGAAGGGGATCAAGTTTGAAAAATTTCTATGTTAAATAAACCCTTCACAATAAATTATTCTTACACAAATCATTCTCTGATATTCAAAACAGCATTAAGGTGTGACATGTTTTTGTTTCTTAACCAATGCTAATTACACAACATATTTTTTTTTAATTATTTTACACACATTGTGTTCAGGCTATCAAAGAAACCGATAAAGCAATTCAATATCAAATGAAAATTAACTCACACATGACCATCACCTATTCCTCGTTTCTATGTGTAAAAAATGTAGATCTTTTATGAGAAAATATTAAAATGAATAAAACGTAAAAGAAAAATATCCATTTGTGTTCTATTTATATATTCAAATTACAATGTTTTGATATGTATATAACACCACAGCTTTTGCATTTAATTTAAACCCTATCTTAAGAAGAACCATCTGCAGAGCTACGGAACTGTGAAATTTAGTAATGTTTGTGTGTTTTAAGGCAGTGTTAAATTACACCTTGAAAATACATTTGTTTGCAGTGAAATATACAATGATAATAATCAATTAACCCTAAAATCAACAGGTCACTGAAATGTTGCACAGGTAAATTATACAGGTAAAGGAGAGTAATTAACTTACTTCAATGTCTATCATAATCCTTGTTTATATACCAATAAAATCATCATCTTCAAAGAATAAATCAGTTCAAAGGTGATATCTTTTCTGTCCTACATTCCAACTTAAAACAGGAAATAGCTCGTTATCATTTAAAGGGAGCTAACTCCATCATTCTCTGATAATAAAATAGTGTTGTTTCATGACCTCATGTTTTGCAAGATGATAAATGACCTATATTTTATTGTATCATTTTCATTACTGGCATTTAATAATACAATTTTTCACCTAAATGTAGAATGTTATACATACAATAAAGACAATTACACAATTCATCAGGGTTTTCACTTCTGTAATATGTCAAATAATGAATTATACAAATGTGCAGGATATTAGTTTTACTTGCAAAAGTAGACCCAACGCTCTCTTTTTTGAGCAACCTTAATGGATTCTGTTTTGCAAAATTGCAGGGTTAAAAAAAGAAAATTAAAGCCCATAAAATACTGTATGAGATTTTGAATGGTGCAGTTACAATTTCAATCCATGCCCGATTTTTCTGAATCAAATTCCCTTAAATAAGTTAGTTATAGTAAGTTTTAAGAGCTTCATTTAGCTCATGTTATTTGTTAAATGTGTTGGCTAAAAATAAAATTTACTTATAGTGTATTATGTAGTATACTTGTGACTAAATAAATTTTGTGTGCAGCGATAAAATATTTACTTTTAAAATCCCCCCCCCCCCCCCCCAGTTTGTTACTATGTTTATTGCTAAAATAGCTCATTATTTGTCAACTACAGCTGCTGGCACTGGTTTAATTTTTGGCTTAGCAGAGCGCAAATGTAGGGATCATAACCGTGAGCTGTTACAGTAACACCATTATTAATGCAGCACTCCACTATGACACAACAAGTACAGTAAAACCTGTCTAAACCGAACCCCTTTGGGACTGAAGAATTTGTTCAGTTTAGACAGTAATTTGGTTTACACAGGTTCAAATTACATAGAGATTTAGTAGATGGGACTGTAAAGTCCGTCTGGCTTAGGCAGGTTTTCGGTTTACTCAGGGTTTGATTTAGACAGGTTTCACTCATCTTCGCTAGCCAAGGGTTACGATAAACTCCTCTCCACCCTTGGCAGATTAAGTTGGAATTTTGGGTCCTCACGGTATTGTTTTCTATTCGATGCAGCAGTGAGTGGCTGCGTCCAATCAAAATGTGTAACAAAAGATCACGCAACGATCACATGTAGAGAAAGAAAAATGTAAACAATGGCGACATGTGGAGAATACTGTAGACTTTGTCATGAATCTTTGCCCCCCCCCCCCCTCCCCCCCCAAACACAGAAGAACGATATTTACAGAAACTTTTAAAGTATTTGCTCAATTAACTGAAGTCTTAGGCTACATTCCTTCGAACAGGTAATAGTACAACCGTTCTCATTGGTTGATAATGATGTAATGCAAATGGGCTGAACTTCATAAATCCGCTAGAGGGCGATACGCGGGAATTACAAAATTCTGACTTAATCTGCCAAGGGTGGAGAGGAGAGGAGTGGATCGTAACCCTTGGCTAGCGAAGATGGGTTTCACTGTATCACGTTTATCCTCATTACATGTAATTACTCAAGTCCTCCTCCTATTCTATTTTCTTAATAATTGATTTTGTAAGTCATACATACAGTACAACAAAACTGTAATATATATTCCTACTTAACCCTAATCGGGATGAATTTAATATTCAAAATAATTAGCTATTCCAGAAATGTGTCATGTCATGTGCACTTTAATTTGATATTTATGTTTTTATTACTTATCATACATATAAAGAACAAATACTTGAGAATTTTGGTTATGGGTTTATGGTATTTTAACAATATTTCAGCTATATCGTTGCGGTCTGCCCGGAGAAAACCACCGATCTGTCGCAAATCACTGAGAATTTTGTTGAATGTTCAAACATAAATCATATTTGTAATTTTAGTATAATTTTGTTTTAGAAGGAATCTTTTTTCAATGTAAATCTAATATGAGCTTGCATTCAATTAGTTGTTCACTCTAAGACAGTGTAAATTCGTCAGACCGACACAACAATTCCTGTAAAAATTCAATGCATCTAGCTGTACCAGTCCTCGAAAGAAAATTTGAATTTACTGGTCCAAATCAAATTAGAAGTTATTTTTAATAGTTTTAAATCAAAACTGAAAAAATTTACTGGTCCAAACAAAGTTTTGTTGGTCTTGTGCCGGAGGACTGGTGCTCATCGTGAGCACTGCTGTATGATTAAAATCTGTTGAATTCTGGACCAAATATCAAGAACCTGTTTCAGTGTTAATCTATACGGCTGGAAATATATAACTTCTGATTTCTGGAAATTGTGACAAAATTGTTTTCTGCAGAAACTGATAGAACAATTACTTAAGGAAGTAAATACGGACAGTGATGCATGTTTTCACCTTAAATAATCAAATAAATTGAAAAACACAAACAGGCATATAGATTTTCGTAATCTTAAAATTACACAAGCCCCTCTTTTGTCTGCAGTGTGTTATCAATTACATCTCAATATTATTACAAATGATATACAGGGGCGGATCCAGGTTTTCAAGTTAGGGGGGGGGGTGCCCACACTTAAAAAAATTGCGGCGAGCGGAGGGAGGCGCAAACATTTTTGGGGTATTTCGTGTGAAAAATCACGATTTTACGCCAAAAAATCATATTTTTTCCAATTTTAGGGGGGTTGCGTGCCAGGTGAACCCCTCCCACCTTGAATCCGCCCCTGATATATATAGTGAAACATGTCAAAGTCGAACCTCCTTGGAACCAACTTTTGTGTTTGGAATAGACAAGTGTTCAGTATATACAAGTTAAATTAATAAAGATTTCCTAAATTGGAACTTATTTAAAGTTTGGTTTATACAGGATTCCGGTTTAAACTGGTTTCAATGTACATTTGTATTTGGATTTATTTAATTATATTTTTTCTTGTTTGGATATCTTGAAGTTTGCCTAGCATCAATGGTAGAAAACCATATAAATTCTGCTACATATTGATACAGCCAAATATTGTCAGGGAAACATTTTATGTTTCCTAAATTAATAACAGAAAGAATGAATCTATTTTAGCAAACAATACATGAAAATCAATTCATCAAAAACATGCAAACCGTTTTGACACAAGAGACATTAAGATAGAATGATTAATATCATGAGCAGAACAGTCAAAACATGGTATAATAAAAGACCTGTGTCTGGCACCTTTATCATCCATAATGTCTGTCATTGCTGTATAATAAAACAGCTCAATTATGGCAACAGATTTTTCAATAAACTGACAAAACATAAAAAAGAAATAAAATCTCCTAAATGGTTTTGCAATTATTGTATGTGGCTTCAACAAGATGCAACAATTGCATGCCAGTCTGCTAAATGGATAATTTTAAATTCAGACATGATTAATTGTGACAATTCAAAGTGAGACATGAAAAATCTAAGTTATCAAATGTTTTAATAAGTAGAAGCAAAAAGAATATCTATATTATTAATATGATCAAATGGTTGAAGTTACTACCAGATTCTGGGGAGATGATGGATGACTTAGATGTCATTAGAAGGTGAGGGACATTTACCAGGAACATTTACCATGGTAATCTCATAAATAATATAAAAAAAACAACATATTGAGAACATTAAAGAAAGGTCCTATCAGCCTAAGATTAAATCACTGGTTATACTAATAAGTTCAATGAAGTATTTATGAGATTCAGATTGCCATTTTATACCCCACTTTTTGTCCCTCCCATATTTTCATCTCATTAGCTTTTTTTCAAGGGCAACTTAATATACAAGTACCATATATTTTCTTAAGTATTAAAGGTTGAGTTTTTTTTTAAAATATTGTTTTTAATATGTCATTATTCGTTATCGTCTGTCGTATCAAATGCTTGAATTTAAAGATGCCAATAAAACAAATGCTGCAGGGACAGTTTTCTTTTCATTTCTCTTGTAGGTACATTTTTCTTTTTCCGTCTTTATTAAACAGGTACATTTTTCTTTTTCTTTCTTTTTTTTCTGCAGGGCCATTTTTGACTCTTGATGTACTAATTTGTAGTATTTTCTTTTCTTTTTTTTCAGTTTCCTTGGTTTTTAAATTTTGGTTGATATTGGTGGAATTGTTGACCATACCAATTCAAACTTTCCCTTTGTAAATCCTTAGTTTAAAATTGTTAATATTTTTGTAAAAAAACATAAATCATCAATAATTAATTCAAATCATGGACAATTGGCTTTTTTGGTTGATTTTATTTATTAATACAGAGATCGCGAAATGTGTCAGTCCCGTCAGACATGACCAGCAAAATTTGGGCAGATTTTTACTAAGGACTGACACAAGATTGGTATTTTGCAATAGAAAATTAATGAGGACTGACATTTTTTTCACTAGGACCACCAAACCCATATGCAATTTCGCAAACTCTGTTAATATATGTTTCCACTTGAGGGAGGGGAGGGACATATATATATATATTTGTTATCTCTTCTGTTCTTTGAACCTGAAATGGCAAGAGCTGCACAGTTTTAAAGTTTTATTTTCTTTCTTATACCACTAATACACATATCACTTTTCATAACCTTAAAAAGAACAAAAATCTGTTAATATTTTAATAATTCATGAAAATATTATTTCAAGTGAAACATATTTTATTATTTTCAGAAAAATCTACACATTTTTTTGAGCTACAATCTGTCAGGGTGAATAAATGAATTTGATTAATTCCATAATTTCTAGGCTACAGAACAGTTATGCGACAATCAAAAAAATGACTTTACCAACTAAAGTTTTAATTTATATTTTCTTATTAATTTTGTCCCCCCACACAAATATGCATTGCATTAAACACAAAACAGCCTTTGAAGGTCTTCAGTAAGGCAGATGCACAACAATAAATCAGCATTTATCAAAGGGGTTATTTGAAGTTATTCCCCCCTTTTCTGTGTTTTTGTGACAAGAGAAAGCGGACACATATTTGATCCCAGGGGTTTTCAAACCTGTAAATTAGACAATAATATGATCATTTATTCAATAATTGATAAATCTATTTCTAAATGTAATTTACAGTTTTCTGTCTGTTGAATGCCCAGAGTTCAAATCAAAACGTTTCACTTCAGTCTACATTTCAAAATATTCAAGAATTATTTCAAAATTCCAAATTTGTATGAACAAAAACCTAAAGATAATATGCCAAATATTGAATGTTTAGTCATGTGACCAAATTCATTATAAAAAAAAATGCCATGACAGGCATCTGCTCTCCTACTGGAGAGCCTGGACAGAAATAATGAACAGACTGGTGAGACCATCAGCCATAGGTAATAGGTGTCTGGTAACTCAAAAGTGCATGTGGATAATTAAATTTGAGAAGTTTAACAATATATTACATTATGTATTGTCTGGAACACACTCGTGTGACCAAAATTCTTGACTAAATATTTTCATAGAAGTCAGGGCTTACAATATTTCAATAAGTCTACCAGTACTTCACTATTTACAGGTGTATAATTTTCATTAATATCTAATACAACACTCTTTAAAATCAGGAGGTACCAAAGGCCATATTAGGTGGGTAAAAGTTGAAAGGCCTGGATGTAGACAAACAATACTACAAAATTCTTGACTAAATATTTCACAGACATAGACACACAATACTACAAAATTCTTGACTGTATATATTTTGCATAAATGCAGACAGACTTAATTACGATAAATAATTACAATGTGTAGGAAACATGTAATGGTGAGATTGTGTAGAATATCTACACTCATTAAAAAGTATAATATTTAACCGGGTCATATAGAGTCGCAAATATTTCCTGCCTTCATTATTATGGATTTTAATAACAACGTACGAGTAGAAATCTATTGTGATGTGATTATTCAACCCTTAATCATGTACACAAATGAAGTTTCTAATACCCCCGGGGCAGTACATCTTTCACATTAATTGAATTGGTTCTCTCGAAAAACTGAATATGGCAACTGTTAAACATGGGTAAAACTCAATAAAGAAAATCTACTGTAAAACCATTGGTGAATACATTGTTAGGATGGATATGTATAATATTACATCTTTTATGTCATTTAACACATTTTTTATACATTCATGATAGCAATAATCCTTCATATTTAATTTCACATCACCATTTATGATTTTTATGTTTGGTTTAGGCTTATGGTATTTAACGCCACTTTCAGCAATATTTCAGTGATATCTTGGCGGTCAGTTTTATTGGTGGAGGAAACCGGTATACCTAGAGAAAACCACCGACTTGTCGCAAGTCACTGACAAACTTTATCACATAATGTTGTATCAAGTACACCTCACTATGTACAAGGTTCGAACTCACAACTTTAGTGGTGATAGGCACTGATTGCATAGGTAACTATAAATCCAACTACCATACGATCATGACCACAGTGGCCCCCCATAGACAATTTTACATTCATAACTATATAAACAGCGTCAATATAAAAAAAAAAAAAGTTTAGTATTGAAAATCAAACCCATTTTAATTTTAACATACTTCAAATACTTATAATTTGAAAAATATTCCAAAAGGAAACTTATTGACTTTTTACAAAGAAAATGTATTATAAAGTAATAAAATGTTTCCGTGTCTTCTTATCCCCCGATCTATGATTACAGAAGCTATTAAATGGACCAGAAAATGCTAATTTTTTGCCTTTAACAAAATAGATTAAGATTTTCCACTCTTCTGATGAAAGTTTTTACAATAAAATGGGAAATCCAGCATAATATTTTCACACCAGTTACCTATGGTGAAGGTAATATGCATTTTTACCTGTTCCTAAACACAAACAAATTGCTTTTTCTATATGGATGAATCATTAAATCAATTTCTACTGAGGCTTAAAATGGGATGGTTCTTGATATTAACACATCAAAATAGTTAACAATTGATGTTTGTTTGTTTGATGGTGTTTAAGTCCACTTTCAACAATATTTCAGTTACATCGTGGCGGTCACTTTTATTGGTGGAGGAAACCAGAGGACCCGGAGAAAACCACTGACCTGTCACAAGTCACTAACATACTTTATCACATAATGTTGTATACCTCGCCCCGATCGAGATGAGAACTAACAACATCAGTGGAGATAGGCACTGAAGGCATAGGTAGTTGTAAATCCAACTACCATACAATCACGGCCACAACGGCCCCTCAAAATAGTTAACAATGACAACTAAGACTACACCATGCATTTACATATTACAATGACAGGCATCGATAAACCAGCATCTCTAAAATCATGTACAAATATTTGGGCCATCCTTAGAAAAATATATTAGTTTTGTGCAACAGACTTTCTATTTTTGAGTGTTAGTAGATAAGCAAATTAATTTTTTCGCTCCAACTTTTGAAGATAAAAGAAGAAAAACAAGGGCAACGCAAAGTGTGGCGTATCCCCTTGCCGTTAAACCCCTAAAGAATTCAAAGTTCAACTGTGACCTTGATCTTTGACCTTGAAAATCAATAGGATGCCAGATCTTTGCTAGTATTACTTGAGTACCAAGTTTGGTTGAAATCCACAAGAAAAGTTACGGAAGGACAGACAGATGGACAGTAGCGTTACAATATCCCCTTCGCAACTTTGTTGGCGAGGGGATAACTATGTAAAAAGTTTGGTCAAAATCCATTGAAGGAGTATTCACAAGGATGTTACGGGGTAAAAATTTGATCCTGTGACCTTGACCTTTGACCTTGAAAATCGATAGGGTTCCAGATTTTCTTAAGGATTAAGTATGTACCTAGTTTGGTCAAAATCCATTGAAAGATGTTGATTCTAGAGTGTTCACAAGGATGTTACGCAGTAAAAATTTGACCCGGTGACCTTGACCTTTGACCTTGAAAATCAATAGGGTTCCAGATTCTCTTGAGGACTAAGTATGTACCAAGTTTGGCCACAATCCATTGAAGGATGTTGATTCTAGAGTGTTCACAAGGATGTTACGGAAGGACGGTAGCATTACTACATCCCTTCGCAACTTCGTTGGCAAGGGGATAAAAAACTGGACCACTGACAGTGGTGGTCTTCATATAAATCCAATAACAAACATTTAGAATAAAACTGGACCATAGTGGTCTCTTATATAAAAAAAAAAACATTTAACACACAACTGGACTTTTGACTGTCATCCACATCACAACACCACTTAAGACGAAACTGGACCATAGTGGCTAAAATATTAAAGACAAACAACTTGTTCGTAGTGGCTAAAATATCAAAGACAAACACTTAAGAAAAAAAGGTGACATTATTGCAGCCTCTTTATCATGGACAAACACTTAAAATACATGAAGGTTATGACCTTGATATCAATAGACAAACCCTTCAGACACAACTTGACCATTGTATCCTCTACTGTGATGTGTCATGTAACCAAATATTTCAACAAAACTGGATCAGTGTCAAGAGATTTGACAATCAAAATAAAACTACAGCCATAATGTGTGTACAATTTACCTACCTAAGAAAACATGCTTCTCTATTACGTTATATAGTGTGCAACTTTGATTCATCTTTTTTATTAATAATTGATTAAAATCCAACATAAGGAGATTCAATTTTCAAGACAATTAATTTTCTATGAAGTAAACATTCAATAATTAGTGACAAGACTCATTAATTTAAAAAAAATTTGAATCTCAAATAATGACAAGGGAATCTTTTAATTGTCCTGCCAAACAGTGAAATCATGGTTAAACTGGAGAAGTCCATTATTTTGTCATTAAAATGAGGTACTCAGGGGATATGGTAATAATCAATTGATGTTGACTGTTACACATTCAAATTGAATATCAAGTGCTATCCTCATGGGATCTCACATCTAATGTCCATTTAGATTTGCTTACACCAGTTAATGTTCAGTTGTAGTGGATTTGTTTACATCAGTTAAATGTTCAGTTGTAGTGGATTTGTTTACACCAGTTAATGTTCAGTTGTAGTGGATTTGTTTACATCAGTTAATGTTCAGTTGTAGTGGATTTGCTTACATCAGTTAATGTTCAGTTGTAGTGGATTTGTTTACATCAGTTAATGTTCAGTTGTAGTGGATTTGTTTACATCAGTTAATATTCAGTTGTGGTGGATTTTGTTTACATCAGTTAATGTTCAGTTGTAGTGGATTTGTTTACATCAGTTAATGTTCAGTTGTAGTGGATTTGTTTACATCAGTTAATGTTCAGTTGTAGTGGATTTGTTTACATCAGTTAATATTCAGTTGTGGTGGATTTTGTTTACATCAGTTAATGTTCAGTTGTAGTGGATTTGTTTACATCAGTTAATGTTCAGTTGTAGTGGATTTGTTTACATCAGTTAATGTTCAGTTGTAGTGGATTTGCTTACATCAGTTAATGTTCAGTTGTAGTGGATTTGTTTACATCAGTTAATGTTCAGTTGTAGTGGATTTGTTTACATCAGTTAATGTTCAGTTGTAGTGGATTTGTTTACATCAGTTAAATGTTCAGTTGTAGTGGATTTGTTTACATCAGTTAATATTCAGTTGTGGTGGATTTTGTTTACATCAGTTAAATGTTCAGTTGTAGTGGATTTGTTTACATCAGTTAATGTTCAGTTGTAGTGGATTTGTTTACATCAGTTAATATTCAGTTGTAGTGGATTTGTTTACATCAGTTAATATTCAGTTGTGGTGGATTTTGTTTACATCAGTTAATGTTCAGTTGTAGTGGATTTGTTTACATCAGTTAATGTTCAGTTGTAGTGGATTTGTTTACATCAGTTAATGTTCAGTTGTAGTGGATTTGTTTACATCAGTTAATGTTCAGTTGTAGTGGATTTGTTTACATCAGTTAATGTTCAGTTGTAGTGGATTTGTTTACATCAGTTAATGTTCAGTTGTAGTGGATTTGTTTACATCAGTTAATGTTCAGTTGTAGTGGATTTGTTTACATCAGTTAATATTCAGTTGTAGTGGATTTGTTTACATCAGTTAATATTCAGTTGTGGTGGATTTTGTTTACATCAGTTAATGTTCAGTTGTAGTGGATTTGTTTACATCAGTTAATGTTCAGTTGTAGTGGATTTGCTTACATCAGTTAATGTTCAGTTGTAGTGGATTTGTTTACATCAGTTAATGTTCAGTTGTAGTGGATTTGTTTACATCAGTTAATGTCCAGTTGTAGTGGATTTGTTTACATCAGTTAATGTCCAGTTGTAGTGGATTTGTTTATAACAATCCATTTAATTCTCGGTTAAAAAGTTTTCTATTTTGAATAAGAAATTCTACTTTAATATCAAAATTGACTCATTTTCAAATAATTATGTTTTGGCATTCAACATGTGCTCCAAATCATCTATTTCATGAAACTTAGTTCAGGCTTACCACCTGGAAGTGGTTTGAATTAAAAAAAAATAATTAAAGGTTATTTTTGACTCAAAAACAATATGCCAATCTTCATATGGTAACAAGCATGCATGCAATGATGCAGACAACATTTTGATGAATTCCCATTTACAATGTAATAGGAGTTTAAACTTTCTAAGACAGACACCCGATCGACACCCACGGGAAAAACATTCTGTCACATTAATTACCTACAGAGAACAAGTGTGAACACAATCTAGCGTTGCAGCAATTTGGATATATATAATAAGTATGACCAGTGTATATTACTATGACAACATAAATTACCCCAGAATTGTTAACTGTTATATTCTGAATTGACATGTTTGTTTGTTTTGTTTTTTCTCTAAAATCTGACATTAGTGAAATTTCCAAATGTTCTTTTACAAATTTCCAATAAATAATTTGATTTGTTTTCACAAAAACATCTATAATGATATTTGATATTAAGGTAGCACTACAGTCTAATTATGATCTTTTGATGAATTTTTTTTTATTGCAGTTTTTGAAAGTTCATATATATGTATATAAATGTTTAAAAAAAATCCTACTGTCATTATCTTGCATCATTAAGGAGTAAATTGATAAATAAATTATGTAAGCAAAAGCACATGGTAGTGTTTGATAATATAAACTTGGGAGGGGCTTATCTATCAATCACTGTGTTAATGACATGTGTCCAGCTGTTCACTTCTGACCACAACATAATTATTGCATACCATAATACTGTGTTGTAATTGTAACTGGCATAACTATATAACTATGGCGGAAGAAGGCAGAGGGAAAAACAGATCTAAAATCAGACATTTTTGTATTTATTAAGATCACTTACCCAACATTTGTAACAGCCTGAATAAATGCTGTCCTTTGATTTTCAGGGTTTAAGTGATGGGCATGTCTCCTGTTTGGAACTTTAGGCATTTCTTAAAGATTTTTTTACTCAAAACAAAAGATATATGTAAATTGTAGAACCATACCTGTTAACCTCTGGGAACTGCTAGGGGGGAGATCTCCCCCCTACCAACTCTTCTAAGGGGGAGATTTTGTGCGTCACCTTTAAATGCACAAAATTGTACCTTGTAGTTGCATACATGTGATAGAGTTGCTATGCTACAACTGGAGATTTGGTTTCATAACTGGAGATTTTTTATCGACGTATTTGATGCATGTTTTTATTGTTAATTGATGTTTTCTTTTTGTTTGTTTCAGTATTGAACCAACTGCATCCCATTTCAATATATATTGTTTACATTTCTATCTTATTAGTAGTGTTTCATATGATGAATGAAGGATAAAAACTGTATTTATAATTTATTCATAATCATTCATAATCATAAGGTTATAACAAAGCAATAACAATGAAGACAGAATGCTCTGAACAATAAAGTCATAGAGCACTAAAATTAAAAAGTCACTTTGCTGCTGGTGCGTTGGGTGATCAATTCCATCCTGGAACTTAGTCCTTAAATAAAACTTTGATCGGCTTTGGTCCCAAACAAGCCATAACAACTCAATCCGAGATGAATTCATTGCACGTTTGATCGAAATAAGAAGTTTTCCTCAGCATCAAAGGTTGTCCGACTCCTGTTTGCACAACGTCAACGGTTTATAACTATTTTTAATTGCCACTATCACACTTCTAATCATCTAAGCGTGTGCCACAAACCCACTTCCTTATCCCCAATTAACTGTCAATCAGTGGATAATTGTTGTATAATCATCAACACCTTAATTAATCTCCATGACCCAATTTACCTGTAAAGGTGTCAAACAGATCAATAACCGGATATCATTTAAACACCTTTACCATTCGTATCTCTCGGCGTTTTTCATCAGTGCGGGAGTTCCAAATGGGGAATTTCCAGAAATATTGATCGCAAAATGTAGGTCAAGATTTTATTGTACTTGATTTTTTTGTTGGGGGGAGGAAAAGGTGTGTGCGGGAGATTAATGTCTCCCGTGCATGAGACCCAGTCCATGCAGGAGATAAGGCTCTTATGCGGGAGATTCCCGCGAAAAGGGGGAGGGTTAACAGGTATGTAGAACAAATTTTGATTTCTCAAAAATTCTGTTATGGAAGAGTCCATTTTCAGAAGGAGTGTTGTCTTCTGCCTTATGTAAAAGAATAATTTTACTTTTTATTTACACTATTGCATAAAATGAAGAAACATGAATTGATAACATCTTCTTGGTAAAAAAAGATGGTTCTGTTTATTTTGATGTTATTATGGTCTTGTTAATTATCACAAAATGTAACTCGTCACCCCTGTGTTTGTTTTATCTGGTACTATCTGGAAGGAGGAGGAGCTTGTCCATATTAATTTGCTAGCTTCCAGATGTGGGTCAGACCTGTGACGTCAAACTCCCGCCAAATGCCAAAGAAGTGCTGTTTAGGGATGGACAGTGCACAAATAATAGCTTTAAGTGTATAAACCAGAGATGCAGCTAACCGTCGGCCCTGTCGGACCTAGGGGGCAGAATCTTAGAGGGTCCGGCAAATGACGTCTTTGTGTCAGACCTAATGACCGGCAAACATTTTTACTGCTTGGGGCTGTCAAAAATCAAATTTCTGTCGGTCCTGGTTACCTCTTAGACCCCTAAGCGAAGGATTTTTGATTATCGTTAATGAAGTCAAAAGTCGTAAACAAATCGGAAAAAATTCTGTTCCTTTCTGTTTATGCTAAATTTCGGGAACCAGTTCCCATTCCGGATTTTATTTCGTATCCTATCGGTAATCGTTGTAAATTGTAATTTGATCATTTCCGTTATGGCTGCATGGCCAATTAAGTTTACGGAGGGGTCTAATTCTGGAAAAAAGCACCCACTACCTATCGATTTATCTACAGAGAATAAAAAAGCCAAAAAAGGTCAGCATATGAAAAGGAGAGGCGACCGGGGCGATCCTTTAATTGAAAATGGAAGGACAAAATGAACAAACAAATGACGACTTGTCTTGATATCAAAATTAAAGTTTGTTTTTGCCCGCAAAAACATATGTCTCCCCCCGTCCCACAAACTGTAGTCATAGGTAAAAAATCTATTTGGGTAACAAATAAAATTAAGCTTCAATGAATAACAAAAAAACCTGTTTTTAATCCATGAAACACAAAAAAAATTTGATCAAAAGTGCTAAAGCAAGGGTTACAGCCTACAGGTACTATTCCATTTTGTCATGGCAAAGTTCCCCATTCCAGAAAATTGCCCAGCCCATGTTCCAATGATTTTAAAGGAGTTTTGTTCTTCTAAAATCAATGGATTGGTGATGAAAACTTTTTCAGGGAAATAGTGACATTATGATAGACTCTTGTACATATATATATATATGTATATACAAGTTTCAGTAAGGGATATTACATTAGATGTGTTTGCAAATAACTTCCACAAAATTTAGGGGATCAACATTTCCTGGTAATATGCACAACTACATATGGTGTCCTTACTACCTACCAAGTTTCATGAAATTCTGTTCAGTAGTTTCAGAGGAGTTGCGTTGACAAACTGTGACGGACAGGACAAAAACAATATGTGGGGGGGAGACATAATACTTATTAGAGGAATAATAAAATCTTACTAATATGAAGTATTGATTATTCGATGTTTCAGGGCTATCTAAATTGAATGTGTCACTAACCCCCCTTTGGCAATATCCTTAATCTGATTTTGGTCGTAGTAGTCGTTAGCTGTGTCAAGGCTTTAAGATTGTCCCTTTAATCATACTGTGTTGAAAGTGAAATATTAAAAAATTTCTAAAAAAAAAGTAGGTCTGGCAAAAAACTCTCTTACTTGCAGGACCCAATGTCTGACAGGAATTTTTTTTTATCTGCAACTCTGATAAACACACAAACTGTGTGGTTCCTCTGATCAATTAAAGATGTAAGGTCACTTCTGAGGTGTTCCCAGTGGGATTTGAAGGTCTATTGCATATTGGCAGGGACCAGAAGTGGGATATATAGTTTTGTGGCAAATTTGCATGTTTTATTTACATGAAAATTATGAACTTAAATGAAATTTAGCACCTTTATGGGTGCCCCTAAGGACTTGAATTTGATATATGTTGTTGAGAGGGATATCTTCTACAAAACCATGTCCCAGTATTTGGATAATTTGTTTCTTAAAGAATTTATGGTTCTTGAAAGAACAAAGGGGAAACAAGATTTTGGCATCCACCAGATGAAATAGTTTATTTAAGGATTGGAGGCATATATCAAAAATCTGAGACACCGTTTTGTAGCTTGTGTATGGTTAATTAAAGGGCTGAAAACAAAATTTCAGTGGGAGTTAACATGAATGTGCTATTTTTTTCAAATCTGATACAGTGCATTTTTTGTATTTTATTAGCCATAACTTTTTTTTATTATTGACTGCATATTATATAAATTAATTTACATAGATAAAGTCAATTTTTAGCTACAAAATGAATCTTGAATTTTAAAAATCCATCAAGTATTTGCTGAGATATGAACCTTCAAAGACTCTTGATTGGAGTGAAAAAAAATCAGACTGTAGTGCTACCTTACAACAGTCTATGTAGGATGTTTTCATTATAACAGGTCCACCCAAAGCTCTGAAATATATCATTCAATTATCACGGTGGGGTCTCTCTATTTCTTTACAACTGTGAAGAAAAGCAATGTAAAAAGATTGTTGGTTGTGTTAAAAATAATCAAAACATTCCTGACTAGATATCCCTTGGTTTTGTAAAGTAATTGTGAATATCACTCTCTAATTGTGTAGCTATGAGGAAAAGACACGTAAATACCATCATTAATGCTCATTTAGTTTGAACAGAGGTCAGGGGAGGTTACCTATTATCAGTGGAGTAACTGGACATTATTACTTAAATAAAATCAACCTGTCATTGTTGACCAGATGTAATTTATTTTTTCTTTTAATATGAAAATGATATGAACTGCATGGACACCTTTAAGTAGGTCAATTGTATGGAAAAAAACAACAACATTTTTTTCCCTTTATTAAAAAAATTAGTGTTACACAGATTGTACAATATTGATCTCATCACAATGTGACGTACTACGCTAATTTAGCCTATATAAATTGGTCTCGCTTCAAGATATGATGAACAAGAGTTCTTAAAAAAAAAAAAAATAAAAAAAAATAAAAAATAGTAAGGTCGTTTTCTACATCTTCCAACAATCCTTATGGTCATAGAAACAAATTTGGTTTTCAACTTCAGTATAACTCTGTAAGAAGCTGATGAGAAAGAAAGAGGTTCTAGTGAGATACAGTAATGGACAGTTTTATACCTCTTTAAGGGGGAGGAGCTTATGGTGTTTAACGCCACTTTCAACAATATTATATTGTGGTGGTCAGTACCCAGAGAAAATCACCAACCTGCTGCAAGTCACTGACAAACTTTATTGTATTGAGTACACCTTGTCACAAGCGGGATTTGAACTCGCAACTTTAGTGGAGCGAGCTATCAATACACACGAACATTTCCACTAGACCTCTAAGCTCAAGCCATAAAAACTGAAAGGACAACTGAAATGTTAAAATAAATTTGCCCTTGGGTTAAACTAAATTTGAAAAGTTTAAATACTTGCAGAGACAAAAGCCACTATTCCTTCAAAAATAAAGAAATTTTTCCAGATTCTGATTTTCAAATATGGCAGAGATGTTGCTAATTAAAAGATTCAGTACAAAGTTAATGAAAATCCAATATAAAATTGTTGTTGACAGTCAACTACCTTGTATATAACATACTCCCACATATCCCCTCCATTCATTAAAACATAATGTCAGAGCATATGTTATCAACTCAAGTTTAAAACAAACCTACCCATCCCTCCCATGCCTCCTTTTATTAAAAAAAAACCTTAGCTAATAAAACACCTGACCACAGTGTTTTCATTAAGAGCCGGAAGCTGGCGAATTTCGCCGTCTATTGAGATATTTTTTCTGGCTATTTTATTTCCGACAAAAAAAAGATCGGTACTTTTCCGGGACCAGTTGTACGTGTTTTGGGATTGTCTTTAGTCTGGTTCCATATTTGATGGTGTGTGCTTTAGCCCATTTTCCAGATTTGAAACGGGAAACCAGTCATTACTCGATCTAAATCATTTCCACGATTTAACCCTGTTGAGTTTTCTGTGTTAAATATGTACAATCATTTGACACTGCAGAACAACGTGAGACGAAAGGATGAAATATTAAATATGTACAATTATTTGACACCGCAGAAAAACGTGAGACGAACGGTTGAAATATCATTAATATGTCTAAAAGGACGATACTGGACTTCTTCCAGTCAGGCCCAAAGGCTAAGCAGTCTAGAGGTTTGTATTTCATAAATTTATGAAGTGAATAAATAAAATAATGGCACTCAACTTGCGACTATCAATGTAAATTTTGCAAACATGTACAGTTTCCAACTACCGGAAATTCAGGTCAAATGAAAATAGACATGAAAACATATGTAAATGTGTTACAAAACAATCAAACTGTAAATTCAATGTAAGCTTAGCTATTCCAACACCCCAGTTCTCAAACTTTGAAAGCCAACAAACAAACGAAATCCAGAAGAAAGTTACCAAGTCGAAATAAAGGTAATAAATACAATTTACTTTTTTATTCATCCAAAAACTACCATATATGTAGCTACAAAATTATCAAAATGAATTGATTAAATGGTAGATTTTCATTTATCTACTTTGTTTACAAAAAAAGCATGGCCAGAAAAAAACAATATCTTAGTACATAGTCATTGACTTTGCTTTAAAAAAAAATCCATTATGCCATACATTCCTCAGAAAATGTATCTTCATCAGATTGTCTCACTCTGTCAATACTCCTGTAAATGTTTCATTAACAATACACCATACTTATTATTTGGGAGTTTTAATGATTCTCTAAGTCCTTTTCAAACCAATGATGCTTGCAGATAAACTTTATCCAAAAAGCAATATTTCTATACATAAAAAAACCCATTACAATTTCCAATATGAACAGTCAGCTTTCCTAGTGAAACAGAAATATCTGTTAGTTCCCTGTTTTACTATCATTTATTTGCTATAACTTTTAAGAATCTTTTTTCTGCAGGGACAAGAGTTTCAAGACAGTCTAATCGGGGAATCCTACTGTTAGTATAACAATGGAGGCAGAAACTCAGACAGAGGAAGAACAAGTTAATATTATTGAGCCAAGTGATCCGATTACTCCAATCGACATTGGAAATTTTGCTCCTGGCACTGATTCTTTGGACTCGGATGCTGAAATTGAAAACCATGAAAGACAGTTAGAACAGACTTTACTTCAGCTAAAGATTGCTAAATCTGTAGCTGAAGCCAAGCAGTTTTGCACAACTGACCTAGATGACTTTGATGATGAGGAAGATGATCTTGAGGATTTCTTTGAATAAAAGATATAAACAAATCGAATCTCTATTAACAAAAAAATAATCCTGATTAAGGTGGTAATAGCAAAGGCTCACAGTCATTTATTTTGCTAGTCAGTATACCAAAATATAATTCACTGAAAACCTCAAAAAAAAACAAAAAACAAAAAAAAATTAATATGTAAAAAGTGACAAATTCAAAGCTTTATTTAGCTCCCAGGATTTTGCATCATTTTGTCGTCAGCTTCCAGGGCAGTCCCTGGACCCCTCACCTGAAGGGTCGCTCGCTCCATTTTCCGCCTATTCTAAATAAAATTCCTTCTATTCAAAATCTTAATGAAACCACTGGACCAACTGATTCTAATTCAGATCAGAACTTTTCTAGTCGGGATATTATTATGTTCCAACAATTTTTATTCTAAAAAAAGAATAGAAATTTAGTATTGATTGGCTAAAAATCCAAATATTTTATTTCAGAATGGACTTTTGTGTGATCCAGATATATTGCATTACTGTTATATGGTTCTATCAGTATTACATTCAATTTATATTGACAAGTCTGATAAAGACATTACAATTAAATTATCTATCTCTAATAAAAAAATAAATATCATAAAAAAAAGTGTCATATTTGGTTTTTTGTTTACCAATATTACACATATTTCTTATGGAAAGAAAGTTTAAACAGTGTTGGTCATCAAATCCATCAATATCAACACAAGGAACAATCACCTTTCTATTTATTTCGCTAAACACAAACAAAGACCATGACATATGACATTGGAAATCCAGGTCCTGGCTTGGAACAGGCACAAAAATACAATTGAAATCACTGTCTTCATTTTCATTTTGGTTTATTTTGTTAAAGCCACTTTCAACAATATGTCAGTTATATTGTGCCAGCCAGTTTTATTGGTGAAGGAAACCGAAATACCTGGAAAAAAACATTGACCTGTCGCAAGTCAGTTGTATCGAGTACACGTCGCCATTAACCCGTTTCGAACTCATAACTTTAGTAGTGATTGGCACTGATTGCACAGGTAGTTGTTAAGCCATACTATCACGACCACAACAGCCCCTTTTTTGTATTTAGATTCTGTAGAAAGTATAATTGTATACAAATATACAATTTCTCTCTTTAAAGGATGGCAAGAAGGCGACTTACACTTTATTTTCTTAAGGAAGATTTTATGACTTTTTGATGTTAGATCTATTATAAGTATATATTGTAATTGCTTAGCTTTGGAGAGATTCTCTGTTCTTAGCTAGTAGTCAGTCCTTCACCTTTGTATTGTCCATCTTTATATTGTTGTCATATCTGTTCTTATCTAGTAGTCAGTTAACTACCAGCAGTCCTTCACCTTTGTATTGTCCATCTTTATATTGTCCTAGTCAGTTAACCTTTGTATTGTCCATCTTTATATTGTCGTAGTCAGTTAACTACCAGCAGTCATTGACTTTGTATTGTCCATCTTTATATTGTCGTCATATCTGTCAAAGTCTTTTTGGTCTTTTGAATTAAAAAGAATCTGTGCAGGTTTTTCTTTGTTCTTGCAGTGATTCTACATTTGTATCCAATAGTGAGTTAACTACCAACAGTCATTGACACAGATATTGTTTTGTCTATATTCGTGTTGTGATTATTTTTAGGAAAGTCTCGAGTTTTCAATTGAATAGAATCTAGGCAGATTTTTTCCTTTATTGTTTATTTTTGTGTGGCCGAGATGTCAAATGTTTTTTGTCCATTTATTAGTTTTTATCTCAGTTATTGTCCCCGGGGTCAGTATCATGTCCCTGTCCCTCCTATTATACTGACTGGAAACCAATTTTTATCTTCTATATTTCATGATCAATTGACAAAATGCTGTGCCAAGCATAACAAACCTACGTCATATGACAATACAATTCTGACAGGATGAGTTTTTCACGATGTACAATATTATTGAAAATGAAAAGTTAAAAACCGTAATGGTGGACAATATAGTCATCCACAACAAAACGAACCACTACTCTGGTCAAACCTCAAATAACAACCACAGAAGCATGTAATCAGCATGAGCCATGTTATTGACCCCTATACTTTTACAACAAAGTGAGTGTGAACATAATAATATGGTTTTCAATTAGGACATCTGTCTTATCTTGAAAATTATCTTCAATAGGCGAGTTTCACAATCATGCATGTTCAAGATAAGGCTATTAATAGACTCCTCTTATCAGTGGATACAGAGGCTGAAGGTGTATTGATTATTTCCGGTTACTGTTACTGTTAGATGAAAGAAAAACAGTCGCTTTGAGTGCCGACACAGTGGACGAAAGTGGTGCCCAGGATGACAGTTTTGATCGACTATTTCTGCTGAAATCAGCAAAGAAAATTGGTTTCAATGAAATTAATTTAACAGCAAAAGGCAGACAATGGGAGACTGATCTTAGACTTTTTCCTCTATGCAATTTTCACCAACTTTACGAGTACCTAGTTGTACTGAACTCACAAATATGGTGATGATATGATGAAAGGAGTTTCCTACAAGAAAATGAAATCATACCAATTTTTTCAGGAGGGACACATTAACAGATATATGAAATCGCCCGTGGCTATGGAAATGTTTGGGTGAAGTCAAAAGTTATGGCATCTATGAAGCATGAACTATACCGCGGGTGATCATCGTTTGTGATGACAATGGTGACATTTCATATTGTGCTTGCGAATGTCCAGCAGGGTATGCTTCACTTATGAACTATGATACAACATTTTTACCATGCACGCAAGTTATTGTAATATTGCAATTTTTAATGAAAATTTCAACTATTTACAAATGCCCATTTCTGATTATGAAATAATAAAATTGCTATAAATAAATATCTATAATTTAAAACACAGTACAGCTCAGCATGAAGGAACTGAAAACATTTTTACCATGCATGCAAGTTATTGTAATATTGCAATTTTTAATGAAAATTTCAACTATTTACAAATGCCCATTTCTGATTATGAAATAATAAAATTGCTATAAATAAATATCTATAATTTAAAACACAGTACAGCTCAGCATGAAGGATCTGAAACTCGTTAAACGTTTTCCAAATAAAATGTTACAAAATATTTATTATAAATCGTAATCTGTCTTGCCTTGTTTTACACCTTAAGCCTCGTTCTGGATTCGCTTCCGGTATATTCAAACATCCGGAACAATTCGGTAAAAACACGATGCAAAATGGGTCTATTGTCTTATTGTTAAATATTATAATATAACCTTGGTTTAAATCAAATTATAAAATCAAGTAATTTGGTCAGTAACAGCTAGGTTTTTTATTTTGTTATCACTGATTTCTACTTGGGGCTTTTCCATGAAAAAAATACTAGGTAGGGTCGGAACGCCATTGATTTTTTTTTATCTAGGTGGGGGGCATAAAACCTATTTCTTTTCTGGGGGTTGTTTATGAATTTCTATTTAATTAATTAATATTCGATTGTTTGTTCTGCAATTTCGCTTCTTTTGCGTGATTTTTAAGCCAAATTGTCTCTCTTTATCGTCCGAAATATTCTGAATGATATGTTATGTAAAAGATGGAGAAATACAAATGATGAACTGGTACCTGGTTCTTTTATTTTCGTTCCTGGGTTCAGAGATAAAGAGTACCAGTTGAAAACGAAACTTGGTCAAATGGCACGATTTCTCAAAAAGTATTTATCCAAAAATAATAAACTATACATATTATTAATCCTTGAGATATAAGCTTTAAAATGGTGCAACATTTATTTGACAGACATTTGATTTAAAAGAGTTATACATGATCAAAACAAACATTTTGATACAAATTATCGTCATTTCCGCCATTGAAAAATACTGTCCTGCCACGATTTAGGGTATCAAATGTCAATTTTTTTTAAACTGTATACCAAATTAAAGCTTTTAATCTCTTCTTTATTATGGAATTTACATCATGAAAATATCTCATTCCGTTCAAAAGTTATACCTATAAACGTACTGGAAAATACCTGTCCTGGTTTTAAACCCCCCCTCCCCCCCCCCCCCCTCAAAAATAGATAAACAACACACTTTATAGGTCACACTTGTGCATCAATCAGGATGGTCACAACTATCTGTTTATTGGCTCTGTTGACCTGTTGCCAGTACACTCAATTTGCAACCATCAAATAAACAACTGATGCAGATAAAATACCTTTTAAAACAAAATTTCCAATCAATAAAGTACAGTCCAAGAACAGTCCCAGGATATATTACAATCTTACTTCTGGACAAATTAATAATAAAAAAAAATAACCCTTATTTCAAATCATTATAGAGAACTAGAAATCAATCAGACATCAATTTTCATGCCATTGTTATCCAGTTTTTTACATTTATTAAATCTGCATACTTGGTAATAAACTAGAACTGTGAGTAACCTCACTGAGTGATACCCCCCCGCTTGCAATACTATGATGTTCAAACTTTGGAATACAGATATTTTAGCAAGTTAATTATCTCCCCTTCTAAATTTTAGACAGCAACGGTATTCCTTCATGCACATCTGCAGGTTGTGTACTACAACTGTGTAAAGTTTCATAAAAATTCAATAAGCAGGTTAGTAGGAGTTGCACTTACAAGGTACATGCCCCCCCTTTTCGTGAAAATATAAGTTGAATTATCTCCCCTTTTAAATTTTGGACAGCAACCATATTCCTTCATGCACATCTGTAGATAGTGTACTACAACTGTGTAAAGTTTCGCAAAACTCCAATCAGCCATTTAGGAGGAGTTGCACTTACAAGGTACACGACCCCCCCCTTTTCGTGAAAGTATAAGTTGAATTATCTCCCCTTCTAAATTTTAGACAGCAACGGTATTCCTTCATGCACATCTGCAGGTTGTGTACTACAACTGTGTAAAGTTTCATAAAAATTCAATAAGCAGTTTAGTAGGAGTTGCACTTACAAGGTACATACCCCCCCTCCCCCCCCCCCCTTTTGTGAAAGTACAAGTTGAATTATCTCCCCTTTTAACTTTTGGACAGCAACCATATTCCATCATGCACATCTGCAGCTAGTGTAAAGTTTCATAAAAATCCTATAAGTCGTTTAGGAGGAGTTGTGCTTACAAGGTACATGGACGGACGGACAGGGTGATTCCTATATCCCCCCCCAAACTTTGCTTGTGGGGGGATATAATAAATATATCAAATTGTATATGGTCTATAAAAATAGTCCTCACGATGAGCACTGGTCCTCCGACCCAAGACCAGTAAAACTTTGTTCGGACCAGTAAATATTTCATTTTTTTAAAGAACTATATAAACATTAATTCAAGAATTTGATTCAGACCAGTAAATTCAAATGATCATTTTGAGGACTGTAAAAAGTAATACTAGACTAATTTGAAAAGAAAGTTTAAACAGTGATGGTCGACAATTTCTCCAACATTTATAGAAATTCTGTCTTTACCGGTGGGTTCAGTTGGTTATCAACTGACAGAACTGTAAGGGCCTTAACATTGAACCAGGATTATTTATCAATTGCAAGCTATCCATCAAATGGGTTTGGTTTATGGTGTTTAACACCACTTTCAACAATATTTCAGTTATTTTGTTGCGGTCAGTTTTATTGGTGGAGGAAACCGAAGTACCCGGAGAAAACCACTGACCTGTCGCAAGTCACTGACAAACTTATCACATAATGTTGTATCGAGTACACCTCGCCATAAACGGGGTTCGAACTCACAACATTAGTGGTGATGGCATAAATCTAACTACCATACGATCATGGCCACCACGATCCCCCATCAAATGGGATTATCAATAAAATCAACAGACACATAAAACAAACAGTGAAACATAATACATACAAGTCTAAGTCAGTATCATTTTGACTAAGATAACTGGAAACCAATGAACCTCACTTCCACAATTCAGATAAAAACTAGAAGATCAACGATTCTCATCAGGGATTATTGATTTTGTGCATTATGTGACATTATCACACTACTTGGCATTTGAAGTGCAATTGTTCAGTTTTAATTGTTTTCAACAAGACCTTTGAAACAATTCACCATAGGTTTCTCATCTTGAACCACCAATCCTATGGCAGCAACAAATAAATTGGTAATATTAAAGTAATATGAAATGCTAAAATCATTATTTTCAGTTTTCTAAAAAATTTTGATATATGTAAAGAATAAATATATAAAAAACGTAAACCATTCCCTTTTTGAGAGCTACGATGTATAATTCAGGAGAAAACATCATTTTATTCTATCTTCGATAATTCTTGCTACCCAGACAATAATGCAAATCATATGCTATTGCCCTCAGATTTGAACTCATTCGGTAGAGATTGTGCACATGCTCTGTTATAGTCTTGGCAGGTAACATCATTTTCGTTTCGATTTACATTCCATTATTTTCCATTCAAACCACGATTAAAAATAATTTTCCCTTGTTAAACAAGGATCTCTTTACTTGGAAAATAAATATATATCACCATCTATGATCTAAACCGCCGTAAATGTCTTTTAACGGCATTATGTGTATAATCAAGGAGGTATATAGAATCTTATATACTCCTTGGTATAATTCAGCAAATTTCGTGGGGCCCAGTAAGGGGACACTGCATACGCAAATTGTAATTATGTTAAAACAATAGGTTTTTTTCATATTAAAAATGAATACTACTTTGTTTCAAATCTATTTAAAATTTATTTGGCCCAAGAGACAAGAATGTGAAAGAAAGCACACATTCTTTATCTAATAATAATATATATAGGCAAATAATTTGATTCTGAGGGGGCCTGGCAAGATTAGTCAGGTTAGAATATTTGACAGAAAATTCATTCAACACATAGTGCAGGACAGGTTATAACATTGTTTACTCAGTTCAGGCCAGATTATTTTTTTTAATTTTCTATGAAGCAAAGGCCAGAATATTTTTCCAACTTTGGGTGGCCAGATTATTTATTTTATTTACAATAACTGCCAGATTTCAATGTTTTTGTCCAGTTTTTCGAATAAACTGATTAAGTCAGAATGAAATTCATTGCAGTTGATAATCTTTAAGGTAAAACATACATGAAATAATTTCTTTGCAAGGCAAGAAATGCAAGAAATTTAACTTCTTTCAAAACCAGAATGATACATGTGCTCACCTGTTTACGCTGACGATGAAATTTCATGATAGGCAATCATCGGAACGGTGCATCCGAAAGTTAATTAGCCGCCATTGTCTTAACAAAACACGTACGAGATGGAATGATGGACTTTTTGAGCTAAGTATATAGACTGGTACAAATGTGCTAAAACAGAATATTTCCATTTTTCTTTTTATCATGTTTTGTAATTTTAGCTTTGAATTACGACTCAGTATCTTTTGATTTTTCTTAAAACAAATTGCTTTGAAATCCGATTTTTTTTCTAATAAAACGCCCCCCACTTATGGAAATGTCTGGCTTCACCTCTGCAGTGTTCACTTGTCTTCAAAGACTTTTGAGAATGACATCAAGAGTTCTAAATAATGACTATTTAGGTGTAGTTTCAGTATCATTTCAATATGTCTCTCATATAAAGGTAACCCTGCTGGACTATGCCTGAATGCATTAAATGTTCAAACACCCAACATACAATGCATTATTACATGTTGTCTAACCATTGACTAAATATAAATTTCATCAATAAACATCTTCTCCAATAAATATTAATAACAAACCACAGTGATCATAATTAAAGTACATATTTCTTACTTTATTTACCACTGGGAACACACTAAAATCACCACACACAACCCACAATGTTCATATTTGATTTATCACTGGGAACACACTAAAATCACCACACACAACCCACAATGTTTATTTCCATCATATATTTTTTATTTTATTTGATCTATCACTGGGAACACACTAAAATCACCACACACAACTCACAATGTTCGTTTCCATCATATATTTTTTATTTATTTGATTTATCACTGGGAACATACTAAAATCACCACACACAACCCGCAATGTTCGTTTCCATCATATATTTTTTATTTATTTGATTTATCACTGGGAACATACTAAAATCACCACACACAACCCACAATGTTCGTTTCCATCATACTTTTTTTTATTTACCACTGGGAACACGCATCTAAAATCACCACAAACAACCCACAATGTTTTTTTCCCCCATCATATTTTTTTTAAACAGTCAATTCTTCTTCAACCTTTACCTGTTAAAATATTCATAAAAAATATCATTGCAACTAACTCAATTGATTGTAATGGAATCGATACTATTTTTTCAGCAAAATGTCTTTTTTTTATTTAATAAGTTTGTTACATTCAACACTAATGGATTTATGCACAAAAAATTACTCTTGTGAAAAAACGGCAGTAAAATATGTTACATATAATTATGTAAAGATCAAACATATTGGAACCATTTGATCTACTCTTTATGATAACAGTTTAAGAAATGTAGATCATAGTTTTGAAATGGCGATATACTCTACCATAGAAAGCCTTTTAAATTAAAGGCAGTACGACTCTCCCCGACTTGATTATGCTTGATTTTGAACGTTTCGTTTGTACTCTACAATAGAAAGCCTTTTAAATTAAAGGCAGTACGACTCTCCCCGACTTGATTATGCTTGATTTTGAACATTTCGTTTGTACTCTACAATAGAAAGCCTTTTAAATTAAAGGCAGTACGACTCCGACTCTCCCGACTTGATTAAGCATGATTCTGAACGTTTCGTTTGTACTCTACAATAGAAAGCCTTTAAAATTAAAGGCAGTATAAGACTCACTCCCTGATTTGATTATGCTTGATTCTGAACATTTCGTTTGGAAAGTAACCAATGAAAAATTATATCACTGCCAATTTTTTTCGGTACAATATTTTTTCCATGTAACAATGATGAGTATTCCTCTGGATATCAAATGAACGCCAATCAGTCTCTGACAAAGAAACATTAGTACTGTACTAAAGTACAATCTCTACTCCATCCTACATTAATGACTGTACCAATCAACTATCTAATAGAATTACCTGCACTCAACTCACCCAATCTTTCAGGAAAACAACAACATCTTCATTATATATAAACAATACATTACTTAAAAAGGGGACAGAGTTTGGTGTAACCCCAAGAAACTATTGTCAACTGAGGTTAAGCGAAACTTTTTATTTAATTTTTTTTTAACCGCCACAATATAATTGAAATATTGTTGGAAGTAGCATTAAACACCATAACCCTCTTTTTTTCAACCGAGGTTAAGCTGAGGTTGACAAGAGTCTTAAGGTTTTAAGTTACGATATTCTCCCATCACCCTCTCAGAGTATGTATTATTTATTGTACTATAATCATTGAGTTATATTTTTAGATTTCCCATTTGTACCTTGCTGATAAACAATAGCTACTAAAATCATTTCCTCCTTGGAGGTAAACATCTTACTTAGAGGAACCGGCTAAGGTTGGGAGGAGGTATTGTTTACAAATTAACACCTGATCTACATTGGCACATTTTATTAACAGCCAATAAAACAACTAAAATATAAGTCAAAATGACATAAGTACAATGTTTAATAATAAAACATGTCATCTCATAATCTTAATCAAGTGTATACAGATTCCACTATCCTTGTCTCTTGGTCTCTTCATCATTTAAATATTCTCCCTCCTGTCTCTTCAGCAACTCCCAAATAGTGCCAAAGAAATAGTTTTATGATAACTAAAACCGATGCCACCCTTCAAACCTTAACTGAGATATTCTTGAGATGAAGATTTTTCTATAAATTTGGCGAGAATCTGTCAATGAGTTAGTTCAGCATCTTGAATATTATATACCATTGCACATAAATAGGTTTCCTTACACACCTCTTCACACCTAAGTAGGTTTTACTACACACCCCTTCACACCTAATTTAACATTCTTACACACCCTTTCTCACCCACCCCTTCACACCTACATAAAAATCTTGTAATATAGAAATTTATCAACATGGTATCTGATTAAAATTATGTAACATTCTTCAGGTTTTTATTAAAGATTTTTTTTTACATAACATGCCTGCTCGATTTCAATCAACACAGCTTGTAAACATCAACTTGAGGTGCCAGATTATCCTACTCAGTGTTAAATTCTATCTACATTTCTTTCTTCAATAGTGAAATCTCTTACTCTAGTCCAGGGTTAAGGTTGTCCTAACTTAACAGCACTTTCAAGAAAATGTCAGTTATATATTGAAGCGGTCAGTTGTATAGATGGAAACATCAAGACTAGTCGAAGAGTACAGTTATGGTGTTCAATGCCACTTTCAACAATATTTCTGTTATATCGTGGTGCGTCAGTTTTATTGGTGGAGAAAACCATCCACCTGTCACTGACAAACTTAATCATATAATGTTATATAGAGTACACCTTGCCTGAGTGGGATTCAAACTCACATCTACAGTGGTGATAGGCACTGATTGAATAGGTAGTTGTAAATCCAACTACCATACGATCATGACGACGACAACTAGACTACCTGAAGAAAAATGTAAAGCCTGCCACAATAATCCAGTACATCTCTACACAGGGCTCTATATTAAACATTGTTCGACTTGTCCCCACCAGTCTAAATTTGATTCAGACAAGTTAAAAAATAAAACTGCTTGTCCTAAGCACAAGTAAAAAATATAAATGTGATGCCTCATGGTTGTTCCGACTTCCAACAAGTCAAAGTCAACAAAAAAGTTATTGTAGAGGTCCCCATGGAACAAGCTCAACTATAATGCACTAATGTAACCCACAATAAAAAATCAATAAAAAACATGAAACATTTTGAATCAGAAATATTTTTTTTTTAATTATTATTCTAGATTGGATGAGTATAACAAGTTGAATGTCAACGATATTGTTACTACCATCAAATGTGAAGTTTCTAGATTGGATGAGTATAACAAGTTGAATGTCAATGATATTGTTACTACCATCAAATGTGAAGTTTACTCAGTCTTCATTATAATACAAAGTAGAACATTAACCCTTTCATGTTGAGAGTAAAATCCAAAACATTTCCAATTCTTCCCTTTTTTTTTCAATTTTATTCTGCTTTGAATGAGCCTTGACATAATTTCCTCAATAAAAACTGTTTTTACAGGAAATGACAATAATTTTTTATCTAGTTTTTCAAAAATTAACTTGACTCAAATCACTGTATAAAATTTGACTTTATTATTTTATTTTATAGAAGTTTAAACTTCGGTACATATAAACAAGATTTAAAGTCGATTTGGCAACTTTGATTTAATTACAAGCCTTGATGAAATCTATTAGACTGTAATCCTGTTAATCCATGCAGCAGGAGATATATTTGAAAGATTTTAAAAGTCAAGCGAGCGTGACAACCATAAATCATAACTCGTCATGCCGTTTTGAAGAAAACACTTCATTTATGATAAGCAAGCTTTAGGCGAGAGAAATTACAGCTTGTAAACGCATCAATAGCCGATTTAAATTGATCAGACATAACTGCAGATAAATTGTCAAACCTGATACATAATTATGGTCTACACACAAAAATCGTCACATATCAATAAAGCATAAAAATCATAAATAAACAGGATAATATTTATAGAGCCATAAACATTACATTTATTAGAACATGTAAAAAAAATTCTGACCTATTATCTACACATATATCTTAATAAACATGATACAAGTATGATCTAATACTGTAGTCACATCTAGCGACCTCAGCATTCATTTATAATTCATTAAAAAAAACAATTTTAACTAAAACAGCATTAGTGCAATCAAGTCATCGCTCAATTATAGAAAAAAAAAAAAGAAAAAAAAAAAAGAAAAAAGCCATAGGTGTTGCAATAATTAACAAGGGCAACGCAAAGCGTGGCATATCCCCTCTCCTAAAAATTTGACCCGGTGACCATGACCTTTGACCTTGAAAATCAATAGGGTTCCAGATTCTCTTAAGGACTAAGTATGTACCAAGTTTGGTCAAAATCCATTGAAGAATGTTGATTCTAGTTTTCACAAGGATGTTATGCAGTAAAAATTTGACAGTGACCTTGACCTTTGACCTTGAAAATCAATATGGTTCCAGATTCTCTTAAGGACTAAGTATGTATCAAGTTTGGTCAAAATCCATTGAATGATGTTGATTCTAAAGTGTTCACAAGGATGTTACACGGAAAAAATTTGACCCGGTGACCTTGACCTTTGACCTTGAAAATCAATAGGGTTCCATATTCTCTTAAGGTCTAAGTATGTACCAAGTTTGGTCAAAATCCATTTAAGGAGGTTGATTCTAGAGTGTTCACAAGGATGTTACAGAATGACAGACGGACGGTAGCATTACTATATCCCATCGCAACTTCGTTGGCGAGGGGATAAAAATTATTAATAATTTTAAAATATATTATTATATTTATATCACATTATTTATTAGGAAACACTATAAATTTTAATTTTTTTAAATAAATTAAAAATATATATATAATTTTAATTATTCCCTTTATTGATATCTATATACTTCAAACATAATTTGACATATTAATATTCATAAATTTATATAATGATATTGACTACTTTAAAAAAAATGTTTTTATCATTTTCCACTGTGTCATTAGAACACATACATATTTAGTGACATTATTTGGTTCTCATTACAACATTTATTGATCTCCATTGGTTATATTGGGAATGATCAATGGATACACATGTACTCTATGTACTCTAATACACAAATCAATCAGATACACATGTACTCTTACACACAAATCAATCAATCAGAACTCACAATTGTTCTATTATCTGCAACAAGTGGTCCTTAAATGGAAATGAATAATTATTGATCAACTCATTGAAAGCTCTTAAACAACAACCAATCATAAATCATGATTGATGTCACATGGTGAGTGTTTTTAAACACAGACCAATAATAAATCATGATTGATATCACATGGTGAGTGCACTTAAATACAGAGCAATCATAAATCATGATTGATGTCATTTGGTGAGTGCTAATAAACACAAACCAATCATAAATCATGATTGATGTCACATGGTGAGTGCTCTTAAACACAAACCAATCAAAAATCATGATTGATGTCACATGAGGAGTGCTCTTAAACACAGACCAATCATAAACCATGACTGATGTCACATGGCGATTGCTAGTAAACAGAGTAATCATAATCAAGACTGGTGTCATATGGCGAGTGCTCTTAAACAACAACCAATCATAAATCATGATTGATGTCACATGGTGAGTGCACTTAAACACAGAGCAATCATAAATCACGATTGATGTCATTTGGTGAGTGCTCTTAAACAGACAAATCATAATCATATGATAAATAGGAGGTGCACAACTACATTGTACAATGTGTGCAATCTCTGTAGAAGGTTTTTAATAATATTGAAAGATAACAGTTGCAGTTACAGATTTTACAAGATACAGTTTTGCAAGATTTTATTTCAGGAAATTAAGTCTTTGAACAGAGCTCCAGATCATTTTCAAGTCCAAAGGGTAATTACCCCCTACTTTTGAAAATGATGCGTATTTGCATATTTCCTTTACACTGTTGTACTCTCTACTTCAGAAAAGATTGCTTACATGTACACTTTTAAAATTATGTTTGACACAAGTGTTATTCAATAAACACAGGATGCAAGTGAAATGTATATCTCTGTTTAATTTGACACGATTGTGTCATGTTTATTAATAAAATGTTGTAAATATTTTGTTTTTTGCTTGTCGACTTCGGCAGTTTTCACAGCCGTGTTGATAATGTCATCAATGATTCCTTTAACTATACTGTCACTAGACACAGATGAATCTGTCAGGAACTTTTAAAAAAGTATATAATTTTCCGTAGCGCGCTTATTCATGTTCTTGCTCATTTTCAACGAACGTGTTCCCAAATTCACTTTCGTTTTAGTTCTTAACTAAACCGCATTTATTTGTAATATTGACCGCGATTGGATGATTTATCCTAAACATCCAATCAGATCTCTTTTGACATCGATGCTTAGAAAGGCAAACATTCGGTACCCCTCGGATGTATACACTTTCTCTTTTGAAAAGTATAAAGAGAAGTAATTACGGGGAATTTCTCAAAGTCAAAAATGTATTGTTTATGTACACGATGTATTATCGTCAACAGCGTACAAGTACGCTCCGAATTTGGAAAGTTTGCTTACACAGCAATATGTATGCGTAAATGTACTCTGATCTGATAATACATGCGTTTTTACTCGTTTTCATAGAATAAAAAATGCAAATACGCAGCTTATCTAGAGCTCTGTTGAAGTATCAAAATGGGGGAAAAAAGTCATTTTTTAAATCAGGAATCACACCTCCTGAGCAAAGGAAGTGAAAATTGGCATAATCAAATTTGACATTTCAAAATTAGCAACAATTTGTAAAAATGTTAAAAGATTCAATTTAAGAAAATTCAAATAAATCTAGAATTATCAGTGAAAATCAGCAAATTAAATTAAACCTTTATTTTAACATTAACCCCCAATTTTTTTTTTTTTTTTTTTTATAAAGTTTATTGAATGTGAAAAAAAGAAAGATGTCTTGAGCTTCAAATAAAAAAAAATTCATATTCAGTTCACATCAATTAATTGTTGTCTAATTTATTCTTTTAATATGAAAAATCGCACACAGAAACATATATTTAACATATTTGCAATATATAAGAATATATGTCACATCTCATGAATAAACATGGCAGACAAAAATAGACACACAAAAAGAATTGCTCTGGTAACACACATACAAAAATTGTCAATGGAATTTGCTATATAAAGGTAACAAAATATTTAGAATGATGACTCAAATGATACAAAGATGATTTTTATCTTTTATAGGGGAGATTAAAACATATCTTTTTCAACACAATAGGTAAATTTAAAGTTTCATATTACTACACAAAAATTAATGCTTTGTGACAAATGTGAAAAAAATAGATGATTTTGCACCAATTTTACACTATATATGTGTGGATTTAGCACCAATTTCACACTATATATATGTGTGTGGATTTAGCACCAATTTCACACTGTGTAGATTTAGCACCAATTTCACATTATATATATATATATATATATATATATATATATGTGTGTGGATTTAGCACTAAATATATGTGTGGATTTAGCACCAATTTCACACAATATACATGTGGAATTTGCACCAATTTCACATTATATATATGTGTGGATTTAGCACTAATTTCACACTATATATATGTGTGTGGATTTAGCACCAATTTCACACTATATATGTGTGGATTTAGTACCAATTTCACACTATATATATGTGTGGATTTAACACCAATTTCACACTATATATATATATATGTGTGTGGATTTAGCACCAATTTCACACTATATATATATGTGTGGATTTAGCACCAATTTCACACTATATATATATGTGTGGATTTAGCACCAATTTCACACTATATATATGTGTGGATTTAGTACCAATTTCACACTATATATATATGTGTGGATTTAGCACCAATTTCACACTATATATATGTGTGGATTTAGCACCAATTTCACACTATATATATGTGCAGATAAACCACCAATTCCATACAAGATTGGACACAATACATTTATCATTCACTTCAATTGTCAAAATAAAAAGTAGACCACTGAAGTCTCCATTATTTAAAGTTAATGTATGTAACATGTCATCTTGGTAACTTGGAAGGTGTGTTATTTTTTTTTATTGTCAGCTTGATTTGTGATATATACCATTACATTTTGACATTATAATCATAAACCTATCATTGAAAACATTTAATTTTTGTTTATTGTCTAAAAAAAAGTAAATTTAAGTCAGCCATGATTTTTTTTAGCAAATTTGTGCATTACCGCTGCAGAACAGAATATAATACATAACCATTTGTCAAGATTTAAATTACGCCTCATACATGATATCATATAACCAAAACTTGCTGACCCTTGATTCCAATTATAAAATTAATGAAATATCTTCCCAGAAACCCAGATTTTTTTTTTATATAGATTACAATTGATATTTCTTCTTTCATCTTGATATGGAAATCAAAAATACAATAGAGAACCAATTTCATATCACAATTGGAAACAAATATTTCTTACGTCAAGCCTATATTTCTCTGAAAAGCCTACCTGTAAACAGCTGATGCCATGTACCTACTGACTTCCTGTTACTCTCGGTAAAATTAAGTTTGGTATTTTGTTCAAGATATATTTTCCATTTGGAATTTATCTTCAAATGCATATCATACGAGCGGATGAATTTTTTCTATAGAAGCCAATAACAGATGAATATTTATACGCGACACCTGTGAAACTTTACGACGTTTACAACTTCTTTGTTGAATTTCAATAATTAAGCACAATATTGGATTTTTTTGTGTGTTCAATCCCACAATGAATTATCTCCCCTGAATAAATGGTTATTAAAAAGTCATTTTTTTCTGCATTTACAACGATGTGATGGATCTAACAGTATATATCATATCATTTCAACTGATGCTTGGTGGTAAAAGACACATTATAGAAACATCCGTCTTTTCTCAACCAAGTGTTGGTTGAAGTAGCTTTATATACATGGCTAACAGCATTCAAGTGAGAGAAGTTCACTAATGTCTGCACTGTTCCACCACTGATTCACAATGTTGTATAAATGGCAATTAAAAGAATGGTAAAAACCTTTTGAAGTTTTACCTAATCAAAACCAATACTCCCTTATTTTTCTCTGTGGTTCACTTTTGAATGATCATTCTTTAATGTTCTACTTTCAAACAGCCAGCAAAACATAAATAGAGATCCACATAAAAAAACAATCTCTCTGAAGTTGTAGGAAATCAATGGTTGTATATACCATTTAAACATTTTAACTGACAATGATATTGTCATAATGATTTATAGAAGGTAGTCACTGGTTTTAATCTAGAACTTTCTAAATATAGGTCACTGGTTACTAATTTTAACATCAAATATGATCATTTACAGTCAAACCTGTATATAAAGGGCACTCAATGAACAGTAGCCCTTTATATACAGGTTAAAATTACATGTGCTATTCATTAATGGGAAAAATGAGGCTGTCCTTTATAGACAATGATTTGTTATTGTCGAGGTGCCCTTTAAGGTAGGTTTGACTGTCTTCTACTTATGTAGGTGTTTCTTATCAAAACAGATAAAACTATTGTAAAACCCGATTTAATCAATAAGGGAGCTCCCTTGTTAATCTTCCAATGTGGAGGATTCGGGAGGATTACTATTACTCCACTATTGTAAGACTGTGCCACTAGTGGAGCAGGAACTACTTACCCTTCCAGACCACCTGAGTTCACCCTCAGCTTTAAGTGGGGTTCGTGTTACTTGATCTTTAGTTTTACTTTTAGGTGTAAGTTTTGTAGATCGTTGTTTGTCCTTTTATCCTTTTTATTTTTGCCATTGTGTTGTCTGTCCTTCTTCGATTTGCAGATTCTGATTATCCCTTTGGTGTAATCAAACTCTTCTTATTCAATAAAGGAACTTACAGTTAACCTTCCTTTAAATATCTACAGTAACAGGCTGCATTCTTTCACTTTCACATTCTTTCACAGAAAACAATTTTCAAAAATAAATTGCTAATAAGGAACCATTTATATTCATGGGAACCAAAATTTTATATTTGTTTTTGAATATTAAAAAAAAAAAATCAGCCCAAACAAAGACACATATTGGTCCATGAGTTCAGGTTGAACTTACAATCAAAACATGAAATATACACTTTGTAAAAGACCTTTCAAAGATAATTCCTGACATTTTGTATCCATATAGTTTGTTAATTTGAGAAGATAGACATGTAAGACAGATAAAGGACAATAGTCCTTCGTTGAGCTCATAACAAGACAGAAAATACTTCTTAGAGGAAAATTACTGAAAGTTGAACAGTTGAAAGCAATTATAAACAAAATCTAGCAGTAGAATTTATTATCGGAAATCTTGAAAGCTTTTTCCCCTAGTACGACATTTAATACTTCCATAAGGACATAAGGGGGTGGTATTCCATCACAAATGGCACACAACAATTACAATATAAAAACTTTTATTTCATACAATTTCTATACTGAGCCAGTGAGGAGAAATTTTCAACTAAAAAGAAAAATATTGGCATTAAATACAAAATATCAAAGTCCAAAATATTAAAGTCAATGACAACAATTCCACATTTCTAAAGATTTCCTTCACCTTAAATATCGGTTAAGACAAAACTGATCAAAAGTTCAATTACTTAATTAAACAAATTTCGTCAGAGAGCCTCTAAAAACATTCCTTGTAAACAACTTAACTTTTCATTTATCAGCATGCTGTCATTAATAAATTACCATAACTTGAATGTAAAAAGAAGACATTTTTTTATTACTTGGAACCTTATCAATATTAACATGATAAACACTGTTTGTAAACTTTCGTAATCAAACGTCAACAGAAGCCATTTGCCCTGATTTGGCAATCCTATACCTTGTTGATATCCAAAAGAAACTAACAATTCACCTTCCACAAATAGAAATACATGTACTTTAATATTAATCTATACCTGACATTTTAATGTTCCCCCAACTCATTGGAGCAATACATTGTGTAGGTTTTGTACACAACACATTAAAACAAATATCCTTAATGGCATTCCATTTTTGAAATCAATGGCAATGCATAAATGCCAGACTTAAAAATGCTTTTATTTGAATTTTTTTTTTTTTAATGAAATATTTCATTCAAAATATAGGGCTTCAGCACATATACTGAACTAAATAAAGCCTGGCACCAAATATGATTAATGACCAATCATATACAGTTTCATACAAAAATAAAATTAACGATAATTATTGAAAAGGTGTTAAAAGAAAGTACATTTGACAGGACATTTACAAGAATTGAAAATGTGTTAAAAGAAAGTACATGTGAAAGGACATTTACAAGAAACGAGTCTGAAAATACAATAGAATACATCATGACTAACCTACATAAAGCTTGGTACCATGTAATAAGAAGAAGTGGTATTTCCTTGAAAAATATTACTGATAAAAAATGTGATGGAACACATCGAGATAACATAAAGGATGATTTTATTGAAATTACTACACTTCTAATTTATACATATCAGGGTATATAAAGGGAGAGAGATTAATTGATTGATTGGTGTTTAACACCAACTTTAGCAATATTTCAGTTATATCGTGGCATTAAAGGGGGAGGGAATCAGCCACATTAATCACAATTTTCATTTTGGCCTTGCTTAAAAAATAATTGAGGTTGTTTTTTTTACTCATAATTTGAGAAGTAGGTAGGTAGGTAGGTAGGTAAGCTGTCTATTTTCTTCTTCTTCAAAGTTTAAAAAAAAAAAGACACATTGTTTCCCAGGTCAAATATTTCGTGCAGTATTACCATTCGTTAAAGTTGTCATAGTAATATGTTATTGTCATTTAATAAGCATATTTTAATAGCTTGTTACCAATACAAAATAAAGAACATATAATTCATACACATTTAGTTTAAATATATTTATTCATTTAATTTACATGCTAAAATATAACACAAATATAAAAATACATTTTGTAAGATTCGGAGACAACTAATCATGGCCTATTCTAATCGGAATTTGTCTCCTTTAATTATACAAATTTAACAACAAAATTTAAGAGTCCCTTGTTTTCAGTTGTAGAGACTGCTCAATAAAAGAACCCAAACTTTGTACCTATTTGTTGGATTTAAGATTTATACGATTTTAAGTTTTATGTTCTTCTGTGTAGTTAAGAAAGTCTACGTTTTCAGATTTTAATTCAGAAAAAGATTTGTTTTGGGTATTTTAGTTTTAATTGCAATGAAAAAAGAAATGAAATTCATCATCACTATATTTTTCCTATTACAAAAATTCTATGTTCTAAGGTTTCAGGTGATATTTTTTTTTATAACTAGTCTTTTTTGCTCGAGTTCAAGATTATAGTTACATATTTTGTTGTTGTTTTTTGTTTGTTCCAGTTTAAAGTTATAGCAACAAATTCTAAATCCAGTAACAAGCTTCCATATTTCAAATTTAAAATGCCTTCTTTGTCCATATTAAGTTTGAGTATTTTTTTATATATATAAAAAGAGCTTAGTTAGATCTTTAATGCTGTTAGAACCAAGTCTATTGTAATAATTTATAAATATATCACGATTCTCTTATTGTCTTTAAAGATCTATTTCTTTTAATGTTGTAAACCATGATGTTTTAGCAGCTAACAATTCATATCCGTTAATGTCTTTTATATAAGAGTACCAAGAGTACATTTTCTGTGTCTATATTCTTACAAAGTTTCAAGGATTCTTTCAATAATGGATTATTATTGTTTTTATTTAACCTAGCAAAGAGTTGGACTTTAATATAATATGGTTTTCCATGGGTAATCTCCCCATTTTCTAAAATGAGAAGGACCTTTTTCTTACCAGAAGGAGGCTTTTTAAGGCCTAATGCATATACATGTATATATTTAAGACAAGGGTACCTTTTAAAATGGAGTTTTATCAATAAAACTATATTTATCAACAAGTTTATTTTTGGAGTTGGCACGAGGCCTTGCTTTATGAAAAGGCAAATACGAGTCCATCATGCATACTTCTGAAATGTGTGTTAAAAATAGATTTTAATTAAGGAATCAAATAAAGTAGAATATGAACGCCACACTACCCATTCTGTAGTTCCCTTCTTATAAAGGTCATCCATTCTGCAATGAAAAAGTGGCCTTACAAGAGAGATGGCCTCTCTTCAGGAGGACAATTTAGTAGTAGCTTACAATTTCAGTGAATCTGAAATCTGACCTGATAAGAGAGGTGGTCTTTGATGGGAGGAGTCTTATAAGAAGGGGACAACTGAATCTGATCAAAAAATGAGAATATAAATCAAACTTTTTAAGACCTTTTTTTGATAGATTAAATAACTAAAATAGCAATTTCTGAAAAGTGGTGCCAAAATTTTTTTTCTATTGTCCTACATTATCAATAAAGTTGTGTTTAAATGTAATAAATGATTTTTCTGCTCCACTGTTTTTCTTTTGAAATATCACTGTTTAAATCTTTTTTGGCTAATAATAGAAATGTTTTTTTTTTTTTTTATGAAATCTAATATTTTCTTTATTTGCTATATAGTTGGATGAATGCAAAATTAATTGAGTGTGTGGATCAAAGATAGGAACTGGCACTGTTTTTATGTTGTGTTTTTGAAAAGTGGACAAAATTACAAAATGTATGTTATATTTCCTATGTGTTCTAGATCAAAGGTACCTTTTTTCAAATTAAATAACCTATATCTATATATATATGGCAAGGGTCACTAGCTTTCATCATAAACATCATGATTTTTTGATTTTTTTTTTATATTAAAAATAAAAAATGCATCAAGAAAAAACAGAAAATTTTACAATCAATTATAAGTAGTGGATGCTATATTTGTGAAAACATATAAATTTCCAGTAATCTTTGTTTTTTTGAGATTTATTTCAACCTTGAAGCAAAATATATAGAAGGATATTAAAGAAATATTAGATACCACTTTCAACGATATTTCAATTATTTCACCGCAATCAGTTTTACGTGGAGAAAACCACGACCTGACACTATACATTATAAGTAGATAGGTTTGTCATGTACTTTGACAGACTGGACTGTAACATATAAAATTGTATCAAGTACACATTGACATGAGCGAGAATCGAACCCACAACTTAATTGGTGATAGGCACAGATTGCATACACAGATATAAACCCAACTACCATACGATCATGACCACAAAGACCCCTCATTTCACATCTCAAAAACACACCGAACTACCATACAATCAATGCCACAAAGACCCCTCATTTCACATCACAAAAACACACCGAACTACCATACAATCATGGCCACGAAGACCCCTCATTTCACATCTCAAAAACACACCGAACTACCATACAATCATGGCCACGAAGATCTCAAACACAGTACATCGATGAATATAAATGTACTCCTAGCTTTTATTTATGGGTGAGAAATCATATTATGACAGAATAAATCATAACACTCTTCTGAAAAAGAGGTAATAAATCAGGCATTAACAACACTCATATTTCATACATCTAATAATTAAAGAATATGTGAACACCTTGAGAAGGCAGATCAGCTGCTTCCAACATGGTTTACTGCACATAATGTAATTTTAAGTACTTCAAATAAACCCTTTTAAGTTTTAGAAAAAAAAAATGTCTGATGTATTACAGAATATTACTGTATGTTTGTTAGCCAAATTACAACTGTTAATGACTTTATATATAAATACATGTATAAAAATACCCCCACTCAAACACAGAACCAGCAAAATATATACTATATGGAGTATATGTATACAATTATAAAATACCCCCATCAAACACAGAACCAGCAAAATATATACTATATGGAGTATATGTATACAATTATAAAATACCCCCATCAAACACACCCTACCAAAAATGTATACTACAGTACACAAATATAGAATACATTTGAAAACACACAAACACCCAGCCAAAATAGACACTACATATTTCATGGTCTTATTTATGTTCAATGATTGGTGGTGAGAGGTAGTTGTTCATTTTGTTGATATTGGTGGAATTGTTGACCACCACTGTTCTAAATTGAATTGAACTGAATTTTGGTGTTTAACGCCACTCTCAGCTATATCATGGCGACCAGTTTTAGTGGTGGAGGAAGCTGGAGTACCCAGAGAGAACCAACGACCCTGGACAAGCAACTGGTAAACTTAATCACTTACGGATGCGAGTCGAGTGCACCCTTTTTTGTAATTTACAAAGCAGGGCGCGAACCCACGCTGTATTGGTGATAGGCTTGTATGTTAGATCCAATGACCTAACTCATTGAGCCCCCCCCCATCACTGTTTTAAATTTCTTTTTGTAATACAATGCACAAGCATACAAATACCACTGTCAAACACATACATCCACATCCAGCCAAAATATAGACTACAAATATACAAAAATAGAATACCAGTCAAACACACACACACAGCCAACCAAAAAATATACTACGGCTATTCAAATATATAAAAACCCACCCACCCAGCCAGTATATATATATATATATATATATATATATATACTATGGGTATACAAATATATAAAAACACCTCAAACACACCCACCCAGCCAGTATATATATATATATATATATACTATGGGTATACAAATATATAAAAACACCTCAAACACACCCACCCAGCCAGTATATATATATATATACTATGAGTATACAAATATATAAAAACACCTCAAACACACCCACCCAGCCAGTATATATATATATACTATGAGTATACAAATATATAAAAACACCTCAAACACACCCACCCAGCCAGTATATATATATATATATATATATACTATGGGTATACAAATATAGAAAAACCTGTCAAACACACCCAGTCAACATATAATTCTCCAGACACAATATAATAGTAATACCGATGGTGGACAACAGTATTCAGACACAATTTTTCAAACAATTATTCATGTGCTATTTTTGATCCCTTTTTGTATCAATATATGCAAAATTAAATGTAGTTTTAAAGTGTAATTCCAATATAATTTTATAAGCTAAACATTTTGAAAAAACACAAGATAAAACACAAAACTGAATTTATTTCGGGCTGAAACACAACACAGTGATACTACTTTTGCAGATAAATTATTTAAGTCTCGTGTTTACATCATATTGATTTAAAATATATTCTTCTAAAAATTATTTAAAAATATAAAAATAGTTTTCTGTCTTTGTTTAGAAGTGCAATATTTGAACTCTTTAGCTAATGACATTGCCATAGAAGTATAATGGACAGATTTTTAAATTTAGAAATAGCTGAGTTTTCATGTTTCATTAAGACAATACCATATATTATCCAATGGAAACAATTTATTGGGAGTTCAATATAACAAGATCTGACTCGATAATAAAGAAAAATAAAAACATTTTCTGGAATACATTAGAGACAAAACAAGCTTTTTCAGCCATTTTTTTAAATATTCACCACTGACACATTAATTTTGTCATACAAAAGTGGAAAGATAAAACTCAAGAGAGGAAATCATAATATCTGGGTTTATTTAAATTTTTCTTAAAAATAACCTGGGACTATATAAATTCTAGTGGTTTAAATTCTTCAAAATGAACCAATTTTTTTTAAACAAGAAATGACCCATCTTTTGGATACCAAATTGTTTAAATCATGCAATGTACTGTAAACAAACAAGAGGTTTCCAATTTGGTTTCAAATGTCCAGTGAAAAAAAATGACGAGAAAATTACTGGGAGAAAAAACTAAAACAGAAATCCACTTAATATGTTCATAAAATGATAATGTTTACTAAAAATTGATTATTTTCCAAAGTAAAGTAAAAAATGTTAAGTACACCTACCTCGAATTTAGCTGCGATATCCACGATTGGTTGATTTAGTTGAACAAATCCAGAGAAAAATATATTCACACCACTAATACACTCAGAAAAACATAAAAATCGCAAAACTTTTCCAACGAGACCTATCTCAGTCAGTTCATGAAATAGGTAGATTAAAGACCGAATAAACCCAGATATCACCTGAAATACGACCCAGAGGTATTGATCACATTTAAAAACTTGATGCACTGTGTCTTTAACTTAAAATCTGACAAGACAAACTTATTGTTACATGTCACACTCTATGAATAGAAGTAGAATTGTAGAAGACACTGGCACCTTATTCCTCTATTGAAGTCTTATTATTGTAGGGAGGTCAACCCAGACACAAAAACTTGACTGGGGTATTTCAAAACTGTTTGCATACTTATATACACACAAGTACTTATGGGGGAAAATCTCAAAGATATAAATTGAGTACATTGTATTCACCTTACGTTGACCTGACAAATTTTCTTTCATCTTACACATTTGTATGTCAGCCTTAGGTAAACTATGACAAGTTCTCCTAACAGACATTTTAGTATGGAAAAAAATAATACACCTGGACAAGACTATTACAGTCATTATATTTTATGTAATTTAGATAAGGAGGGAAAACACTATTAGTCCATATTTATATAGATTAAACGCTTTTTTGTTTGTTTGATGGTGCTTAATGCCACTTTCAACAATATTTTAGATTTATCGTGGCAGTCAGTTATTAGTGGAGGAAACCAGAGCACCTGGCAAAAACCACTGACCTCTCGCAAGTCAATGCAAAACTTGATCACATAATGTTGTATAGAGTATACCTCGCCATGAACAGGGTTCAAACTCACCGATTAGACAGATAGTTGTAAATCCAACTATCATGACCCCCCCCCCCCCTATATTTTTACAGATTCATCTTCATCATCATGTCTTACTCTCACTGACCATTAATATCTGCATTTTGGTTGGATGAAATCAAGTTGTAATGAATTACAATCACACTGTACAGTATTGGGTTATATTCAGTTTTATTTATAGAAAGACATTTTAACACCATGTAATGCAAATTGTAACTCCAACCTTGAAGTGTGACAGAAATATCTATCGATTCTTCCAACTGAGAAATCGTACAAATACAGAACAATCAAATGGATTTTTCTCTTTATTTTAATGGAATTCATATAAATATGAAAGGAATTAGTGAAGCTCAGTATGTGTTTTTTTAGAGTGGAATCACATTTATAATATTTCCTTGTACCACAACTATACTAAATACCTTATTTTTTATCTGTAATAAAGTCTATGCCAACTGACGGTGTAATGTGTAAACTTTCGACTCATGTGGTCTTGCCTCTCCTTAACTAGAGGCTCACAAAAAAGCCTTAATTGTTCACCTGAGCCTGTACATCCCTCATCTGGTCTTGCTTTGACTTAACTAGAGGCTCACAAAAGCCTGTATCACTCACTTGGTCTGGCCTTTCCTTAACTAGAGGCTCACAAAAGCCTGAATTGCTCACCCTTTCCTTAACAAGATGAACTGTGAGCTAAACTGTGAGCTAATGCTCACTTATGATATCCCCGCTCTTCGGCAAACAGGAAGTAGGAATCTGACGGGTCCAAAAACGCTTCCCACGATATGGGGGTACCTATATGAAGCTTGTGACCAAATATCAGATTTCTGCCATCAATAGTTGCTGAGAAAAATGCGATGAAAAATGAGCATATATGTTCAATGTGTATAAAAATTAACAAAATCGGCAAACAGGAAGTAGGAATCTGATGGGTCCAAAAACGCTTCCCACGATATGGGGTGCCTATATGAAGCTTGTGACCAAATATCAGATTTCTGCCATCCATAGTTGCTGAGAAAAATGTGCATATATGTTCAATGTGTATAAAAACCAACTTAGACGGCAAACAGGAAGTAGGAATCTGACGGGTCCAAAAACGCTACCCACAATATGGTATACCTATATGACGCTTGTGACCAAATATCAGATTTCTGCCATCAACAATTACTGAGAAAAATATCTTGGACGGACGGAAGGACAGAGGTAAAACAGTATACCCCCCCTCCCCCTTCGGGGAGCGGGGGTATAACTAGAGGCTCACCAAAGCCATAATGGTTCACCTGAGTCTATATCACTTACCTGGTCTTGCCTTTCCTTAACTAGAGGCTTTTAATAGCCTTAATTGTTCACCTGAGCCAGTATCACTATTCTGGTCTTGCCTTTCCTTAACCAGAGGCTCACCTAAGCCTGAGTTGTTCACCTGAACCTGTATAGCTCACCTGGTTATTCATGCCAAGCTTCAGTGTTTCCATTATTTCCAATGATTTTAGAGAAAAGTATTCAAATATGAATTTGAGCCAACAAACACAGATGACCACACCAAATGAAAAGTGCAGTGTTTTCATTATTAGCCGGAAGTCTATTGAGGTATTTTTTCCGGCTATTTTATTTCCGACAAAATCGGTACTTTTCCGGGACCCGTTGTACGTGTTTTTGGGATTGTCTTTATTTTGGTTCCGTATTTGATAGTATGTGCTTTAGCCCGTTTTTCAGATTTGAAATGGGAAACCAGTCATTACTCGATCTAAATCATTTCCGCGATTTCACCCTGGTGAGTTTTCTGTGTTAAATATGTACAATTATTTGACACCGCAGAACAACGTGACATCGACGAACGGTTGAAATATCAACATTAATATGTCTAAAAGGACGATACTGGACTTCTTCCAATCAGGCCCAAAGGCTAAGCAGTCTAGAGGTTTGTATTTCATAAATTTATGAAGTGAATAAATAAAATAATGGTGCTCAACTGGCAACTATCAATGTAAATTTTGCAAACATGTACAGTTTCCAACTACCAGACATTCAGGTCAAATGAAAATAGACATGAAAACATGTGTAAATGTGCTACAAAACAATCAAACTGTAAATTCAATGCAAGCCTAGCTATTCCAACACTCCAGTTCTCAAAGCCACTCAAGTGCACAAATATATATAAAACAAACAATCCGCTATTCAAATTTAAGCACAGAAAAAAATCTCAAGGTGAAACATTTATGTAAATCTGTTTTCCCAGTTTATCTAAATTTTCATTTGTACATGACTAGGAGCCATCTTCAGCATGCTGTCGAGATAGTGTATGATATTATACTCATGCTTGAAGGTTGCATTGCAACTTAAAAGATGAAGAGCAGCAATCAAAGTGTTTGTATGCTTCATGTTTATCATGTGTGATTTTGTCAATTGCACATTTACCCCATATCCCTTTACAGGTTATTATTTTTTACTATAAATTAGTATTGGCAGCTTTTGAAAGGTACCTTTTTATGCTGTAGAACAAACAGAAAAGACAACAGATATGAATCAAAATATTGTACGTGTATTATTATTTGGGAGTTTTAATGATTCTCTAAGTCCTTTTCAAACCAATGATGCTTGCAGATAAACTTTATCCAAAAAGCAATATTTCTACGTATAAAAAAACCCATTACAATTTCCAATATGAACAGTCAGCTTTCCTAGTGAAACAGAAATATCTGTTAGTTCCCTGTTTTACTATCATTTATTTGCTATAACTTTTAAGAATCTTTTTTCTGCAGGGACAAAAGTTTCAAGACAGTCTAATCCTACTGTTAGTGTAACAATGGAGGCAGAAACTCAGACAGAGGAAGAACAAGTTAATATTATTGAGCCAAGTGATCCGATTACTCCAATGAACATTGGAAATTTTGCTCCTGGCACTGATTCTATGGACTCTGATGCTGAAATTGAAAACCATGAAAGACAGTTAGAACAGACTTTACTTCAGCTAAAGATTGCTAAATCTGTAGCTGAAGCCAAGCAGTTTTGCACAACTGACCGAGATGACTTTGATGATGAGGAAGATGATCTTGAGGATTTCTTTGAATAAAAGATATAAACAAATCGAATCTCTATTAACAAAAAAATAATCCTGATTAAGGTGCTAATAGCAAAGGCTCACAGTCTTTTATTTTGCTAAAGTCAGTATACCAAAATATAATCCACTGAAAACCTAAAATGGTATCAATATAATTACAAAAAAAAATAATTTAATGTGTAAAAAGTTACAAATTCAAAGTTTTATTTAGCTCCCAGGAAATGCCCAGATGCCAGGATTTTGCATCATTTTGTCGTTAGCCTGAAGGGTTGCTCGCTCCATTTTCTGCCTATTCTAAAAAAAAAAAAAAATTCTATTCAAAATCTTAATGAAACCACTGAAGTGACGACAATATCTCACATGAACCGTATGAAAAAAGGATGAAAGCATTTATCTTAATTTGTATATTTATGGTTGATAGTAATATTCTCAGAGAATTACAATTTTGCAAAAAATGCAAGCATTTAAATGACAAATTTCTTTTCCCTTTTAATTGCAACATAAATTCACATCTACAAGATCCTATTTTTGTCACATGTATGCCATCGTGGGTAATCCAGATGATCATGCTCACAGGTGATGAGTGAAAAGTATCGGAACATGATTAGCAGTAGGTCTAGAAATGCCTTCTTTTCAAGATTTGAACCAATTAATGCCTTCTTCTACAGATTTGAACCAATTAAATATAAACTATTACATATTATAAACCAAAGTCCTGAACTTGGTCTCAGAGTTTTTGAAATTCGTCGGACCTATCGGACCTAGGGGGCAGAATATCATGAGGTCTGCCAATAACATCGGTAATGCCGGTCCCCATGTCCGCCAAACATTTTTGAATGATGTGTTTACTTTCTTAATGGAAGTCGGAAACGCAGGTCGTATTGTAAATATCGGAACAAGCTCGGTCACCTCGGAATTCGTAACCGCATTGAATACGTGATATTTTATCTGTTTTTGGTAAATATTATTGGTAACTGTCATGAAAATAAATATATTTGAAAATATTGTGATGCGTAAGATGATCTTTTAGAGTGAAAAGCCCCCCAAAAATTAATAAAATAAAAAAAACACGACATCCCTGATTTGTATCGTTCCCTTCACCGAATCCGTTTCTATTTAGAATTTTGTTTATAGTTCCGGCAACATTGTGTCACTCATAAAAATGTGGTCGTTCCTGAAGCATTACTACGGAGTTCAGCCGGGCAAACATAAACGGCCAGTGCCACCCCAGGAGATTGAGAGAGTCTAATGACTTTTAGAATATTGTTATTGTAATCTCAATAAAAATTTTAAATATTATGTTTTAAATCTGGTAAATTTTCCAAAGTTTGAGGGTATCCCTAGCTGGATTTGGCTACTCTTTTTTGGTGCATGGTTTCAACTTTTTGGTTTATTCTGGATGGTGACTGGTCTTCCTATTTTTAGGCCTCTACCAGTACTAATGAAGTTAAATACAGAAAGCGCTCTGCTAGACTAAAATAATAATAACGGTATGACATTGCTTGGCTTTAAAACAATTTTATATAAAAAATGTAGGTCCGGCAAAAATTCAGAGGGTCCAGCAGAAAATTCCTGGGTGCTGGACCTATGTCCAGCAAAATGAAAACAAATTTCAAAAAGTCTGTGTTCTGTCAACTTGGTCTCTTCATTAATTGGAATTGAAGAAGTAAGGACATGAGGCCCGGCCCTATTAGAAAAGTTTATAAGTTCTTGTTTGTGTTTTTCATACAGTACAAAGTTGCTTTACTTTTTTTATTTTTTTTTGTGTAATAATTTTGTACTTGATTTTTTAATAAACAAACAAATAATAACATTTTTTGTTAATCAGCTGAGGAATCGAAATCCATGTTTTCTCCCCTTTTCCGCAAACCCCCCAACCTTCTTTTTGGTGACAAATTTCCGAAAACAAAAATCCTGGAAAAAAAAACTACAGGCAACAGAACATTAAAGATGTCTTACTCTTTCATGGTCTTTAAGAATGACAGGAAGCAGCATCAAAGGTTCCTCCATTTTTTTTTTAATATATATCTACTACACTTCTTCACAAAAATATCATATCACTTTCACAAATAATAATCAACTAATGGTAAATTAAAGTAAAAATGTAAGGAATTTACATCTGTGTAAAAATTCCCGGTCGAGGTCAACATCTGTGATTGTACAACACTTTAGCTTACTGATTTTTTTCTCTTTTTTTTATCAATTAAAGTAGCAAATACATGGGGCTTATAAAAGGTCAGCATTGAGATCATGGTTATTACATTGTAACTCATTACAAAAATCATGCAGCATTTTTCCATGGTCACAGGTCAAATAATGGAGAACTTTCAAATCTATTAGATGCTCAATGTGTAAACCTATTGTTTAAGAAGATCCCTTACTGAACCTCATACATTTAATATGGATTTCTTATAATATATTTATTTGAATTGTTGGCCATTTTTTAACCACATAAAATGCTAATAAAAATTATGGAAATAAAGACAAATATAGGTCACAGCTATTCGTTTTTCAGTCTCAAAAGGAGCCGAGATCCAAATCATGAAAGTAAATGTAATTATTGTCTTGATAAATAAGGGCCTATAGTACAATCATGTTGTCTCAGAGTTGTCTTGAATGTACAGAAAAATGTACATCAAATTAGACAAGCATTTCGAGATATCCAGGGATAAAATCCTGTTGATTTATAGTATATAGACAGGCCTTTCAATAAGGGGGTGGGGTACTAGGTACTTTTCCCCATTTAAAATGGTGTTTGGTACCTCATGATTTTAAAGAGTGTTGTATAAGATAAACATGAAAATGTTCAAATTTTAATACAAAGTACCACCTGTAAATAGTGAAGTACTGATATTGAAAGCCCTGTATAGGCAGAAGTCCAGATAGTTGTATTACATGTCTTAGTTTCCTCAAGCAATTCACCTTGAATACTGGATAATATAATCTTAATTATTTGACAAAATAAACAAGACCGATATTTAAATTTTATAACCAACACTTAAAACTTGTTATTTTAATGTCAGGTTACAGGTTATACAGATTTATATCACATTGTAAACTATTATAATTATGTCCATCAAATACTAATCCCCCCTTTATTTTAACTGTTGTAATAAAATCGTAAATATATAATTTAGTATGCTAATTTACTCTGATGAATGTTTTTTTCAGTCTGGTCTATGGTTTATGGTGTTTAACGCCACTTTCAACAATATTTCAGTTATATTGTGGTGGTCAGTTTTATTGGTGGAGGAAATCGGAGTACCCGTAGAAAACCACTGACCTGCTGTAAGTCACCGACGATTTTTTTTTTCAGTCTGAATATCTTGAAGGTGGAGTTTAATATATTACCAAATGATTTTTTTTTATGAAGTAATTAAAACCTTCTATACAATATAAACAAGATATGATTTTGTCTGTAAATACATCACTCTATTGACTACCAGTCGACCTTCACAAAACAATGGCAACACAGACATTTCACAAATTTATGACGAGTTTAGTCTTTTAGTCTTCCTTAAATGAAATGACATAAGAAAATGTCAATAACCACTCCACTGTTTATACTGGGGGAAAAAAAACACACTGAGACACTGAAAGTGCAAATTTTTCCATTCAATTTTCTCATCTTGCCTGTTACTTTCCACTCAAAATATATATTATCAGACTTGAAAGTTTATTATGCAACCATCGATGATTTTTTTCTTCTTCAATTTTTGTTTACCATGGGTAATATAATTTTCTTAAATCGAATCCACGGCTGAGGTTGGCTGAGGTTCGAGGTGAAATCAAATTAAAAAGTATTTCATATCTGTGGTCAAGTCAAGGCTTCCATAAATTATTTCTTAATTTTTTTTTAGAGAAATATCAACATACTGTATGTTATATGCACATTTTAAAGTATTTTCTGGTTTCTGTGGCAAAAAAAAAATTATAAATAAACAAGAAATTGACACTTGCTAATCAAAGAATTTAACTTCACATATTGCATGATCATTTGAACATGACCTTTTGACAGAAAAAAATCTTGCATGATTATGATTAGAGTTATTGATGTTTAATGCCACTGTCTTGACGCTGGATGTAAAAATCAATCCACAATACCGTAGTTAAAATTACATTGGGGGAGTGAATTTTATTGGCAGAAGAAAATGAGAGTAGTTGGGGTGAAAAAAACATCAACCTTTGACCAAGTTAACTCAATACAACCTCACAACAGGTGGCAGGCAAACTCCTCATATAGTGACAATAGGCACTAATTGCATCTGTAGATGAAAATCCAATTAATATACAATAACAGCCACAGAGGGTTCAACATAGCATTATTGTATATTGCAATTGCCATGTATAATAGCTTCCTGTCCTCAAAGTTTACTATATTGCTAAAATATTAGTATATAATGATTGAGACCCTTGTCCTATCGATTGCTCATAATGAATCAGCTAGACAATACATTTGATCATTTCTGGTTCAGCATTTTGTTTCAATTACAAGTAAAAAAAAAGTTTCCTGTAAAGATTTAGAAATTTTGCCATCGTCATGTCACGAGGAGTTTCATTTACTATTGAATCTAGTGGAATAATTTTAATATTCTAACATGACGTCCTTCTTTCGCTTTGTAGACAAACGAGCGATTTATTGATGGTATAATCTCATTCGCACATGCGCCGGTGAATGCGATTGACTTTTCCATTGGCAGCATAAATTGTGTGCGAAATTTTCCACAAACATAAAAATAAATTACCGTCTTCCAATCAAAGTATACTACCGTATTTGTACTCTTAGACATATCAGAATCGAAATAAATCATGGAAGCAGCATGCCCATTCACGTACTGCTATACATGTTTCACGTAGAATAAAAATCATGCACGTATAATTGAAAGAACCCTACGTGCGTGTACGTCAAGAACCCGTTGTGAGCACTATAAAAATTACCTTTTGTTTACAATTCACTTCAAAGTACGTAATAGAGTTGTTCTGATTAGTTAAATAACCATTTTTGTTGTTTAACCAGCAGCAATGTTTTATTTATTCAACTGCTAGCTTTTTGTCGAAATTGAGAGCAAAGAAAGTAGAAAAACAGCATAATCCGTCATTTTACCGAAAATTTCGAAAATGAAATGCCGGAACGACTATTTCGGGTTTTGCCGATAATAATAATAAAAAAAATTAATCCCAACTGACCTAGATTTTTTTTACATGTGACAGTAAACACACATATTTTTTTTTTTGCCTAATATTTACAAAAAACAGCATGGTGCACGACCTTGTGTGGAGAAAATGCAGTTCATTTTCTTTGTACCCCCAAATGAAGAGTTAGAGGGTACATTGCACCCCCAAAAATGAAGGTAAAAGGGTACATATACCCCCAGATGAAAAAACCTGTGGGCATACTGTGGAAGCCAGAATGTGTTTTGAGTTTTAACATGGGTTGGCAGATATTCCACCATCCCATGTTAAAACTCCCAACACATTCTGGCTTCCATGATTTATTTCTTAATTTATCAATTTCGCTTACATTGCTTATACTTGAATGTGAAAATTGGGCCCTTTCGTTTTGTTGCTCCCAAAACTTTAAATTATTTGGCTGTCCAATCTTTTGATTTTAAGTGTACCTGATGAAGGTTATTCCAGAAACGTGTCGTGTGCACTAAATTTGATATCTAGTTTTTAGTAAAGATAATTTTATAAATTTTTAATATTTTCGAATGTCTGTCCTTGTAGATTAAGCCTATAATATCTTATATCATTCATGTTTAGATCATGGAACACAGTCTAGTAAAATTTAAAACTTCTCAAATTTCTTAAAACTAGAGCGACAACACTAACCCCTGGCATTTTGCCACCCAAAATTAAAAGTCAACAGGTACAATGTTTTGTTTTACTTGAATACATGTAGGTTGATCTAGGATTTATTGACTGGTATTGGGAATCCCTCTTCACATTTCAACAAGCAAGAAAATGGGGGGAGGTGTGGGGGTGAAAACTGCAGTGTTTTCAATAAAGGATGAGATGAGGAAACTGTTGTGTTTCTTATGACAGAATGTGTTGGGGAAGCTGAACATAGTGTTTCCTATCGATGGCTTCAGGGAAGTTTTGTGTTTCCTATAACGAAATGGGATGGGAAAGATGTTGTTTTTCATATAAGAAAATGGGATGGGGAACCTGTTGTGTTTCCTATGAGATGGGATCATGCACCTTGTTGTGTTTCCCATAAAGAAATGTAAGAGGAATGGGATGGCAAACCTGTTGTATTACCCATATAGAAATGGGATAGTGAACCTGTATTTCCTATAAAAATGGGATGGGGAAGCTGTTGTGTTATCTATAAGAAGATAGGATGATCAACCTGATGTGTTTTCTATAATGATCAACCTGATGTGTTTTCTATAAAGGAATTAACGGTAGATGGGAAACCTGCTGTGATATCTATTAGGAAATGCGCTATTGAACCTAATGTGTTTCCTATAAAGGAATAGGATCTGGGAAGCTTTTGTGTTTCCTATAAAGGAATAGGATGTTGTATTTCCTATAATGAAATGGTAATGGGAAAGCTGTTGTATTTCCTATAATTGGAAATGGGAAAGCTGTTATATTTCCTATAATTGGAAATGGGAAAGCTGTTGTATTTCCTATAATTGGAAATGGGAAAGCTGTTATATTTCCTATAATTGGAAATGGGAAAGCTGTTGTATTTCCTATAATTGGAAATGGGAAAGCTGTTGTGATATCTATATGAGAATGGAAACAGGAAAGCTGTTGTGTTTCTATCAAGGGAATTATTCATAATCTACCATTTACTTTTCTCTTATTTCATGTGTTGATGAAATTGATTACCTAGTGTAATTGAATTTTAGCAAGTCTTGACAGATATCATTGCACATAAAAGTGATTTCACTTATACACTATGTATATTGTACAAACACTACTTAAAATTCTTTCCCTTCAGGATAATATATTTTTTAATCTTCATATTTAAGATTAACCAATATATGTCTGACTTCAATGATTTGCTATCTTTTATATTTTTCAATGAATATAGGTCACAATAACCTTAATCAAAGGCAGATCCAGACTTTTTGAGGAGAAAAAAAGGGGGGGATTTCTACATGTTTTCCCTCTACAAAAGGGGCTGGATAAAAAAAAATTACCGTAAATGTTCATAAATGTACATGTATATATATATATATATATATATATATATATATATATATTTTTTTTACAGAAAATTGATTTTTATTTCCAGGATACACAATACAGACAATATATCTATTGAATGGAGTGGTAAAGACTGATTATTACAACACAAATCATACTTATTGGAGAAATCAGATCTTACATCCCTGTAAGTATCAGGTGTCTATAAGACATCAGATCTCTATCTCTGTAATAAACCATAATAAACTAGAATGTTTTCATACAGCACAGATGTTGCTTATTACTATAAAATTTGAAAGGTGTACTACCACTAAACATGGGTACCAGTCGAAAAGAACGTATGGGAAAGTAGTACGTAAACACAAAATGGATTCTTACATTGTTGGATAAAAAATAAACCCTATTAGATACTGCAAAATACTGAATGTCAGCAGAAACCTACATGTTTTAGGATAATTTTAAGCCCATATTTGATGTCCTTGTGGTTTTAAATAAAAAGATGATTGCATTGGAAAGGAACTACCTGAATTTGTGTTAAATCGAAAGTGAAAGTAGGATTTTTGAGGGTAGACATCTTCGAGCTGTCAGTTTTTTCTTATATGTCATTAAATGTATGTTGATTTTTGGAGGTAAGCTTACAATTAGGTACCCCTTCCATGAGAAATGAGCGTCACTTAGATTAAACTTAAGGTGAATCCTGTATGAAATTTCAAAAAGATGTTATATAACATAGAAGGCTATGGAGAATTCTTTAGTGGTATTACACCTTTTACGGGAATTTGCACGTGCACCATTGACCTTTTTAAACGCTTTTTCGAAATTTTTTCTGATAATTTATGTCATAATGAGTGAAAATGAATGGATTGAGAAGCAAAAACAGCGTTTATCGCAAAATTGTATTATTCAGGGCCAGTTTGACTGTTGGTTGTGCTCATTGGGGGGGAAGGATAGACAGTATTATACCTTAACAGTCAGATTTCCTTGGGAAACTTGTAAAAAAACACTGTACACAGGTTTAGCTATATGATATTCAATAGAGTGTTTGACTTATCAAAGGACATTCATGTGTCTCATATTTGCCATCAGAGAAGGTGCATTAACCCTGCACACTTGTCATATGAACCAAACCATGTCAACCAAGACCGACAAGTTTGTCGTGGTATTGTGCCAGCACAGTGTAAAGCGCACCAACCGTTTCCAGATTGTTTATTATAAAAAGGTACACACACACACACACACACACATACAAAAATAACATTCCACTATACAAATATTTGAATATTTACACTTAGTTTAGGTCAATTATATGCAATTGGACCAGCTATGCACATTGTACTTGTTTACATACAGGTCTTGGGATAACTACCATGATCATTTATCACAACCCTGTTTTCAACACTTAATTGTTGATATTGGGGATCAGCTATTCCTTTGAAATAGTGAATGGGTTGATCATAATTTCTTAGTGCATGTAGCTCATACTTTCTTTTGCGAGACTTTGCCCTTTGGAATTTTGATGATGGCAACTTCTTGACATGCTTCATCATTAATTCAGTTCTATGTGTCTGTTTCAGCTGCAGACTAACTGTAGAACCAGGAGTTACCCCAGCACCTAAATTCTGAGAGACAAGCAGGGAAGAATTGGCAAATCCATGATTTCGCATATGGGCTGAAATGTGTGCACGACCAGCAAAGTTTCGTGAATGGGTTACATTCTTGGGATTACATCGACGGTGTGAGCGATTTACTGCTTCACTTTTTTGGGTCGAGGTAAGAAATCGAACCATGTCCAAGCTTTGTGGACCGAGAAGTATTTTTAATACACTTTTCAATTTTATCTACATCATCACATGTCATTTTAAATGTCTCACCACGGGCAATATAACTCTTTTGCCAGTGGTTATGGGGAAGACCTGCACACACAAAGGAATTAACTTTACAAGAATAACCACAGTAACCTTTGTAACACATTAATATTGTTTCTATAATACATGGCATTTGCTCTTTTATTTTGTACAATTCACCATTATGTACCTGAAAACTTTGATTTAGTTCAGCTACACACCTTGCTTTGATATCAAGGGCAAAGCGATTCTTTTTATTCAGTTTATTGATGCCAGAAAATAGAGACGTACAGAATTGCTCTTTTCAAGCTTCCTGCCAAGTGTCTCACATCCCTTAGTGACGTCACATTGGGGCCGTGTATTTCTGTTATACCTCAGAAAGCTTTACTGTCACCATCAGTTGTTATACGAGATATTTTCAAATAATCACTGACTTCTACAGCACATTTTTTGCTATAGACTGTCTCATTGCCTATAACAGCATCTTCAGCCAAATTGGCTGTACATAGTCCATAATGATTTGGACAAATAATATTAAAACCTTTACGCCTGAGTCTGGAAGCTACATTACAAAGTTTATTTCCTGTAAACAAAGAGACAATTTTTTTTATCTGTAGTATTATTTTCTATCATGCTATATGTAACCTGGGTGCCGGCTTGAAAAGGGGTAGTTCCGGCACTGAAAAGGGGGTTATTATAACAGACGTCAGATTCTACCCGTACTAAATTGCAATTTGTTAAACCGCACGACCTATTATTTCTGACAAGTTCAGCACGAATGTCTTTCATGCTCTCTTTGTTTATATCTTCAACCCTATTGGACACTTGGTTTGAAGTTTTTTGCATACTGGATGTGCAAGGGGGGATAATATTCGAAACCATTAGGATTTCTCTAAAGTTTTTATTTGAAATAGGCATATATATTAAGCCTACTGCAGCTGCAGCATTAATTTTTGCAGCTTTTCTACCCTGTCTATGTGTGTCAATTTCATCATATAATTTATGATACTCACTAACAAAATCACAATCTGTGCATGCTAGTCTCTCACGCCAACATAAACCCCATTTTTTGCTAGCTGCAGTCAAATTTTAGGTCACCTAGGCATTCATTATTATGTAATCTATGGTTTTTTATTTCAGATACATACATAGACTCAACTTTAGCACCCATATACACCTTATTTGTATGAAGATTTGGATGTTCAACCTCAGAAGGAAGGTAATAGTCTACAACTTCAGGAATCTTTAACTTGGCTGAAGATTTTTCCAGCCACATGCGAACCATCAACATTGTGAATTGACAGAACACCATTCAAATTTTCATGAACATACGAGTTATAAACATTATGCTCTAACCTTTTACACTTTTCAATTTCCAAAATGTTGTCTAATTCAAGATCTATCCCCTTATTCTATGGCTTATTTCCTTTTTGAAAGCCATTAGTTTTTGAAATTTTACTGCGTTTTCTACCCATTTCTTACCTTCCGAACGAATCAGTTACACCACTACATACACCAAATTGTAGGGAAATTTAAACTCATTAATAATTAACCTTTATATATCAAAAAATTATCATGTTTTATCAATTAAAGCCTTTTATTGGATCCCCCACTCAAATCCAACAGAAACTTGAGAACTTGATACCCGTTGTGTTAAAGTCCCTCTGGATGATAAAGATCAAATGTATTTCAGGTGGCATATGTATAAATAATCTAATTAATAAATTTGCTTCATAATTAAGTAAAGAAAAACTTTCCAAATGTAAAAACTTCCCTGAAATAAGAATCAAAACTTCATTTTTTAACCCTTTTTAAAAAAAAATTAATTAATTTCACCTTTTAATTTTGAAAATTCAAAATTGTATTCACTTAAAACAAGTCTAGACTTATTTTCCAATATCTAGTCAATACTTGAACACTAAAAAAACTAAAACTTTTAACGTGTTTGGTAGCAAAATCTCAACATTTCTGTTTGCGATTAAAACTCAATTTTTTCACAAATTTTTAGCAAAGATCCTAGGAAGAGATGGTCTTATATTTTTGCAATATTTTGAAAACCGTGCGAGAATTTTTTTTTTTTTTTTTTAGAAATGCATTCACAACATAACGCAAGTTTGTCTAAAGTTTCAACTAAATCGCAGCTAGTTAAACTGTCTCTTAGGTGTACTACCACTAAACATGGGTACCAGTCGAAAAGAACGTATGGGAAAGTAGTACGTAAACACAAAATGGATTCTTACATTGTTGGATAAAAAATAAACCCCATTAGATACTGCAAAATACTGAATGTCAGCAGAAACCTACATGTTTTAGGATAATTTTAAGCCCATATTTGATGTCCTTGTGGTTTTAAATAAAAAGATGATTGCATTGGAAAGGAACTACCTGAATTTGTGTTAAATCGAAAATGAAAGTAGGATTTTTGAGGGTAGACATCTTCGAGCTGTCAGTTTTTTCTTATATGCCATTAAATGTATGTTGATTTTTGGAGGTAAGCTTCCAATTAGGTACCCCTTCCATGAGAAATGAGTGTCACTTAGATTAAACTTAAGGTGAATCCTGTATGAAATTTCAAAAAGATGTTATTTAACATAGAAGGCTATGGAGAATTCTTTAGTGGTATTACACCTGAAACACACAGAAAATCTCTATACATACCTATATTATAGTATTATTAAATGGGTGTTTTGATATTAATCCTGTATTATGTCCAAGTACAGTCGTATTGAGTCGAGGACAGCTGTATTGACCCGAAGCAACACCGAGGGTCAATACGACTGTACGAGGACATAATACAGGATTAATATCAAAACACCCATTTCATGATACCTTTATTAACCAATACACCAATGTGTAAAATACAACCAATATCAAAACATCCAATATTAACCAATACACTAATATGTAAAATACAACCAATAAATGCAATATGAAGGGGTGGTCGTCTCGGACACATTCCACATTTCAATGTTTGTACGAGGAAATAATGTAGGATAAATATCAAAACACCCATTTCATGATACTTTCGGTAACCATACACCAATGTGAAAATACAACCAATTTTATTCAATACTATTAAGGGGTGATTGTCTCCGACACATTCCACGTTTCAATGTTTGTACGAGGACATAATGTAGGATAAATATCAAAACACACATTTCATGATACACAATTGTGAGTAACCATACACCAATTTGAAAATAATTTCAGGCATTTTAGGAACTGTAGAAACTGTGTCAGTTATGTCGTCTGCCATTTTTTTGTTTATTGCCAAGTTCGCATGCCCACTCCTGTATAAAGACCATGTCGAAGCCGTATTAATCCTGTTTTTCCGTATAAAGACCTGTATAAATACCACTTAAAAGAATATGTATTAACTGGTCAGTTTCCTACGTATTTTGTTACATTGGTTAATAAATATATATATAAAGTCGCCATATTGGTTTGATATTAGATATTGAAAAAGTCTCTCGGTGAAATGAAACTTTTGTCATTCAACAAATGTAATTGGTGTTGTTTTACAAACCATTTTAATATATATATATATTTATTTTTCATTTGCTGAGATGTCATCCATTATTTAAAAAAATATTTGTAAATTCAAATTGTGAGCTGAAAAACAGACAAATTTTTCAAGAATCAAGGACCACAAAAATAAAATGACTCAGTAATATGTAAAAATTCAAACAAATCCACAAACTATTTTACATTAGGTCTTTATTAAAGCTTGGTTTTTTTACAGGATTCCATTTCATTCAAGGTTCAAAATAGACAGGTTTCTCTGTATTTATTATTGTCTCATTCAAGTGACAACCATAGATGTATCTACCCCACCATATCTTAAAAGGATACAGGATTGTATTATATGATATCTATATAACTGTCTGAACCTTCAACCCTAGAGTTAGGATTTTGATTTTTAGTTGACAAATTTCTTGTCCTTCCCTCAGTGGAATTCAAACCCACACTGTTGCACACTGCAGCACTGATTGGCTTAGAATAATGATGGAACCATGCATCTCCCTCCATCCAAATCCCCAAAAATAAAGCTTCATTAACTGAGGTGATAGCTTATCATGTAAGGTCAACCTGAAGGTCATTATTATCCCCCGTGTTTAAGATGTGGTGATGCAGCATAAATCACCTGGTATACAAACAATGTGGCTCTGGTAAATAAACATCAAATACTTAAGTTTTCACCCAAGAACCACAACTCCTGAATGACAAATGGGAAAATTGTGAAAATCAACATTGATCTTTATGGATCGTACATGAGATTTATAAATTCTTCATTTATTTCCTTAAATATATCTCAGAGATCACCCTAGCTTTTGAAGATGATGGGCCAAAGGGCCCACCATCATCAAAAGTAATGGGCCATTAGGCTGAGGTATGGGGGCCCCCCGGCCCAAAAAAAACAATTTTCAGCAATTTAAGCAATTCTGAGCAATTCTAGAGGCAATAAATCTTGTAATTTAGAACCTTTTTTCCAAAATCAGAATGAAAGAGTCATAACAGTCTCATCTCAACATGGCATATATACAACACAGGCACTTATACACAGTTTGTGATGAACAATAAAGTCTGTACTCTCATCTGTTAAAATTGTGAGAACTGGAGATTTATCGAGTTTTTTTTTTAAAATATTTTCATCAATTACATCTGAAAGTGCAGTCAATAAATCAACTGCAGTATTGTATGAGCTGTAGTCTGCTCTTTTGTTTACATTTAAAGAATCCAAATTTGGTGTTCCCACCTTCTTAAAAAATTTCATCATATTAGTGTATTTTGACAAAGCAATACCTTCTTGTGCAAGGAAATATACAGTTTTTAGTGCAACTGTTATAGCACTTTCTTCCTTGTTACAAACCCTATTGACAGAAGTTGAGAGATTGGATCTTTCTTTTGGTGCTATGATGGCTTTTTGGTGGTCAGCACTAGCTGCATGCCTATAGTGAGTGATGATGTTTTAAAATTATCACAACCAGCTGTCATAGTATTGTTTGCTCCAATGCCAATGCATTTACTGCAGTACATTTTGTTTTTATCTGTCGTATGTTAACCACGTGTATAAACTGGCCCAACGAGACTGAAACTTTCCTTGTTCCTTGTTTTCGCTGGCTTCGTGTGATACGTCATCATCGACCTCAATAGGCTCTATCGCCTCTGTGGTTGTACCTGTGTCCGTTTCATCTTCTGACCAAGGATTTTCATTCTCCGACGTCGTGAAAAATGATATTTTCAGTTGATTTTTTTCAGATCTTGCTTTTTTGGGAGGCATTTTGTTGTCATTCGACAGTTTTCGTTATAATCGAGACCAGAGTATGAAAAACACTGAGAATATCGGATGATTATATGACTGGTTTACTTTTTCGCCTGATTACGTTCGCGGGATGAAACAAAAATTAAGAACCAGTCGAAACAAAATAAGTATGCTGATCCCGGTTACCGGCGCACGATGTACAATTGTATGGACCATATTTGACGGTAACACACATCATTTTTTAATGGGTCATATCAAATTTTAGCGCTATGGCGCGGCTCAAAGTGATCTCTGTATCTAAGTAAACACTTCTAAAATTGTAATCTGCTAGGCCTAAAATATGAGTATGAAATTACATCCGTTTTATTTCCAAGAAACAAAATAATCTTGGTTAATTATCCATGAACTTATTTGTTTACAAAGTACTTAATTATAGTTAGCTTTTAACCACACTTTCATAATGTGTTTTTTCCACAACAAAAACACTTAAATCTGTTTTTTCAGTTAACAATGCTTAAGTTTACTACAAACGATTGGTACTATCACTGAACAGGAAGATTTTCTTTTCATCTCAAGTATGGTAATTGCATTTCTAACGCATGAAAATTGAATAAGGCCTTTCACTAAATCCCAAAAGACATCTTGAAAACTGAACAAAGATGGTGATTAGTGATGACTTGAAGACAAAAGTTTCCACTTCTGTTTTATAAAAACATTGTTTATCCAACAATTTGTAAGACCACTGATCAATCTAGATGTATACATTAATCCTAAAAACTACTCAATCTTAGTTAATTTATTGTAAAGATATTTTTAAGCATAATATAACTTTATTGTACTCAATCTTCTCTAGTTGTAGTAGATTTTATTGCTTCCATGTAAAATGCCATATTTAATCAAAAACAACAAATTTGAATGTGCTAATTAACAGTTTAATTACATTTTCTTAATGTCCTTGTGTTATACGATATCAATATTGATTGGTAAGTATAGAAAAGTCAAATGGGAAGCCTATATAGAGCAAATTACCTTATGTCCACCAAATGAGTGAAAGGATACTAATTGGATTGTCACTAAATATCCCTTGACAACATTTTTTTGTACAAAGTCGTTCTTAAGAATTTAAGATCAGTGTATTGTACATGCTGTAGTTTTTGTTTGCTTGATGGTGTTTAACGTAACTTTCAACAATATTTCAGTTATATCATGGCGGTCAGTTTTATTGGTGGTGGAAACCGGAGGACCCGGAGAAAACCATCGACCTGTCGCAAGTCACAGACAAAATTAATCACATAATGTTGTACACCTCGTCCTGATCGAGATTCGAACTCACAACATCAGTGGTGATAGGCACTGATTGCATATGAAGTTGTAAATCCAACTACCATACGATTACGATCATGGCTATGATATCAATATTGATTGGTAGGTATGGTAAAGTCAAATGGGAAGCCTGTATAGAGCAAATTACCTTATGTCCACCAAATGAGTGAAGGGATACTAAATAAATTGTCACTGAATATCCCTTGACAACAGTTTTTATCTAAAGCCCTTTTTAAGAATTTAAGATCAGAGTATTGTAGTACATGCTGTTGTGATGTTTGTATGTGATAACTAGCAAAACTATAATCTAATAAATGTGTGATAACAACAATATCTTGATAATCAAATATCAAATATATAACATCAGCGATTTAGCTTCATGTGTATTGATATTGGTACAATACCTTGCTATGACATGTTGTTTTGTATTGACAATTAATACACAAGTCGAACTCAATTAAATCTACAATGTGATATTTGTTTGTTTACATCACATAGATATAAAATATATAATTTAAAGTTATCCGGTACAATACAAGGGTAAGCATCCAATTTATATTGAAAGTGGCAATTTCTAATTTAATTCTATTCAGTCAAGGAAAAACTACTTCTATAAATCAAACCAACGGCTATTCCAGCATTTAGTTATCTGGAATCGAGCTTGTATACTACTAAACCATTTTTTTTCCGTGGGCAGAAAACGAAACGAAATATCACATCAATTAGTAACAAAGGATGTGGATGTAAATGAAGATGAAAGACTATCCAAAGACACAAATTAAGGAACAGCGCTTTATTGCTGTTCTACATTTCACAGTCACCACAAGATATTATGGTTTAATGGCCATTATAATATTTCTGACTGGCCAAGGTAGCATTACATTAAACTTGCACATGATGAACCAATTTAAATTTGTAAATCTGTTCTCCATGGAGGCAAATTATAATGCAAAGAAAACAAGATGTTGCACGCTACGTCGTGCTAAGAATACCCACACTCGTTCATTTGTAAGTCGCACGGTAAACAGGAAGTAGATGTGCGGTAAACCTGGAAAGGGGAGACACGGTACAAGTCACCATGCCAAAGCCATATATCAAATATAAAATCATTTCTTCCAGTAAAAGCTGAGATAAGTGTTACGAAAGTTTTCATTACAGCAAACACGAAAAATTCTAAGTCGCACTGTAAACAGGAAGTAGATGTGCGGTAAACCTGGAAAGGGGAGACACGGTACAAGTCACCATGCCAAAGACATAAATCAAATATAAAATCATTTCTTCCAGTAGAAGCTGAGATATCAGTTACGAAAGTGTGAACGGACGGACGGACAAGGTGATTGCAATATGAGTGGGGGTATAAAAATCGTAAAAAAGCATAAGAGATGCACAAGCCAAGTTGCCCAATAACATTCTCTTTTGAAAAAGTATGGTTTTCGAACTCGACGTGAATATTCTTGATATATAACTTGCCAATACATTAGGTCTGTTGAGGAACTACTTTACTAGTGCCCGTATAAGAGTATTTTAACACTTGATCTTCAAGAGGTAGAACTCTTAAAATGATTGATGAAAAACTGGTGGTTTTCGAACTCGACTGATGCATTGTTCATATATAACTAATCAGGGCATTCCACAGCAGCCGGGCACCAGGCAAATTACCTGTCTAACTGCATTTTCCTCCCAGCTAGTTTGTTTTCAAAAATGAAAATGTCAAACTGGTTTTGCAGAATACCCCCTTCTACTTTTAGGATTATCACCCCCTACTGGAAAAGGAGTGTAATGCCCTGACTAATGCATCAATTTGGTTCGCCTTTGTTGAAGAAATATACTGCTAGAGTACTAACAAGAACATTTTCACATTTTTAAGTATCTTCAGGAGCATAACTCCTAAAAATAATCTTAGAATTGGCAAAAAATTTAATTTTGATTATATTTTTTCAGATATCCTCATTGGAATAGAGAAATGAAGACTTAATATCAAATAAAACAGTGGCTGAGAAAGTATAGAAGCAGTGAAATCTATAACTGGAATGTTAATTGATTAGACTGACGGTGGTCAAAAGACAAGTTTCTAATAAAAACTAGAATAGTGCTAGCCCCGTCCACATCAATGATCTTTGTTTACATCAGTTTGAAGCTAAACTTAGTTCTTTATGTCTGTGTTTATAAGTCATTTAGTGGTGGCATTTTAGTTTTCTTGGGTTATTACCAGGTTAGTATGTATCGTCACTTTCAGACATTTTTCAGCCCCCAAATCCCTTACATACTAAATTACACATTTCACAAGACAAACTTTTAGCCACTGCACACACCCTGTCAGAAATACAAGTGTATATCTTACGAGTCTGATATCATTTTAATGCACCAGAGAAAACTACCGACTCCACTTTATCTAATTTCAGTTATATTGTGGCAGCCAGTTTTATTGTGGAGGAAACCAGGGTAAACAATTACTTTTCATAAGTCAAGGACGAATCTAATCATATAAGGTTGTATTGCATGACATACATGTTACTTCACAAAAGGCCATCCATTAAAAAAAAATTTTGTTTGTTTCTGACCGACCCATCAAAATCAGTCCTACCCCACATTTTTTATTAAGGTTTTGAAAAAAAATGTCTTTTTGAAATCATCGAAGAAAAATAATAAAATACCAACCCACATCTCTCAATTTTGGGTCAAGAAACAGTAAATCAACTATTTTTTAAGGATGGCCTCACAAACAGTAAAAATTATTTACCACAAAACCTAAACTCCAAGGACCCTTCAAAAATAGTTTGTGCAACCGAAATTAGCCATACACGATAGGATATAGATATAATATTACGAATTTAGTTTGTTACACACATTTTCATTGGTTCTTCAACCCTGAATGTCAGCATATATTCGGAAAACAGACGGGGTATATATGTACGTTTTCGGTCTCCCTCATTTGGGCCCCAAAAAACAATAACAACACGGTTGACAAAAACAGAAATATTTACGCTTCACTGAATCAATATCATAATACGGAATAATAAATGTATTTTTACCAAATTAAATGCTGTTTTGTCATTAGAATTTATTCAGTCACTGGCAGGAGATATGTAATGAAAAAGGTGGACAAATTAACTAAAAATCGTAGGGAAATGGACAGAGAAAATATTTCTGGGCATATGCCGGAGGATCGTGAAATGCCTGAATATTGTCCAGTTAGAAATTTTGAGACCTACCTTCAAAAACTTCACCCTCAGTGCAACAGGCTTTGGCAATTTCCTACAGACAGTTTTAATATTTCCGATGAATGTTGGTTCCAAAAAAGACCGATAGGAAAAGACACATTGGCATCATTTATGTTCACATTAAGTAAAAAAACAGGCCTTTCACAAATCTACACCAACCACTCCATTTCGTGCAACGGGTGCAACTATCCTCGGAAGAAACTGTTCAATGACACAAATTATGGCAGTTACCGGACACAAATCTGCCTCGTCAGTTGCAGTATATCAACGTGTTTCATCAAAGGAAAAACAAGTTATGGTAGACATTATCACAAGTTCTGTTCGTGGAGAGCAACCATCTCAACTATCCTCAATAATGCCACCGCACAGTACTTCCCAGTTGCAACTCATGCCGCCGACACAAAACAGTTCAAGTTCAATATCACTTGTTCAAATGAGAGCCAATACACATGTTTCATCGTCGGTTACGGACGTTGTTGACATTTTGGATGTAATTATGATGATTTATTTTGTGATTATAACACTCTTACAACAGTTAATTCCGTCACAAACACCAGAACAATTCAGCAAACTCCCATGTTCCACGGCTGTACCATTACAAATTTGAACATTACAATCATCAAGTGAAAGTGTGTTAAACTTTCCGCCTTTAAAACTTTCGAGGTCACGGGGCCACACCAAGTTTTTGCTTATTGTTAACATTTTAATTATTGAAATTGTTTCACAAACTCGTTGTTTTGTTATGTAATATATTAATGTTATAATTATAAAGTTTATAAAATTTACTGCATATGAAATTGTGTTGATTTAGAAATATTGAACAGGATTTTCCTTTATGAGACACCTCAGTACATAAAATATCACGTGACAAATATTTGACAAATATTTGACGTCATTGAACAAAGAATGTCAGAGGTACAAAAAGGGACATCTAGAAATACGGAAAATGAAAATAAAAGACGCAAAATATTTAATAAAGTTTTAAATATGAATTGGGACTATGTACGTGGTAAAAAAAACCAAAAGGAAAATAAAAATAAACAAACAAAAAGGAAACAAACAAAAAAAATAAATAAAAAAAAATTAAACAAAATTTTATACGACAGTTTGGTTCTGTATTTAACAAAAAAATGGTTAAATCCGTAATATATTTGTTATTCAGCTATCAGACAGGGTATATATTGTGACATTCCCGGCTTATGATCTATATTCCCCGAGGCGCAGCCTCAGGGAATATAGATCATAAGCCGGGAATGTCACATTATATACCCTGTCTGATAGCTGAATAACATATATTATTAACAGAAGTGATACACAAATAACTGGGTTTCAATGTAAAACCTACTTTTAATAACTGTAGTTCATGACTGAGTTTTACTACATATACTTGTAGCTAAAGTGTTGCCATATCACTGACATAGAACATATTTACTATCTGCTAGTATTAACTTTGAACAAGTTTGTGACGAACATACATAACATACATGTATACAACAATGTACATGTAAAACCATTATCTGATTGTATCTCATCATTGATAAGATTGTGTATTGACACTTGTGTAGAAACTCTGACTAATATTTAGGTGACTTATTTAAAATATGATAAATACACAGACAGACCTTGAATATGAAACAAGATTGCTATGCCATAGCCAATGTCCCCCACCTATTTACATAGATCTGTGTATAAATTACTTTCATTAGTTCCTATGACTGAAATGGACTAATCTTTAAAGAAGCTGTATCGCCAATAATCAGTCAAGAATTTTGCTTGTGTTCTAGCAAGCCTTTATATGGGTTCTATATTAGAAATCATTTGTTATTTTAATTGTGCTAGCTATTGTATATAAATATTTAAAACAGCAGGTGCTCATCTCCATACACTATTTTTATGCCCTTAAGATTTAATTGGATTCTACAAAATTTAACATAAATAACTCGCCATTTTCAAATCGCTTTTGTCACTATCACATTCCTCATGTGGGAAAAACCCTACATATCAATTTTCGTTGAAATTGGAGCACTTCGAAATTTTACGCATTTTGGCGGCCATCTTAAAAATGGCTGCCAAAATGACCGCCATTTTGAAATTGCATTGGTCACGATCACATTCCTATAAAAACCCCTAAATATCAATTTTCTTTGTAATTGGAGCATTGGAGCACTTTTTATGTGTTTTGGCGACCATATTGAAAATAGCTGCCAAAATGGCTGCAATGACTGCCATTTTTAAATCGCATTTGTCACGAATGTGATATTCCTCAGGTCGAAAACCTTCTAAATATCAATTTTCGTTGAAATTGTAGCACTTTGAAATTTTGATGTGTTTTGGCAGACATCTTAAAAATGGCTGCCATTCTCACAATTTTTTTCAAATTTTTCCCAATTTCGAACTTAGCTAGATTCCTAATATAATGCTTGTGTGTAAGTTTGAAATCAATTGATCAACAAATAAAAATCTTAAAACATTTACAACATATCTCGGACGGACGGACGCCCAGCATTTCCATATCCTCCGTTCCGCTTTGCGGGGGCAGGGAAAAAAAGGGCACTGGAACAACATTAGTACATAATTAATCATTGATGGCATAAATAACTAGTATTACTGTGAGCTGTGCTCACTAAGATATACCCCCTGCTCCCCACATCTGTCCAACCTATTTCCATAACCAAAACATTACTGATTGTTCCGACCAAAAATGAAAGGGACCCTCCTCTCTTTACTGGTAAGCTGCTGATAAAATTTCAAAACATTCTGAGAAACACTACTAAAGTTATCATACGACATAGGGTAAAAATCCTATTTTCCGTCATATAAAGTCCAATAACTGTGGAACGGCAAAAGTGAAAATCGTCAAAAATGAAAGGGATCCTCCTTTCTTCACCAGTAAACAGCCGATTAAATTTTAAAAGATTCTAAGAAACACAACTAGCTGCTGATAAAATTTCAAAACATTCCGAGAAACACTACTCAAGTTATCATACGACATAGGGTAAAAATCCTATTTTCGGTCATATCAAGTCCAATAACTCTGGAACGGCAAAAGTGAAAATCGTCAAAAATGTAAGGGATCCTCCTCTCTTCACCAGTAAACAGCTGATAAAATTTCTAAGAAACACAACTCAAGTTATCGTAAGACATAGGATGTCTACAGACAGATGGACGGACATGGTGAAACCAGTATACCCCCCTACAACTTTGTTGCGGGGGATATAATTATTTGTGGCATTAACTAACAGGAATTAGGTTACCCTAAAGACATTACGTGTATATCCTTTTTAACAAAAGGGAATATGTTATCCAAAAGGAATTATACGTATACCCTTTTTAATATTTCAGGTTCCAAAATTATATTGCAAACAGTTCAGAATATCGTCTTCCCCCTCCCGTATTTACAATCGAAAAACAGTTAAACACCAGTGCTTTTTACAAGTATTTTCTTATTTCTCCATCAGACCATATTTAATCATCAATGCATGTATTGTGCTATTAATGTACCCACGCTCCAACTTAATGCAAATTTTTATTCTTTGGAAGTACATTTGTACTGTATCCAGTTCTATAAAAAACCGTAGACATCTAATTAAGCATGCATAACATGTTTCTGGAATCACCTTCATCAGGTACGCTCATAATCAAAAGATTGGAACACCAAATACCTGGTAATTTTTAAGTCTTTCGGAGTTACCTATGTCCGAGTAAGATTGACCTTAGCTTTAATGAATTATATTATTTAGACTGTAAATATCAAATATATGTGTGTTAAGAATTAGTGGATATATATTAATATATATATATATATACAACTACATTACTTCGCGTTTTTCATTGAAATGTTACAATATGATTGGTTATGAAGTGGTTACATGATTATAAAAGAGATGTTTTACATCCCAATAATCCCAAACCCGAACTTGCACGTGCCTCCATGACGATGTCAAATGTAAACAATCAATGGCGTAGTAATTTCCAATGTTCAGCAAATAATCTAACACAAATAAAATTCACAACGAAAAATTCAACTATATTAAATGCATTCAATTCTTAAATAAATATCACACAACAGTAGTAATAACTTCTTCTGGATTATTTTTTTTATCCTAATACATTAGCCCCCCTTTCTTATGACACTCCCACCAAAGGTCACCCCTCTTACAAGGCCAGATTTCAGATGCACTAAGATAATAATATATTACTAAATTGTCCCCCTCTAAAGAGACCACCGCTTTTATAAGGCTACTTTTTCATTGCAGAAGGGTACGTGGCTTTATAATAGGGGAGGTTACTGTATTATCATGGAAAGTTTATAAATGCTTTCAGACGATATCTTTATCACATCACATTTCTTAGATGATTTATATATCAACAAATGTAGATATCAAATTTAGTGCGTATGACACGTTTCTGGAATAACCTTCATCAGGTACATTCAAAATCGAAAGATTGGAAATAATGAAAGATACCAAGTTAAACTACTTTTGGTCAAACCTTTTCCTTATTCAAGTACATCCAAAATTTAAAATGTCATGTTGAGTCAACACATGAAGATATAAAAACAGTGCTTAATCAGACCTGTAGTCAAGACTGTTCAAAATCAAAGCTTCAATAGTCAGAGTACAACCAAAAATTCAACTTCAATAGTCATTCTTGGCTTTTCAAATGGGGAGGGGCAGGGGTTTTTTATTCAACAAACATCAGAACTGAGAAAAGGAGACATGTACAGTAATTTTACATCATACAATATATTTCTTTTCTATCTTATTAGTCAAACCTGTACATGAGGTCACCTCTATTCAGCAGTCATCTGCAGTAAAAGGTCAGGCCATGGAAAATTGATTGTTGGTTTCCCCTAACACGAGAAAATTTTCATAGCCCAGCAGGCAGGTTTTTTTTTTCCCCATTTCTTTAGTAGAATAATACGTGTATGCTCCTAATAATCATACTTGTTCTGTTATTTCTCTTTGGAGGGTAAATAACTCAGTTTTATTCTTGTATCCATGGAAAGAAGGGGGGAAAAAATAAATATTTATAATTCGTGTTGAAAAAAGTGACATGGCTGGCTTCAAAAATATTTTTTCTACTAAAAATGCCAATAAAATTAATTGACCAGGTAGGATAAAACTGACCTGGCAGGGTTAGGGAAACCAACAATCTTTTTTCTTTGGCCTCACTTTTTCCTTGTTCTGTCATAGAAAATTTCATATGTATTGAACCTCTTTAAAGAGGTCACCTGTTTTATAAGGCCACTTGTCTTTGTCCAAAAAGGACACCTCTTAATACAGGTTTGACTGTATGTAAAAAAAAAAGTCTACATTTACTTGATTCAAGAACAATAGATACCTTAAGCATCTTGGTAAGATATCATTAAAACAAAGATTTTTTTTTAAAAGAAAATGAAAAGAAGATGTTAAACAGCAAGTCAACAATATAACCTGCCACAACATAAATCATAAATCACTGCAAAACATACACAAACACAAAAAGAAATGGTCAGAAGCCGACATGGACTGCATTCTAGACGAAATTACCTACAGATGTTTGCTGCAATACAATGTAAAATGCTGATGTTTCCTGCAACATAATGTAATGCTAACCGACAATTATAAAAAAAAATTTACAATATTTTGTTTCAAATGCTGTTGATCATTGATTTGAGCCAACTACTAAGAGTATTATCTTTCAAATTAATAATAAATAAAATAAAAAAAAAGGCTTGTACCCTCATTTGAAACCGTAGATTGATAAAATTTGTTTTTCCGGCCTAATTTTTAAATATTTTGTAGTGCTAGTAATCTTTACCTCCACAAACTATGTTAATTGAAAATATATATATTATATATGCATTTAAAACAGGACATAATCATTCTAGACATGAATTTTGTCATAAATATTAATTACAATTTTGTTCACTTCTATGAACATCAAACAAAATGATAATGACTGCCTTTGTTAAAAAAACCTAACAAGATATTAGTTATAAAGTACATCATGTTTTAAATTCTGTAAGGAAACAAAGAACTCTCTACACTTGACTGAGAAGGAACAATAATGTAAATCTTCAAATAAGTCAGGAATATCTATATTGTACACATAATAACCAGACCATTTAAATAAAAAAATATTTACTTGTTTTATTTCTAATCTTAGTGTTTAAAATCTGTTAACCTATATAATATATTCTTTTTTTTTATTCACCAAAATAATATCTAAATTCAAAATTTAAGGGGAGAAATCCTGTTGCTTTTTTTTCTTTCTTGTTGTTGTATATCTACATAATATGATATAACTTGTTGATCCAATTCAGACATTAAAAAAAGTTGTCTAGTGTCGGTGATTAACAAACAATGACACAATTTTATATTTTGTATTTATGGAGATTAAAACAAAAATACAATACACATACCTCAATTTGTTTAGAAAATAAATTAAACATTTCATATGTTGTGTATTCCTTATCCTTAATAATGTATGGTTTAGCACACCCCCATATAAAACACACACTTCAAATCCTTCACCTTTGAACTTAGAATTATTTCCAACAGGAAACTGTGTATTGAGAGCTGTGAAATGTTGACATAGTATTTTTTTGAAGATGTATTATATTGAAGAATGTTAAAATAATAGTTATCATATAAACATGCAATAATGGAATTTTCATTGTAAAAAAAGGTAATAATTATATAAGAGGCTCTACGGGAGGAGAACATTTTAGGTGTTATTTTTTTTACCATATTATTATTCTACATATCAATGCTTTTAACACATACAGGCAGGGAACATATAAAATCAATAAATAACATGACAATCTAACATGTTGTTTTGGCATATCACATATTGGAAGCAAAAATAATATAGGAGAATTGAAATAATCGTTTATTCTTGTCCATTTTCTTCACAGGTCCCCACACAATGTACAAATCTACAAAATCCAAATCCTTGATTATATAATAGGTTATGAATATATTCATAAAATTAGGTCAATTATGAATTATTTGTTTTGGTTCCTCAACAGTATTACATAAAATTATGTATGTGTGGTTGGTTTTCAATAAAAAAGCATTTTTTATCTTAAAAAAATAATATTAAAAAAAATATCGAAAACTGTAATGAGAAACAAATAATTATATATTTTAATAAGCATGCTTAATGTCAAAGAGAGAGAGAGAGAGATAGAGGGGAGGGAATATAAAGTGAATAAATATGAAAATGTATTGAAAATTCTTTACAGCTGAAATATATTATTGAACATAATTTAAATGGACATATAATAACCAGGTAGAATAACAAACTTTGTTATGTTTGCATGAATTACAATTCTATTGAAAACACCTTTTATCAAATGATTCAAATAAAATTTCTTCTCCCTTCCAACATAATGGGGAAATTCTACTAAAGCTAATACTCATTTTACAGGTTAATCTTACAATTATAATGGGAATACTATCTTTTCAAAGTGCAAGCTACAATTTAGCCTTTTGTAAGGTGATATGATAGAATGTGAATTGTACACAATATACAGCTGGAAGATAACAGGTAGATCACAGGTAATCAGTTTGAAAAATGCACATTACAAAAGGAAGACAACTCTAGATATAAAAATAATTGAAGAGGCATAGGGGGTCTTTTGTCTCAATTCAGATCTCGAAAATTTGAATTTACTGATCGGAATCAAATTCTTGAATTTATTTTTATATCATTCTAAATAAAAACTAAAAAAATTACTGCTCCGAACAAAGTTTTACTGGTCTTCAGGAGGAGGATCGGTGCTCATCGTGAGAACTGTTATTTGCCATTTATATACCATGTAACTACCAGAATATGCTCGAGACCTTTTCAAATTTCCATATTTAAGAACTGGAATACAACAATTAATTTTAGGGAGCAATTTCTTCCAACATTTTTGTTACTTGGTTTACATGAAATTTGTGGCAAATTATACAAAAGAAGGGGGGAATAAAAAGAAAGAAAAGTAAAAAAATGGGTCAAATTAATCAATTATTTTTATCCAAAATACAAGTCATATTTCAAATGTCTTTATAAAGTAGCAAAACAAGAATAATAAACAAAATGTTAACCTGATTTCTATGGAAAGCCACAATTCAGTGATTGATTGATTGATTGAAATGTTGTTTAACACCAAGTGAATAGTATTTCAGATATATTTATGACAAGAAAAAGTAAAGTAAAACATGTGTCTTTTTATTTGACCCCCAAACCCTATCAATAATAAAAATAGTTAATTTGACCTTCCCCTTTAGGTGATAATGACTTCATTTTGATATGGGAAATTCTTCAATGCATTGAAGCAAATACCCCTTAAATACAATGAGGCAAGTACAAAGCACAAAAAATTGGTTCCAGACAATAAAAATAAAAACCCAACATATTTGACAATAAGATATACAGTCATTCCAAAGGTTCGTCAGACAGTGGCAAAAGTCCGACAAAAATTGTCTTGGACCGATAAAATAATCTTAATCGTTGGACCAATTGACCGGTTAACATATATACCAGGAAGTATTTTATTTCTGGCAAGTTTTCAAACAATTGTCAAATCAAAATATTTGATCATTGCTCTCACTGTAAGTTCAGCTTGAGTTCACGGAAAATCCCATTTCTATTTTTAAAATATTGATATGGGGACCTCGGTAATTGTCGAAAGGGCATTTTAAATCCTTATCTTTACTATGCTTTAAATAACGAATCGCGCATGGCTAAATTTCAAGCAATAATTTGTCACCGATCTTTTGTTGAAATCAAAATGTTGGGGCTCCGATATGTAGCCAGGGCTATTCCTGGAAAGAGTCTGAAAAGGAAAACCACGGAAAGTGACGACAAGCGGTAGAAAACGAAGAAGTATGAGGAAAATGGAAAGGCTCGTAAATTTAACGTGAAGTGGTTGACCAATCGCGAATGGCTGGATTACGATGAGAGCAACGACATCATGACATGCAAAATATGGCAAAGATGATGATGATGATGACTTTTGTGAAGATTAGCTTGATGAAGTTGAAAACTGGACTTACATATATGAATATACAAGAGAATAAAATATTGCACTTAAATTGTGTTATTTTTTTTGGTCCAGTAAAAGTTCTTCCTTTACTGGACCAAATGTTCAGTGAAGTCCAAGGTACCTTTGGAATGACTGTATACCGTCAAGGTCACAGTGACATCATTTTTGGTTTTGAACTCCCAGTAATGTCATCCTCAAATGAAATGAGGCTTATACAAAGCACACACAAAAAATAAAAATAAATAAGACCAGGACAATGTATAAAAATTAACATATTTGACCTTGACATCAAAGGTCAAGGTTACAGTGATATCATCTTTATATATGCACTCTGTCATATTCTAATACATACACATACAAAAAATGATAACACAGCAGAAATCGCCAATAACAATTTTTAAGTCTTTGGTTTGACTCTACCACACTTGAGATTAGCATACACCATCAAGGCCATTATGATTACAAGGAAAAGAAAGAGACCCAGTAAGAATTCTGTGAATTTTTACTGAATAATTGAAGCCTTATTTCCTTCTTTTATTAAAAAAAGAAAATCATAAAAGAAAAAAAACAAGCTCTTTTTGACTATACATATACTTGTATCCCTTTTCCTGCAACAGTTGGACCAAAATATAAAAAGAATATCTGTCTGAGGTTCTCCAATAAAATCAGAGGAATCTTGAAATAAGTGTTCTTTATCAGATAAGATAGTTTTATCCTGCATCTAACTTAAGGGGTTCTGAAGGGGAATTACTTAAAATTGAACATAGGAAAAGGGAGAAATTCTAGGCAGTGTTTCAGCTAGACTTTGAAATTTTCAGGACAATTGCCAGTTTTATCAAAATTTCTTCAGGACATTCTTTAGAAATTAAACTAATTTTTATAAAGTTCTTCGGGACAGTTTGAGAAAATAGGTGGGCAATTGTTCTGAGACTGGTGCCTTGCTGAATCACTGTTAAGCAATATAGATTCCCCCTTTACACCCTCGATTATATCCATATTCTACATAACTGGTTGAACAATAAAGCTCTTGGATAGTTTATATAATGGTTGCTTCTAGATTTTTTACAATGATAGGCTTCCGATTTGACATATCAAGCACAAAAAGCTTGTAATTAATTATTGATTTCTTTATGTTCATAATTGCTGTAATTTCAGACAATTGAGATTTCACACAAAGTATAAACTTCTAGATAAGAAATTCTGAATGATATAAAGACCCATTTTATACTGTATTCAGGTCAGTAAAGATAAGATATGAATGAAGAACCAATAAAAACTGTCATTCACTGTAGTAAAAAAATAACTATATCTCTATAACTAAAATACTAGATATGGGATGTCAAAATTCAAAACCATTGTAAAAAATGTTTAAGACTAAACATTATTGTTGTGTCTTTTGTTCTTTTTAATATTTTTGATCTAGTTGATCTCATCTTCACAAGCGTAAATTTGGTTCAGACAGACTGAAAATTGTATCCACACTAGTACTGTTCCACCCCCTCACTTTTCCCTCTATCTTGTTTTATATCATGACATATCATTGCAAGTTTATGCAACCCATTTGCCTATTCAACACAAGAACCTCAGAAAAATACTAGACATCCCGCTGCTGGGTCAGCCCATTCAGAAAACACGAAACGAGATATATCAGTGTCAAAAATGTCAAATCCGAATAACAATACATTAAATTATAATGAAATCAGTAAATGTGACAGAAATCTAGAATTTCTTGACAAAAAAATGGCACAGATAAAGTAACAATGTGGTAAAATCACTATTAAATGTCTATTGTTTGTGAAGACACACACATTATACAAGGCATAAAAACAAGGAAATAAGTCAACTCTTTGTCACTGCTCAATGTTCAATTATTTTTTTTTGTGTGTCAAATATAGTAAAATATATCTTCAAACAAACTATTGTATTAATGAAATAAGGGGGGGAGGAGGGGACAAAGTGTTAAAAGTTATTCCTGAAAATTTAAAAGAATAAAGTATGGTCGAATTAGAAAGTCAATTTATCAGGAAAGGGCGTGGCAGATAAAACTGCAATCTTTATCTAAATATAAACTGGAGGTGTCATGCCTAAACATAAAAAATAACGGGCGACAAGAAGCACAGCATGATATGACCCCAGAAAGCAGACAACGGAAAGTTGAACAAGTACATATTACAAGAAAGTGTGGACACAACAAATTGCTGGACACAATAATGTGTTGGAACCAGAAATATACTGGAGACACTGCATTTTAGGCATCGGCCTCATTTCACTATTTTAAGCATTGGTTCCCCTTTTAGCACCCCTTAACCACCTTTTATCTTGGAAACCATAAGCACTATAGTATACTTAGGGTCAAATCTAAATAAAAACAATAGGCAGGAAATGATATAAGGAATATATATAACTGAAAATTATTTTTCCTCTCTCGAAATTTGAACCCCCTTTTGGAATAAAAAAGCAACATTTTTATGACCTATCAATTACATATACAGATGATCATTATGCAAAAAAAAAAATGCATTAAAATTGGATGAAAAAGAAAAAAGTTCAAATTTTGAAATTCATCCCCTTTTTGTCCTCTTTATGCCAAAAATGGTATAGCTACATAATAACATTATACCCTTTTTCTGGAAAGGATTTTTCCTAAAAATAATTAAAAATTCATCAAAATCAGATTAATAATAAATTGTCTATGTACGAAAAATAGAAAATCAAAATTTTAGGGCTTATAATAACCACAAATTATTACCAAGCTTAATTTTGTGCCATGGATCTTTGTTCTAAAAATTCAGAAGAATTGGTCAACAATAAATTAAGTTATCAGATGGGAATAATTGTATTGACAACAACACCATACCATAATATTCAACAGTAAAAAGTTGTGTAAAAGACACCAAAAGGGGCAATCTTAGTGGTGATCGAATGGAAGTCAGATTTATATCTACCAATGTAATCACTGCCTATCACCTCTAAATGAAAATCTGAACTACCTGTAAATCATTAGTTAATTGAAGTTGAAATGAATGAGTGAGTGAGCAATGTTTAATGCCAAATGAGCAATGTTTCAATTATATCATGGCGAGAACAAGTTACATATTGAGATGATGTCCACTTTGTACTAGCAAAACACACAGAGTTGGATTTTTATAGTGCTAGCTCACTGAAACAACAGTCCACGGGTAGACATGTCACTCCACTCAAGACACATTATTCTGATTCCGATCCAACCAGTCTTTGTCCTTACTCCTTAGTGCTGCGTGCCCATCGGAGAAGTAAACAAATACCATTTTATAGTCCTTGGTTTGACCCAACTGGGTCTTGAACCCACAAACTATCACGCTGGAGGCGAGAAGGCAAACTATTACACCACTGATGCATTTAATGTTAAAATGAATAATTACTATTTTATCTTAAATGTTAAGTCAATAACCATTTTTGGCATCTTTGGGCCTCTTGCTTGGAAAGCAGTCAAGGAAAGAATTCCTAACATTAATCTGAACCTTTATTCATGTCAAAGATCATAGTGTTACAATTTCAGGATTGATCATATACAATGTAATATGTGAAAAACATTTTGGGCACATTTGGGCCTCTTGTTTGAAAAATGGGTATGGATAGAATCCTCAAAATTAATCTGAAACTTTATTTTGTGTGAAGGATTATTGTATTCAAATTTCAGAAGGATCAGTCAAATAAAACAATGCGAGAAAAAAACAAACAAACAAAAAACATTGAATCTACAGATGAAAAACAACAATAACAAGAACATACTCCAACAATACAACCAGACAAATATTAAGTTCATATGAAAAGATATAAAGGATCTAACACCGGTAAGAGGGCAAGACGGAAAAATCTCAGACACCCAAGGGAAACATTTATATTGGTCTCCAACGAGGCTATCTTATCCCGCGGGTGTCTGAGATTTTTCTGTCTTGCCCTCTTACCAGTGTTTGATTCTTTTTCTCACTAATTTCCCTATCTTGTACGTTTTCTGGTGTTTGATTTTATTTCTCACTAAATCTTTGTTTTGTTTACATTCATCGAGCGTTTTCCCGCAAAATTGTTTTCCGTTGGTGAAGTTAATTGTCGATTTATCGATATACATCCGTGCATTGGCAGTATTTTAATTGTATTTCATAATAAAATACAATGTATTTAATAAATATATTATATATGCTACTACAACAGCGATAAATACCTGTAAAAATTATTTGACTTTGGTCAGAGGGAGGTAATTTCTTTCTTTACGTTAGTTACTAACAAGGGGATCACTCTATTTTTTGCTCAAAAGAAAGAAACATTGACATGGTAGAAAGGGGTGAGAAAAAGTCAAGCACAGTGAAAGGTGCAATATCTTTAAATCGTTAGAAAGCAGAATAGTATACATAGATTAATAAAAAAAATACTTGTGTGGTAGAATCATGGTTTTATTGATGAGAATAAAGACGGACCCATGGTGAAGAGCTATTTTACGAAACGTAACATTTTTACGGGAAAAGTAGCGTGAAATTCTTATCTCACCCACGGGTTGAGACAAGGATATCTCACACGGCTAAAAATAGGAACTGTGCTGTCTCATTAGTGAGAAAATATGTCCACAAAATCCAGTAGAAAGTTAAAAGTCGACCAATTGCTTTTTCTATAAACAGATTCAAAACTTAATGTCTAATTTAATTTCATTGGGTTATACTCTGACAGAAAATATGTCATCAAATATTTTTTTTCTTAAAAGAAATTATATATTTGACAACTGACAGAATACCAAGCCTTAAAATTTATAAATCCAGACTGTTTAGCGAATTTTTTCAAATTAGGCTGATGAAGACATTTTGTGATCTGTCAGCGATAAAATAAATCTATGTAGGCGCTAGAGTACATAAAAATCAATCTCCTGTATCAACTTTAGGTTATTAACACAGCGGAAAAAAAATCAGTCTCATTCTTTTGAATCCAATAAATTCTAAAGTAAACGTTTATTTCATCTATTTCTTTAGTGAATTCTGTGTTTTTTATTAGAAATTCTAGTTAAGATATTCCTGTAGTGACAATTATCTCATTGTGTTTTCGTGTCTGATTGGAATGTCAAAACATCAACACTTCTTCGGTTATATGTAGAGAAAGTTGTCCTCGAACAAACAATGTGCTTGGCCAATGACATTTTTATCCTGTAACAGGTTTCTTCAATTAGTCTTTTGTTGATTATTGAAAGCTTTGAACATCACAAACAGCATACTAAGCAACAGAAAAAATCTACCTACAGGGCAGCTGTTAGAAGATTCAACAGATAAGATTCTATCATGGTCACAGATTTTTGATAACGGGGAAATAAGACCACAACAGAGGCTCATTGGATACCAATAGTTATAACATTACTTCCTGCCAAAAACATTTAATAATCCACAACCAGCCTTTCTCATAATGGCATAACAATAAACTTCTGAAAAACTATCATCCATTGATCCCTAAGCTACAGATTAGATTAAATAATTATGGAACACACAAAAAATATACAGTCAAACTGTATTAAGAAGTCACTTTTGAGACACAAAACTAGAGGCTCCCAGGAGCCTGTATAGCTCACCTGGGTATAATAATAACATCAGTCAATAAAACTTGATAACTTCGGTAAAAAAAATTAACAATTGTAGCCTTCGTCATTTTTATAAATTTGATGAAAAAAGGGCAAGAACTCCAAGATGGGTAATCGGATTTACTTCAAAATTGCAGGTAAATAAAAATTGATCGAAGGGTCGAACCGCCAGACACATTTTTGGAAGAGAACCATTCAATGACTATTTCATCAAAATTTTGTTCTTATTGAGCAAATGGTTTCAGACAAAAAGATTTTTATGGGAATTTCCCATAGGGTCCTATGTTAAATTAAGTTCGGCTGTGGCGGCCATCTTGGTCGGTGTTCTGAAATGCTGGACACAATTTTGGAAGAGGACCACCCAAGAATCATTTCAGCAAAGTTTGGTTGAGATTGGCTCTGTAGTTTCAGAGAAGAAGATTTTTTTAATTTCATCCCCCCTTTTTTCTAATTTGCATAATCGGTCAAACTCGGTAAAAGTTCAAAGTTCATAAAAAATCCCGTAATATATGTTAAAAAGCTCATCATTATGCTTATACAGTTCAAATTTGGGCACTTTCTGGCTTAAAATAGAGCAGTTTTGGCCATTTGAAGAAATTTCTATTTTTAGTAATGGTGGCCATCTTGGATACAGGACGGCGCTGACGGACACAATTTTGAAAGGGGACCACCTAAGGATCATTTCAGCAAAGTTTGGTTGAGATTGACTCAGTAGTTTCAGAGGAGAAGATTTTTTTTTAATTCCATCCCCCCTTTTTCTAATTTGCATAATCGGTCAAAATCAGTAAAAGTTCAAAGTTCATAAAAAATCCGTAATATATGTTAAAAAGATCATCATTATGCTTATACAGTTCAAATTTGAGCACTTTCTGGCTTAAAATAGAGCAGTTTTGGCCATTTGAAGAAATTTCTATTTTTAATAATGGTGGCCATCTTGGATATAGGACGGCGCTGACGGACACAATTTTAAAAGGGGACCACCTAAGGATCATCTCAGCAAAGTTTGGTTGAAATTGGCTCAGTAGTTTCAGAGGAGAAGATTTTTTTTTAATTTCATCCCCCCTTTTTTTAAATTTCATAATCGGTCAAAATCGGTAAAAGTTCAAAGTTCATAAAAAATCCGTAATATATGTTAAAAAGCTCATCATTATGCTTATACAGTTCAAATTTGGGCACTTTCTGGCTTAAAATAGAACAGTTTTGGCCATTTGAAGAAATTTCTATTTTTAGTAATGGTGGCCATCTTGGATACAGGACGGCGCTGACGGACACAATTTTGAAAGGGGACCACCTAAGGATCATCTCAGCAAAGTTTGGTTGAGATTGGCTCAGTAGTTTCAGAGGAGAAGATTTTTTTTTTAATTTCATCCCCCCTTTTTTTAAATTTCATAATCGGTCAAAATCGGTAAAAGTTCAAAGTTCATAAAAAAATCCCGTAATATATGTTAAAAAGTTCATCATTATGCTTATACAGTTCAAATTTGGGCACTTTCTGGCTTAAAATAGAGCAGTTTTGACCATTTGAAGAAATTTCTATTTTTAGTAATGGCGGCCATCTTGGATACAGGACGGGGCTAATGGACACAATTTTGAAAGGGGACCACCTAAGGATCATTTCAGCAAAGTTTGGTTGAGATTGGTTCAGTAGTTTCAGAGGAGAAGATTTTTTTTTTAATTTCATCCCCCCTTTTTTCTAATTTGCATAATCGGTCAAAATGGGTAATGGGATTTACTTCAAAATTGCAGGGTAGGTAGATCTTGATATGCTGCACATTTTTGCAATAAACTTAACATCTATCTCTAAATAGTTTTTGAAATATAAGACGAAAAGTATTAAAAGGAAAAAAAAAAATTGATGAAAAAGGGGCAATAACTCCAAGATGGGTAATCAAATTTACTTCAAAATTGCAGGGTAGGTAGATCTTGACATGCTGAGCATGTTTGCAGTTTCAACTTACCATCTGTCTGTTATAGTTTTTGAAATAAAGGACGAAAAGTATTAAAATTTTGAAAATTTGATGAAAAAAGGGAAATAACTCCAAAATGAGTAATGGGATTTACTTCAAAATTGCAGGGTAGGTAGATCTTAATATGCCGCACATTTTTGCAATTTAAAGTTAACCTTTATCTCTTATAGTTTTTGAAATATAAGACGAAAAGCATTAAAATTTTACAAATTTGATGAAAAAAGGGCAATAACTCCAAGATGGGTAATCAGATTTACTTCAAAATTGCAGGGTAGGTAGATCTTGATGTGCTGATCATTTTTACCCCATGTCAGATTTTTGATATTACTAACGGTTTTTGAGATATTACCAAAAACCTGCAATTTTACCATATGTTCTATTTTTAGTAACAGCGGCCATGTTGGTTGGTGCACGGCATCACCGGACACAATTTTGAAACTAGATACCCTAGTAATGATTCAGACCAAGTTTGGTTTCCATTGGTCTAGTACTTTCAGAGGAGAAGATTTTTGAAAAAGTTTACGACGTACGACGGACGACGGACGACGACGACGGACGCCAAGTGATGAGAATAGCTCACATGACCCTTTGGGTCAGGTGAGCTAAAAAGTGGTCTTTTAAGAAAGGTGACCTCTTAAAAGAGGTTCAATTCATATGAAATTTTCTATGACAGGAAAATAAAATGGTGACCTTTTATATAATACAGGTGATGGCACAGGCAGGTTTGGTTGTACTTATAGAAACCAGAGGTTCCATAGTGTCTATTAATCACTCCTGGTTGCTTTGAATTTGCCGAATTGAAGAAATTATCAGTAATAAAATGTTCTACATAATAAATAAAAACACACATGATGTTATTTAGCTTTCTACACCTAATGAAAATATCTGAAATCTAACTTAATTATATACAAAATTGTTACTTATATCTAAAAATATCATACAACCATAAGACAAAAATTCTACGATTCATAAATTACCAATTATTACTAAGAAGGAGGAATATTTCTTATTTATGTCCTTCAAGTAGCACATTTTTTACAAAAGTGATTGTTTTTATGTGAAACCATCAAATAGACAAATATATCTCTATCACTCATTATCATAAAGTAATAATTCTATGTCACCCTAATTGTAAGTATTTTATGGCGAGTTTGGTCATTTGAAGAAATTTTTTATGTAACTGCAAATGTATAATCAATTCATGAGGGAATCATGGAAGAATTATTACAGCAAAATTGTGTTTATTGTGGTCTTGTTCTTTCAGAAGATTTATCTATAACAGTCTTCTCGCTAACCCACTTTCCCGAAACCCGGGACAAGTAAAATTAGATTCAGACAAGTGAAAATTATGAAAGAATTTGTTTGAATAAATAGATTTTTTTCTAAATTGGGCTTTCGGGCAAGTAGGTGAAAAAAAAATTTAGGTAAAGACTTCTATAATAAGTGATTTTGTCAAATAGGTCTGGCCATTAATGTGCAAAATCGCAAAAAAAAATCTGCACAATTACAAATTTCAATGAAAAACTGTGAATACATGTGAAACAACTCATCGTAGAAGTTTTGGCAATTAAAAAGAAATTTCTATTTTTAGTAATGGTGCCCATCTTGGATGAGGATAGGGTTTGGGGCTATAATTTTAAAGGGAACCATAAAAAAGATTGTCCCATTCCAATTTTGGCTTAATGGCTCAATGGCCTCTCTATGTTGGCATTAGTACAACATACCCAGAGCTCCAGATCATTTTCAAGTCCAAAGGGTAATTACCCCCTACTTTTGAAAATGATGGGTATTTGCATATTTCCTTTGCACTGTTGTACTCTCTACTTCAGAAAAGATTGCTTACATGTACACTTTTAAAATTATGTTGGACACAAGTGTTATTCAATAAGCACAGGATGCAAGTGAAATGTATATCTCTGTTTAATTTGACACGATTGTGTCATGTTTATTAATAAAATGTTGTAAATATTTTGTTTTTTGCTCGTCGACTTCGGCAGTTTTCACAGCCGTGTTGATAATGTCATCAATGATTCCTTTAACTATACTGTCACTAGACACAGATGAAACTGTCAGGAACTTTTAAAAAAGTATATAATTTTCCGTAGCGCGCTTATTCATGTTCTTGCTCATTTTCAACGAACAACGTGTTCCCAAATTCACTTTCGTTTTAGTTCTTAACTAAACCGCATTTATTTGTAATATTGACCGCGATTGGATGATTTATCCTAAACATCCAATCAGATCTCTTTTGACATCGATGCTTAGAAAGGTAAACATTCGGTACCCCTCGGATGTATACACTTTCTCTTTCGAAAAGTATAAAGAGAAGTAATTACGGGGAATTTCTCAAAGTCAAAAATGTATTGTTTATGTACACGATGTATTATCATCAACAGCGTACAAGTACGCTCCGAATTTGGAAAGTTTGCTTACACAGCAATATGTATGCGTAAATGTACACTCTGATCTGATAATACATGCGTTTTTACTTGTTTTCATAGCGTAAAAAACGCAAATACGCAGCTTATCTGGAGCTCTGATACCTCACAACCGTTAGATACCTCTGCGACAGGAACTGTACCAAACAACCCATGTGTGGAATCCATAGAATTTAAAGTGTTATAAATTCAACCAATTTGTAGAAAAAACCATTAAGAATCATATGCAAGTTTGTGTTCAACACTTTCAGTATTTTATAACATTTGTTTTTTCAATCCATGCATAAAATTGAGTTGAGGTGAGAGGTGATTGTTCGTTTTGTTCCATATCGTGGAATTGTTGACCATCACTGTGAAAAATTTCTTTTCATAATAAAAGAATCACCCGAGGGAAAACATTTCTTTCAAATTTGTTTCAAACAATTAACTAATTTCAGCAAAAAAGTTTTACAATAACAAAAATTTCCCATGAGGTCCTGCATTAACATATGGATTTCTGATCAATACAAATACAATATACGTACATTGTCGGAAAATATAAAATTTATTTGTACGAACTTTAGAAAGAGGTATAAAAGTGAACCTTTGGCGAGCTTTTTTAGCCTGTTTCGCAGCGAGTGAAAATAAATCTTATATTTAACGACAATGTATGTATATTGTTTTTATCTTGTAATATCAAAAAGTCCAAAACAACTGCCAAATTGGCTGAAAATAGCTGAAATAAGCGTCGTTCTAATCGTTTTCAATGGCGTCATCTGTGATGTCAGCACTTATACTGTTACAATTTCTTTTCTGTCGATCTACATGAATCAGGTACCAGAAATGCTTTTTTAGGTCCATTACTAAATAACACTGATGTTTATTTGACCTCCTTTATTAGCATTCACAATCACCCAATTGCAGGATAAAAAATACTTTGTCAAGGACGATCTATTGATCCTTCAGGTACTGTTAAGATTCAATCCCAGTACTGTACATAACTCTATAACATGTAGCAGTCATTTCAAATATCGAAATTTGAACTGAATTAAACATCATTTTAAATATCGAAATTTGAACTGAATTAGACATCATTTTAAATATCGAAATTTGAAAACGTAGATATCAAGTTTAGTGCACATGACACATTTCTGGAATAACCTCCATCAGGTGCGCTCAAAGTCAAACGATTTGAAAGTTAATAATTAAAACATTCTTTGGGAGCAAGAAAACCAAAGGCCCTAAACTAGATATCCAAAAGTGGCTAGGGTTACCCATGACTCAGTGAGGAGAACCACTTTTTTAATACTAATAATTACATTGTACATGTATCTATAGTATTTCATTATCTGTTAACAGTGACCTTACATTGGTCAATTAGAGAAGTTATTAATACTGATGTTTCTACAATGTGGTGTTAAACACCATAACCCTAAACCATATCTTCTACATATTACCTAACATCCTTCAGAAAAGACAAGGGTTTGCAATGAATAACATGACAAGTGCCACTAGTGGGACAGGAATGGCTTACCATTCCGGAGGACCTGAGTTCGCTACCGGTTGATAGGGGGGTTCGTATTACTCAATCTTTAGATTTCTGTGTAGTACTTTGTAGATCATTGTTTATCCTTTTGGCCATTGTATTGTCTGTCCTTCTTTGATTTATTTATGGTTTCTGATAAAGTGACTTGTAACATGTCAGTGGTTTTCTCCACCAATAAAATTGACCGCCGTGATATAATTGAAATATTGTGGAAAGTGGCGATAAAACACCATAAACCAACCATCTGATTACCTCATTGGCATCTTCATACTTTTCTTACATTGTTGTAAGTTTCTTACACTTTTTGTAGGAAATAAAGGTAATAACAAAATTACCGAACTCCGAACAATCTTACAAAGGGAAAGTCAAAACTCATAATTATATAAACAGACAAAATCAGTCAACAACCGGAAAACTTTTTGTAGGAAGAAATAGGCAGATCTTATTTAATCAAAATAGTTACTAGTCATGTTTCTAAGGTTATTAGTGTTTATCGTCATTTTCTGCAATTTTTCAGTTATATGTCATAGCTACCAAACTTATAGTAGGAGGGAAAGCATGGATAGATATAACAAATTGAATTCTTAATTTTGTGTTTTGATACCATCCACGAAATCCATGAAAATTGCTATACCACGAATGATAATAAATTCACAGTAAATTAAAGAAGATACAATCTTTTAATGTCCATTAAATATCATGTCTTACAAACTGACTTGTAAAAAAATAAGGTTACACGACACAATAAATTATACCTTATACAACTTATAATCATCATAAAGTAACAGGTCTAATGTCGGCCAAATCAAGCATCACATTAAGGTATTTTGACCATTTTACACATTTTTTTTCTGTAACTCGAGCCATTTTGAATAGAGGGTGGGTCTGTCTGATTTAATTTTTCAAAAAACCATTCAAGAATTATCCCAGCTAAGTTACATGTTAGATTGGTCGAGTGGTCATAATATGATGGAAACAGATGCCAAGTGATGACAATACCTCATATGACCCTTTGGGTCAGGGCTGTGAGCCAAAAAGAACAACATTGATGATGATGTATGTTAATTATAACTCTTGAACATCATCTGAATACCATTTATTTATTTATCAGAGACAGAATAACAGAAGCAACAACTATGTACTATAAATTTTCATGAAAAAAAAAAAAAAAAATCAGATTTAGTTGATTGAAATTTACAATTTTTTTGATTATTGCTATAAAAAAACATTTAAACCAAAGAATAGACAATAAGTAATTCAAGACTGTCAGTGGACAGCAAACTGGATTTATCCTCATTGATTGCAAAATAAATATTGCCAAAATAACGACTAAAGAAAAGCTTTAAAAATTTTAGCTGACAAGAGAAGGCAAACTCAGTTATTCTCACATGAAAGTTGGGCTGATGGACATGATATTTAAGGAGATCAGACCATTCACTGGGCAGGATGTCAAAAGGTAGATGAAACAGATTCAAATGAAATTGAATCTTAATATTTTACGTAGGTAAAGTCATCCTAAAGTTTCAGTTAAGTATGTCCAGTGGTTTGTGAGACACAGCTCTCACCATAACATTAACAGCTTGTCAGACTTCACCAAATTAATAACCAAATATTTCCTTTCAAATCTTAGAAAATTCACAAATTCAGGAATTTTAATTCTATTATAGCAGGTAAAACAATTTTAACATTTAATATTTAATGTGTGTATACACATTAATAATATATTACTATTAAAGAAAATTATCAAAATCCTGATTTTTGGCAAAAATATGAATAATATAGTCATATTTCACAATGGTCTGAGCAAAATTTAGTTTTTATTGCTTCAACTGTTTATTCATATTACCCCCCCCCCCTCCCCCCCAAAAAAACCAACAAAAGTGTGACAAACAGAAAATTAGAAAAAAAAAGGATTCCTCCATACCCCCTTTTTTAGGAGGAGGTAGAAAATCAACAATTATATTACATCTTTAAGTAGTCAGTTTCTGATGTAAAAGATGGTATCAGGTTTCCATAAAGTAAAAGATATGTAATAGGATTGACTTTTACAGTAATTTATACATCCTGTTTTTATGACAATGCTATGGCAACCAAAATTTATATCCGTGACTATAAAAAATTTAACATTTGTACATCTCCAAAATTAACTTGTAAAAGACAATAAAATATTATCTCTTCGATTTCAAAAACTTCCCTATTGTTAAATGTAATTTAGTCCTTGATTAATAGAAACAATCAGCCAAACATCCAATGAACCAACTTGGGAAAATGTCAGATTGTCAGGCCATATCAAGATCAATGTTTAAATATAGTTTTTTTTAGGTTAATGACATTTTGCTTTCAATGATTGTAGAAGGGAGATAACTCTCACTTGATTACTGGATTCCATCATCTCCACGATTTTTTCATTTTTTAAATTATAAAATTAAGGGAAATTTTTATCTTGAGCATTTAACATATTTTAAATTATTAATACAGTATTTGTTCTAAAATATCACATCATTACTTATAATACTGCATAACAAAATGTCCCATAAACATTTCTAAATTATTATATCTTGGAACCTGATTTACATTTACTATTCCATGTATCATCATGACTTTCCTACAGGTTTGGGTTTATGGTATTTAATGCCACTTTCAACAATATTTCAGCCATTCTGTGGCCAGGGCCGCCAAGAAATTTTTTGGGCCCCAGGACAAAAGGAAACTTGGCCCTCCTCCAATTCTCCAAATAATGATACTCAAACAAAGTCCACCACGGTGTGTCATAAGCAAGGAATCAGTACAACAACCAGAGGCTCTCAAGAGCCTGTATGTCCTGCAGTGGTAGTCATCTTGGAATTCCGATCAACATAAAAAACACAAAGTTTGTAAAGGACCTTCCAATGATTGATTTCCAACTGGGTCCCCAATAAATCTATGACTTGAGATGGTGGCTAGCTTGGATTTCCAATCAGCATAAAAAAACTAAATTTGTAGAGGCCAATCAAATGAACATTCCTGAAAAGTTTGGTTTCAATTGTCCAAGTGGCTTCAGTAAAGAAGTGTTTTAAAACATTTTCCCATAAGGTCCAATGTTAAACTAAGTTCTGCCATAGCTGCCATCTTGAATTTTATATCAGAACAAAAAACCTAAACTTTGCAGAGGACCATTCAATGAACATTCATGTACAGTCAGGCTTCAATCAGATTTGCGTTTTGAAACATTTTCCACATAGGGTCCAATGTTAAACTAAGTCCTGCCGTAGTCACCATCTTGGATTTCATATCAGAACAAAAAACCTAAACTTTGTAGAGGACTATCCAGTGAACATTCCTGTGTAGTTTGGATTGAATCCGATTCATAGTTTCTGAGAAGAAGGCATTTCTGATACAGTTTGACTTTGGGGTTGTTGTCTCATTGACATTTACCCCATATCTCATTACATTCATATTTGAACATTTTCCCGTAGGGTTCAATGTTAATCTATTTCCTGCAGTGGTGGCCATCTTGGATTTCCGATTGGTGTAAAAAACCTAAATTTTGTAGAGGACCTTCCAATGATCATTCCTGGGCAGTTTGGTTTAAATTGTCCAAGTGGTTTCAGAGAGGAAGCGTTTTGAGACACTTTTCCCATAGGGTCCAATGTTAAACTAAGTCCTGCTGTAGCCGCCATCTTCCATTTCATATCGGAACAAAAAACCTAAACTTTGTAGAGGACCATCCAATGAACATTCATGTCTAGTTTGCATTCAGTCTGATTTGTAGTTTCTGAGAAGGCATTTGAACATTTTACCACAGGGTCCAATCCAATGTTAATCTATGTCTTGCGGTGGTGGCCATCTTGGTTTTCCGATCGGCATAAAAAAACCAAACTTTGTAGAGGACCTTCCAATGATCATTCCTGGGCAGTTTGGTTTCAATTGTACAAGTGGTTTCAGAGAAGAAGCGTTTTGAAACATTTTCCCCATAGGGTCCAATGTTAAACTAAGTCGTGCCGTGGCCGCCATTTTGAATTTCATATCGGAATAAAAAACGTAAAGTTTGTAGAGGACCATCCAATGAACATTCATGTACAGTTTGGCTTTAATCATATTTGTAGTTTCTGAGAAGAAGGCATTTGAACATTTTCCCATAGGGTCCAATGTTAATCTATTTCCTGCAGTGGTGGCCATCTTGGATTTCCAATTCACATAAAAAACACAAATTTAGTAAAGGACATTCCAATGATCATTCATTTACAGTTTGGGTTCAGTCAGTTCATTAGTTTCAGAGAAGAGGATCTTTGAAATTTCAGCCAATCAGGGCATATTATTTACCATGTTGAGTATCCGACTGGAACGAAAAACAGAAACTTTGTAGAGGACCATCCAAGGAACATTCCTACTAAGTTTGGTTCCAATTGGCCCAGTGGTTTTGGAGAAGAAGCTTGAAATGTGAAAAGTTTACAGACAACGGATGCCAAGTGATGGCAATAGTTCCCATGGACCTTTGGTCCAGGTGAACTAAAATTGAATTGATGAATTGTGGTGACTGACAAAGTGAAATTAATAAATAAATAAAAAATAAAGGCTCACCTGAATGGAATCAATTGAGTTTAACAAAAGTCTGATCCTGTCTACTCACCATTAATGAGCCCCTCCCCCTGCAATCCTCGATCTGTTACTCTCAAAGGTAATTCTTAGGGACTTAGCCTGGGTCCCCATTTCCTATGTATTTGTCTATAGCAAATCACTTATGCTTACATATTTCAGAGCCCTTTTATAACAAATTAGTGGGCCCCTCCACCTGCAAGTGTCAATGGTTGTTCTTAGGGGAGCCCAAGCAGTCGGGCTTGGCCCTCATTTGAGTCATTTAATATACATTTACAAGTCGAAAATCACTAAATATATGTACATGGTCCAGTGCCTCATACACCGTAACAGAAAAGTTGTTATACATCATCAAGGGCCCTATGAAAGTCATTAGTGGGTTCCTTCCTGAAACCTGGGGCTACTTCTGTATGAAGAATTTTATATCCACTACATGAAATTGTCATTCACAGATTCACGAGAGCACACATTTTATTTTGTTGGACTTGCTCAAGGTACACCCTCGTTTGGCTTGTGGGCCCCTAAACTCACGGGCCACGGGGTGCTGCCCCGGCTGACCCCCCCTCTCAGTGGAACTGACTGTGGCAGTCAGTTATTGGTGGAGGAAACCTATCGCAAGTCACTGACAACTTTAATCACATAGTGTTGTATCGATTACACCTCGCCATGAACGGGGTTCGAACTCACAGGTTTAGTGGTGATAGGCACTGATTGCACAGGTAGTTGTTAATCCAACTAACCTACAATCACGACAACAATGGCCCTGATTTTCCTCCACACCAAATACATCTATGCAATACTTAAGGTTATGATGTACAGTAAAACCTATCTAAACCAAACCCTGAATAAACATAACTTAAGATCAAGTCCTAATGTAGGAAATCTTTGTTAAAATAACCTGCATAAACAGAACACCTGTCTATTCTGAACACACAAGTTGGCCCCATGGAGGTTTGGTTTACACAGTTTTCACTGTATTTACCAAAGTAAAAGTTGTGTTTTAAAACAAGAGGCTCACCTGTTGTTTCATGCACAATTAGGTTTAATTAGATTTGTAGTCTCAGAGAAAAAAATCTTTTTAGTGTCAATGCTTAAATGATCAAAATGTCTGTGGATATGGCCATCTTGGATTTCATGTTCATAAAATAAAATGAAATATTTTAAAGGACCAATTCCAATGATTGTTCATGTACAGATTGGATACAAATGATAAAAAATAAAAAAATAAAAAAGAAGAAGACATTTGAAATTTCATCCAATCAGAAAGAATAATTGGCCAAGGTGCATTGTTGAATTTCTGAATGACAATAACAATAATATATATACATTTCTGCTAAGCTTTGCTGTATTTGATAGAGTGATTTCTAAAACAAGGTCCCATGGGCTAAAAAAAAGTATCGGAGGAACAAAGGAGGAGGTTAGGTAGTGTAGCTTCTCCAACCCTCCCCCAACCCACTTTCCTTTTTGAGAGACAATTTCTAAAAAAAAATTTCAACCCAAAATAGACACATGGATAATTTAAAGTTTTTATGTGCAACAAAAGACAACATCCACCTGAATGTAAAGAATAACAGATCAGAGTAACATTCTCATGTTGTGCACCTGTAGTAACATGCTTTTAATATTTTAATGTTTATTAAGTTTTATGATGTTAAGTAATGTGAGGGACATTCCTATGATAAACTGTTAAGTTCCATTTGCAAACATTACAAAATGTGACCAAATTATTCGCTCCTGTCAACCAACCACTTGGTACTTTCTCCCTTGAATTTTGAGACATATTCATACTGAGAATTTAGAAATGTTTTCTTCTTCATATTGTATAGAACTTATAACAAATTTCAATTCATTAATAACAAAGTACTCACCACTTGATCCAGACCCAAAGCAGCTGCCTGCAGTTCAAGATCAGTGTCTGAAAAATAATGACAGATTCCTCAATTCTCATACATAACCATAGCAATAATATGTGCCAATGAACTTGTGTTAAAAATTCAGACAGATCAGCCCACTAGAACTTAAAGATATCACAGAAACCATGTGCACAGACGGACTACGATGACAAAATCATCTCAACATAATATGTCTGCAAAATTTTGTGGTCGTATATACATAGAACATGGGCATATGGGGGGGTGGGGGGTGGGGGGGTATGGTGCTTAATGCCACATTCAACCTATATTTCAGTTAAATGGTGGCGGTCAGGTATATTGGTGGAGGAAACCAGAGTACCCGGAGAAAACCACTGACCTGTTGCAAGTCACGGACAAACTTAATGTATCACATAATGTTGTATCTAGTACTCGCAACTTTAGTGGCGATAGACACTGATTGCAAAGGTAGTTATAAATCCAACTATCATACGATCACGACCACGACAATGTCACCGACAATGACAGACACAAAGTGATGACAATACCTCACATGACCCTTTAGTTCAGGTAAACTGAAAGTTAAATACATCATCTTTTTTCTTCCATATGAAGAAAACTTCTGAAGTTATTTGTATCAAAAGTTCATTTTACTGTTATATTTATAGATTCCATTCGATAAATTTTAAAGTAATAATAAAATTTGTTAACACCAGAATATAGCTGAAATACTGCTAAAGTTAGTGTTAAACACCAATTAATCAATCATTCAATATTTTTTCAAAGGAATACTCATACTCTAGATACATACATGTACTTCTTGAAAGTATACTGAGGTTTACATGATGGTCATTGTGTCTGTATTTTGCATTGGGGTCCTCGAGGGGTGGGTTTTTTTTAATTTTAGGGGTGGGCGAGGGATTCTTGATGGGGCTTAATGTGAACACATTTTGGAAATTCAATAGTGTAATTCAAATGCATTGCATTTTCAGCAATATCAAAAAGATAAGCATAAGAAAAATCCTGCCCAGTTTACTTTAAGAGTTTGTTTGTTTGATGGTGTTTAATGCCACTTTCAACAATATTTCAGTTATATCGTAGCGTTCAGTTTTATTGTTGGAAGAAACCAGAGGACCTGGAGAAAACCACCGACCTGTCGCAAGTCACTGACAAACTTTAACACATAATGTTGTACACCTCGCCCTGATCGAGATTCGAACTCACAACTACCATACGATCATGGTCACGACGGCCCCTCTTTAAAAGAGGTCTACCAAAAGTGGTACAGAGAAAATTCTGTGGTACCAAAGTGTTGAAATATTTTTCAAATTAAAAAATTGCAAATGAAATGATAAAATCCAATTTGGTATTGACTTCTCGAACAGACCCTTGGCTCAGTAAGAGTTTGTCTGGCAGACATCTGCTACTGTTCAGTTACAACAACATGAACTGTGATCTAATGCTCGCTTATGATACCCCAGCTCTTCGGCAAACAGGAAGTAGGAATCTGACGGGTCAAAAAACGCTTCCCACGATATGGGGTACCTATATGAAGCTTGTGACCAAATATCAGATTTCTGCCATCAATAGTTGCTGAGAAAAATGTGACTAAGAATGGGCATATATACAAAATGTATGTTCAATGTATATATAAAAATCAACAAAGTCGGCAAACAGGAAGTATGAATCTGATGGGTCCAAAAACGCTTCCCATAATATGGCATACCAATATGAAGCTTGTGACCAAATATCAGATTCCTGTCATCAATAGTTGCTTAGAAAAATGTGATGCAAAATGTGCATATACAAATGTAATGTATGTTAAATGTGTATAAAAATCAACAAAATCTGCAAACAGGAATTAGGAATCCGATGGGTCCAAAAACGCTTCCCACGATATGGGGTACCTATATGAAGCTTGTGACCAAATATAGGATTTCTGCCATCAATAGTTGCTGAGAAAAATGCGATGAAAAATTAGCATATATGTTCAATGTGTATAAAAATCAACAAAGTCGACAAACAGGAAGTAGGAATGTGATGTGTCCAAAAACGCTTCCCACGATATGGGGTACCTACATGAAGCTTGTGACCAAATATCAGATTTCTGCCATCAATAGTTGCTGAGAAAAATGTGCATATATGTTCAATGTGTATAAAAACCAACTAAGTCGGCAAACCGGAAGTAGGAATCCGACGGGTCCGAAAATACTACCCACAATACGGTATACCTATATGACACTTGTGACCAAATATCAGATTTCTGCCATCAACAGTTACTGAGAAAAATGCGACGAAAAATACCTTGGACGGACGGACGGACAGACGGACAGAGGTAAAACAGTATACCGCCCTCCCCCTTCGGGGAGCAGGGGTATAATTAGCTATATTTGTTCAGACTTAATGATCTAAAATAAGGCCAGGGACATCAGACATAGGTATCTTCTTAATTTTATGCTTCATTTTATTTTTCCTCACTACTTTCTTCAATTATTGTTATCCAATTCCATCATCTATAAAAGGGGAAGTAGAACTAGGAGAGGAAAGTGAAAATCTAAAATCAATATAAAATGTATATCTAATATCAATGACTAAAATACAACCCAGACACGATTAATGATTTGTCATAAGTTACCTACTTATTGTACTGTAGTGCAGTAGAGCATGACAAATAGTGCAGTATTACTTTTAAGAGTTAACTAACAAGATATGATGTAATATACTGAGGTCTTAATAGCACCTTAAACTGATCAACCTAATGTCAACCATTTCTTATTTTATTCAGAATGACTATTTTTATCTGGTGATTTCTGGTTGTAGTAGACCCTCCTGAAGAAGTAGATATTTAGTATTCATAAAGGATTTTGAGAAAATTAGAATATACATACAGAAGTGTGAATAAATACAGTATTTAATGGAAATTTAGATTTATTTTGATATTTGAACGATTCTTTTACTTCAGTCCATCTGATATCAAGGTTAAATTTATCATAAAGTACATAATGTAATGGGTTAATTTATTTATGCCCCAAGTTGTTTTGTTGATAAAGTAGTAGTCCTCTTATATGGCCCCTCCCATCAAAGGCCACCGCTCTTGTTAGGCAAACTTTCAATTGCACTGAAATAGTAAAATACTACTAAATTGTCCCCCCACCCCTCTTTAATTGGGCTATTTTTATTATTACAGTGGGGGTGATTTTATAAGAGGGGAGACTACTGCAATGGAATTTATAGGAACAGGTCCACTTAATATGTAGATTAATATAGGTTTGTTTTAGTTTTATGTTGTTTAAAACCACTTTCAACAATATTTCAGCAATATCGTGGCGGTCAGTTTTATTGAAGGAAGAAACCGGAGTACCTGGTGAAAACCACCGACCAGTCATAATTCACTTACAAACTATATCAGATAAAGTTGTATCGAGTACCTCACCATGAACAGGGTTCAATCTCATAAGCTTAGTGGTGATAGGCACTGATTGCACAGGTAGTTGTAAAACCAACTACCATATAATCACGACCACGACGGCCCCTAGGTTAATATAAAATATACCAATGTTAAAATATAAAGATACATGTCGAGACAAACCATATGGAGCCATCAGCCGGAAACCAACAATATGAGTGAGTGATTGCTGTTTAATGCCAAATGAACAATTTTCAGCTATAAATGGTGAGAACAAGTTACATTTCAATAAGATGATGATGATGTCAGTTTTGTAATAGCCAAAATGCTTAATTGTATCTTTATAGCGCTGCTAGCTCACTGTAACATCAGTCCATGGGTAGACATGTCGTTCCACAGTCCATGGGTAGACATGTCGTTCCACTCAGATTTATGACTGTGAAATGTAAATCAGCAATAAAAGTGTTGTTCCTTCACTTTAATTTCAGTCGTAAGTGTAATGTTGGATAGTCGTCTTGTTCCTTCACTTTAATTTCAGTCTTAAGTGTAATGTTGGATAGTTCCTCATGTTCATTTACATCCATATTCTTTCTTATTAAACAAGAAATATACTATTACGAATCACAGGGTGGGCATGAAGTTTTTTCATGCTTAATAAATATCACACATAAATTACAAAAACTAGCATTAGAGGTCTGTAAATGTATGGTAATCTATGCTATTCAAATTTGTCCTCTAATAGTTTCAAAAGAGAAGCTAACCACAGGCATTGCATGATGACAAAACCTCACCCTGGTAAGGTTGAGTAAAACGAGAATAATTGGCATCTCCTGAACATACATTGTCACAGGTTTTTTCATGCAAAGGATGTGACACCTTGAGAAAGGATTGTTCTTGATAGTGTCATTCTCACAGAATTTGTTTTCTAAAATTTTCTTGCATCCTTCCATGATCTTTTCTGATTCTCAAATTTCTTGTCAAGAGTCCCCCATTTTGAACCTCCTTCACCAATGTTACATAATACTCTTCATGATAAAAAGATTGTTTTTCTTGACATGTCTTTCTGCCATTTCCTAAAATGTTTCTTTGATGTGATAGATATGACTACTGTCGAAATTTATCACTGTAATTCCTGCCCATGATAACTGTAGATTTCTACAACCGATTGCGATTTCTGCCATTTTTTGTTAGAGAGAAAATGTTTATAAATATATCAACTGCACTAGTTCTATACTAGTTGTCTTTGTTACAAGAATAAAAAGCAAGTTATTTCTAAACTTGATGCTCTCGAGTCCATATACCTGTATCTCTTGCCTGATTTTATACCAAATACATGTATGAACAAAAATGCCCCAATCTGTATGAAGAACAAAAATATTATAAAAGACCACCCAAGGATCTTGCATTTTCTCCCATGGACTCATTTACTATGTTTCAATGCCCTGAATGGTCAGATGGTATGGATTCACAAGCACTCAAACACTGGACCCCTCACCCCTTTTGTCTGTATGTTGACACCCAGCCATTTTCAAAACAGCATCCGCCAACCTAAAATATCATTTTATTTCAAGTATACATGTGTAAAAAATGTTGTGGTTCAAGAATTTTGCTCATCTTCAGTTTTTTCGTATCGACATGAACCTCAATTAGCATAATAGCTTGTTCCTCCAACATACAGAGGCTACAAGGTAAATAAATCCAAAATTCCAACCCTCGTTAGGGCAACAACAAAAAATGTGTGTTTACGGTCACATGTCAAACAAATCTAGGATCAGTCGGTCGGCATTATTCTTTTCTTTTTTACTATCGGCAAAACCGGAAATAGTCGTTCCCGGTTCTGGAATCCGATATTTCATTTTCAAAATTTCCGGTAAGCCGTCATTTGTTTTGAAGCTGTTTTATGAAGAGTTATGCAGTTTTACTACCTTCTTTGCTCTCAATTTCGACAAAAAGCTAGCTGTTGAATAAATAAAACATTGCTGCTGATTGAACAACAAAAATGGTTATCCGAATTCGGTGTAAAAATTGATAGGGTCGCTAGCAAAAATTAGGGTCGAATAATAGCCGATAAAAAAGGTTAGGGTCGGCGGCTGAAAAATAGGGTCGGTCGGGTGATCGTAAACACACATATTTTTTTTTTTGGCCTTAGATTTATTTTTTCCCCAATACACTTTAATGCCAATCTTCGTTCAATGCTTGTTGTTCTCTTTTAACCACACAATGATCAAACATGTACACTTTGGCTTCTGCCAGTTCAACATTTTTTTAGAAGAGCCTATGGTACAACTGTAGAACATTTCATAACATTTCTTTTGCCAGAAAATAAGGTCAGAATGTCCGAGTCATTTTAGCATAGGTCAATAGTGATAAATGAATAAACTAATCATGAACTCAACATGGATACTTTTTTTTATAGATACAAAATCTATCTGATCTGTGTCTAAATGTTAAAATCTCTTAAAATCATAATGAGAAAAGGGCATGTGCTAAAAGGTGGAGTGGAGTCTTGGAGTGGAGACTTTAAGACTCCAAGTTGGAGTGTAGTTTATGATTTTTCTGTAGATGTATTTTGTAAACTAGGAATTGATCAATAAAAAAGTAGATGATTACTAGATATTTTAAATCTTTTCAACATTTCACACTACATCAATCATATCAAACAGACCATAATTCAATGTTGAATACCAAGCGAGTCTAATAACAGCTTATGCTCGGGTGATAAATTCTGCTCGATTTCATTATGAATTAAGATATCACAGATCCAACCATTTCATCTTACTTTTATGGCTGGAATTATCAGAAAATGTTATGGCTGTGGACAAACATTTTCAGAAAGATATCGAAATGCTCCAAATGACCTAGTGCTGAAAAGATATGATCACAGAATATACCGAAATCCTAGATCTAAAATACCGAAACATTCAGCTGCTTTGCAGAACAAATATTTTCATTTAAATGTCCACAGTTTGAATTCAGAGATATCTTAATTCATAATGAAATCAAGCAGAATTTATCACCCGAGCATAAGCTGTTATTAGACTCGCTTGGTATTCAACATTGAATTATGATCTGTTTGATATGATTGATGTAGTGTGAAATGTTGAAAAGATTTAAAATATCTAGTAATCATCTACTTTTTTATTTATCAATTCCTAGTTTACAAAATACATCTACAGAAAAATCATAAACTACACTCCAACTTGGGAGTCTTCAAGACTCCACTCCACCTTTTAGCAGATGCCTGAGAAAAGTTCTTCTTTTTATAGTAAATACTAAAAATTACTTTAAGTTATAAAAATATGTTTAATATGACAACCACAAATTTCTGTGGTTTTGCACGTATTTTTATGATGTGAAGGACATGACCCCAAAAAACTTAAAAAAACACACATTTTAAAACCAATATTATCATCTGTTACCTAATGACTCCTCACAATATTGAAGGACATGTTACAGATCTTCACTGCACTCAAAATGATGAAGGACATATTCCATATTTAATCCTCTAATCAGGAAGTGATAAATTAAATAGACAATAAGGTATATAAAAACCAGGACACTGGGTACTAGTGAAGGTTCCCAGAGCTAAAAACCCACAGCTGCTCAGCAAGTTCCCAGCTTTATGATAGAGGAATGCATCCCTCTTGATTGAGGATTGTCAGGTTAAAATACGGAAATCCTGAACATGGACAATAGTGTGTAACGTGTTTGGAGAGTGCCACGCTCTCTGCACACTACAGACCTCTTTCGCAGATTTTAAAGAAGAGTAGCCACTACAAAAGAAAATTTCTAGTCCCTGTCCAACTCACCATACTTTTTTAGTGGCAGTCAAAAGTTGTTGACCCAGTTCACACATCCCTTCCCTCATTTCTATATACATTTTTTTGTAGTTTTTATATATTAAACTTATTATACTTATATTTGTCCTCTAGAGCTGAAATACTGCTAGCTGGATGCAAAACAATAATCAATTTATCGCAACCATGACAGTTTTTATATTTAAAGCTGTATAAATTCTCTATTGTCCCGTCGTGATCATATGGTAGTTGAATTTACAACTACCTGTGCAATAAGTGTCTATCAGCACTAAAGTTGTGAGTTCGAACCCTGTTCATGGCGAGGTGATAAAGTTTGTCAGTGACTTGACAGGTCGGTGGTTTTCTCCACAAATAAAACTGACTGCCACGATATAACTGAAATATTGTTGAAAGTGGCGTTAAACACCACAAACCTCCATCATCCTCCCCTCTCCACACAAAAGGAAACATCCTGGTTTATGCACTCCCAACCAAAAGGTGTCTGCTAATTGCACTACACGTATCAAATAAACATCTTGTACATTTTGTAGTAATACCATATTATGAAAAATCACATAATTATCATTCTGGCAATTTAATCTGATTTTTAAGGATTATTGCCCCTTTTCACTTAGAATATTTCATCACAACCGACACAAGTTTGTACATGTAACTCTTACATTTTAAATGGGAATCCTTCAAAACTTTACATGCATGTTTATATATTACCATATGAAGAACCTCATATCGCTACAGCAGTTGGATTAGATGATTTTTGAAGGAGTTATTTGCTACATTTTATATGGGAATTCCTCAAAACTCTGCATACTTGCTCATTACCATGACAACAACTCAGAATTGTTTTACTGTATTATGAAAAGAAAGTTTATGTTATTTATCAATAAAATATGTTTAAATCAACTCAGAATTTATCAAAACGAATGAGTTATAATGATTGCCAGAATATGTATATGGCAACCTGAAACCAGAGGCCCAGTGGTTTCTGGGGAGAAGATAAAAATTTGAAAGCAAAGGATGGACACCTGATGCCAAGTGATGACAAAAGCTCACCCTAAAAAATGACTAAATAACAGCACAACTGGGTTGAACCTTCCATAAATCTATGTACTGCAAGACTATACAATACTACAGTAGATGATTCAAACATCTATCAATGTTATTCTTAGAGCTTCCTTAGAATAACTAAGAAATATGTATGCATGCAAATGACATTAATAATGAAGCATGCAGGTGTTGAGGTTCAGTAAGGGTGATGCTACTATTAATTTTTTTAATTTCAAAAGTCACATTTAAAGATATTGGAAATGACAATTGATCTGGAAAAAACATTTCTGAAGTTTACGTTACAATTCCTCCACGAGATTTTTGAATTTCTAGGCCCTGGAATTTATCACCATATTTTAACCCCTATAGTAATGGGTATCCATATAAAGTTTTTATTTGTTTTTAATTGTTTTCCTCAAGAAAATTATCATTAATGTTCAACTTAATTTTCTATTTTTGTCAAATTACCTGATTAATTATTGAATGAAAAATCAACTGGCACAAAACTTGGTACCAGTTGATAGACCATATGCTTTGTTTTGTACATGTGTACTGTGGATATTCTTGGTAGCTTCCTATAAGTCCTGGATTATTTATATAAATTCTGGACAATAAGACAAACCAGAGGCTCTCAAGAGCCTGTATAGTTCACCTGGTTATAAAAAGAACCAATTGGCCCTATGTAAAAACTATGTCCTGCAGTGGTAGTCATCTTGGAATTCCGATCAACATAAAAAACACAAAGTTTGTAAAGGACCTTCCAATGATTGATGCACAGTTTAGGTTCAATCAGTGCAATAGCTTCAGAGAAGAACATATTCTGTATTTTCCCCATATGGCCCTGTGTTAATACTATGACCTGTGGTGGCAGCCATCTTGGATTTCCGATCGGCATAAAAAACAGAGGACCTTCCAACGATCATTCCTGGGCATTTTGGTTTCAATTGTCCAAGTGGTTTCAGAGAAGAAGCGTTTTGAAACATTTTTCCCATAGGGTCCAATATTAAACTAAGTCCTGCCGTAGCCGCCATTTTGAATTTCATATCAGAACAAAAAACGTAAAGTTTGTAGAGGACCATCCAATGAACATTCATGTACAGTTTGGCTTTAATCATATTTGTAGTTTCTGAGAAGAAGGCATTTGAATATTTTCCCATAGGGTCCAATGTTAATCTATGTCCTGCGGTGGCAGCCATCTTGGATTTCCGATCGGCATAAAAAACACAAACTTTGTAGAGGACCTTCCAATGATCATTCCTGGGCAGTTTGGTTTCAATTGTACCAGTGGTTTCAGAGGAGAAGCATTTTGAAACATTTTTCCCATAGGGTCCAATGTTAAACTAAGTCCTGCCGTAGCCACCATTTTGAATTTCGTATCGGAACAAAAAACCTTAAAATTGTAGAGGACCATCCAATGAACATTCATGTACAGTTTGGCTTTAATCATATTTGTAGTTTCTGAGAAGAAGGCATTTGAACATTTTCCCAGAGGGTCCAATGTTAATCTATGTCCTGCGATGACGGCCATCTTGGATTTCCGATCGGCATAAAAAACAGAATCTTGGTAAAGGACATTCCAATGATCATTCGTTTACAGTTTGGGTTCAGTCAGTTCATTAGTTTCAGAGAAGAAGATCTTTGAAATTTCAGCCAATCAGAGCATATTATTGCCCCTGGCAGCCATGTTGAATATCCGACTGGAACGAAAAACAGAAACTTTGTAGAGGACCATCCAAGGAACATTCCTGCTAAGTTTGGTTCCAATCGGCCCAGTGGTTTCGGAGATGAAGCTTGTGAAAAATTTACAGACGACGGTCACCAATTGATGGCAATAGTTCACATGGACCTTTGGTCCAGGTGAACTAAAAAGGTTCTACCCCCAGATAAAGTTGTATGATAAAAAAATCATATATTTGACTTTGGGGTCAAAGGTCAAGGTCACAGTGACCCAATTCTTATATGCCACACTTGTCATGTCTTATTAAACATACATACAAAATATGAAAGTTGTACTCACAAAAAATAAATTATTTGATTTTGTGGTTAACGGTCAGGTCAGTGACCTCATTCTTATATGTGAAGCTCCACCATGTCCTAATACATACAAAATATGAAGGCACTAGGTTTCAAGACAAACTAGAATTGTGAGTGACCTCACTGAGTGATCCCCCCGCTTGCAATACTATGATGTTCAAACTTTGGAATACAGGTAGCAAGTTGCCTATGAACAAGAAATGTGTGCATCACAAAATACGCCCGTCTAAATAAATTATCAAACGGTATAATGGTAATGACCCCAAAATAAATAGGGTTCTTCCCCTTCCACAGGGGAATCATGTGGACAAGTTTGGTAAAGTTCCAATATACAGAAATAAAGTTATCGTGCGGAAACGATTCTGTTGTCAAAAATTCTATTTATAGTCATGGTGACCTTGACCTTTGACCTAATGACCCCAAAATAAAAGAACCCTTCAACAGGGGAATCATGTGGCCAAGTTTGGTAAAGATCCAATATACAGAACTAAAGTTATTGTGTGGAAACAATCATGTTGTCAAAAATTATATTTATAGTAACGGTGACCTTGACCTTTCACCCCAAAATAAATAGGGTTCTTCCCATTCCACAGAAGAATCATGTGGCCAAGTTTGTTAAAGACTCAATATACAGAACTAGTTATCGTGCAGAAACGACCCTGTTGTCAAAAATTATATTTATAGTAAGTGACCTTGACCTTTGACCATACCTGTTAACCCTCCCCCTTTTCGCGGGAGTCTCCCGCGTAAGAGCCTTATCTCCCACATGGACTGGGTCTCATGCGCGGGAGACATTAATCTCCCGCACACACCTTTTCCTCCCGCACGATATCCCCCCAACAAAAAAATCAAGTACAATAAAATCTTGACCATTTTGCAATCAATATTTCTGGAAATTCCCCATTTGGAACTCCCGCGCTGATGAAAAACGCCGAGAGATACGAATGTAAATGATATCCAGTTATTGATCTGTTTGACACCTTTACAGGTAAATTGGGTCATGGAGATTAATTAAGGTGTTGATGATTATACAACAATTATCCACAGATTGACAGTTAATTGGGGATAAGGAAGTGGGTTTGTGGCACACGCTTAGATGATTAGAAGTGTGATAGCGGCAATTAAAAATAGTTATAAACCGTTGTGCAAACAGGAGTCGGACAACCTTTGATGCCGAGGAAAACTTCTTATTTCGATCAAACGTGCAATGAATTCATCTCGGATTGAGTTGTTATGGCTTGTTTGGGACCAAAGCCGATTAAAGTATTATTTAAGGACTAAGTTCCAGGATGGAATTGATAAACCACAAAAATGCCAAAACGTATGCTATCACCCAACGCACCAGCAGCAAAGTGACTTTTAATTTTAGTGCTCTATGACTTTATTGTTCAGAGCATTCTGTCTTCATTGTTATTGCTTTGTTATAACCTTATGATTATGAATGATTATGAATAAATTATAAATACAGTTTTTATCCTTCATTCATCATATGAAACACTACTAATAAGACAGAAATGTAAACAATATATATTGAAATGGGATGCAGTTGGTTCAATACTGAAACAAACAAAAAGAAAACATCAATTAACAATAAAAACATGCACCAAATACGTCGATAAAAAATCTCCAGTTATGAGACCAAATCTCCAGTTGTAGCATAGCAACTCTATCACATGTATGCAACTACAACGCACAAAATCTCCCCCTTAGAAGAGTTGGTAGCGGGGAGATCTCCCCCTAGCAGTTCCCAGAGGTTAACAGGTATGGCTTTGACCCCAACATAAATAGGGTTCTTTCCCTTCCACATGGGAATCATGTGGCCAAGTTTGTTAAAGATCCAATATACAGAACTAAAGTTATTGTGCGGAAATGACCGTTTTGTCAAAATTTCTATTTATAGTAACGGTGACCTTGAACTTTGACCTAATGACCCTAAAATAAATAAGGTTCTTCCCCTTCCACATGGGAATCATGTGGTCAAGTTTGTTAAAGATCCAATATACAGAACTAGTTATCGTGCGGAAACAACCCTGTTGTCAAAAATTATATTTATAGTAACGGTGACCTTGACCTTTGACCTAAGGACCCCAAAATAAATAGGGTTCATCCCCTTCCACATGGGAATCATGTGGCCAAGTTTGTTAAAGATCCAAAATACAGAACTAAAGTTATCGTGCTGAAACGACCCTGTTGTCAAAATTTCTATTTATAGTAATGGTGACCTTGAACTTTGACCTAATGACCCTAAAATAAATAGGGTTCTTCCCCTTCAACAGGGGAATCATGTGGCCAAGTTTGGTAAAAATCTGATATACAGAACAAAAGTTATTGTGCGGAAACCTGTGTGGACGCCCGCCATACCCAATCACATAATACGGCCCATCTCGAGACGGGTGTATAAAAATGAACGGATATGGAGTTATGTCAAGGAGACAACATCCCATCTCCAAAATAAACTAACCAAGAACATACATTTAGGGGTCGCCACAAGGTCTTCAACAAAGTGGGATTGTTTAAAACCAATACGGTTTCATCAGTATACATGAGGATTACAACATTTCCTAACTTTTTTACAAGAGGATATAGGTCACATCAAATGTTATTGATTCAAAATTAATTATTTATTCTGGAGTAGTTTTTATATTGGGAAATTTTGCTATTTCTACTTTTTCTTATAATATTAAAGTTGGAAAAGATCTTAGAAAACCATTGCTAAACTATCGGCTTTCCAAAACTCATGCCTTCATTTCATATGTTTCAAAGTAATATTGATGTGACCTATAAAAATCTACATCATACTGCATTTACCATTTGAAGGAAACACCCAGAGCTCCAGATAATTTTCAAGTCCAAAGAGTAATTACCCCCTACTTTTGAAAATGATGGGTATTTGCATATTTCCTTTGCCCTGTTGTACTCTACTTCAGAAAAGATTGCTTACATGTACACTTTTAAAATAATGTTTGACACAAGTGTTATTCAATAAATGCAGGATGCAAGTGAAATGTATATCTTTGTTTAATTTGACACGATTGTGTCATGTTTATTAATAAAATGTTGTGAATATTTTGTTCTGTGTTTACTTTATATAACTGACTGATAACTTTTTCATGTTTTCTTTTCGTTTTTTGCTCGTCGACTTCCGCAGTTTTCACAGCCGTTTTGATAATATCATCAATGATTCCTTTAACTATACTGTCACTAGACACAGATGAAACTCAGGAACTTAAGTATAGAATTTTCCGGAGTGCTCTTTGTTCCTATACATGTTCATTGAGACAATACATCAACACACAAATTCTCATGCATTTTACATGGAAATCAGGAGGAAACTTTCTCAAAAGATGACAAGTGGAAGGGGAGGGCGTCAATTTGTTTTATGTGCATAATAATAGCCTCTAATTTCTATTGAATCTCCCATAACATTTCTTCTTACTGACAAGTAAATTGTATTATTTAGCCTGAAAATATCAATAAATATTGAATACATTAATTTTCCCATCCAACAAGTCAAAATGTTTCTATACGTGTTCATCTGTTCATCGAGACAATGCACCAATACAAATCTGGTAATATCATTGTAAAAAAACAACAACATTAAAAGTTCATTTCATGGTTTTGTGACTATAAACACTGTTTTCCAGATATTTCTATCATTCTCAATCTAAGGGTTAGCCTTTGCTCTAAGTAACATTCATCTTTTATGACAGATGAAATGAACATTTATTCTATTTAACATGTTTCTTAAATCATTTACAGCTCTCAAGGAATGTCAAATAACTTAATAAAGGATTAACAAGAGGCCCAAGAGAGAAATAATGCCAAATATTTTGTAGGATTGGCCTGATTACCAGAAAACCTTAATCCTTTAAACTGATTTCTGAGAAAAAATGTGTTATAACAAATAAGTCAACATGAATTCATTTAAGTGAGATTTCTAGTTCTTAACATAATAGATGTTACAATTCTGGACAAAAAAATTCTTTTAAAGAATACAAAGATTTTTGTAGAAAATGCAAAATTTCAATGCATTTTAAGACATTAGGGTGTGTTTAGGATGTTTATTGTATTTAACGCCACTTTCAACAATATTTCAGTTTTATCGTGGTGGTCAGCTTTATTGGTGGAGGAAAGCGGAGTACCTGGAAAAAACCATCGTCCTACCACAAGATACTGACAAACTTATCACATAATGTTATATTGAGTACACCTCGCCTGAGTGGGAGTCGAACTCACAATGTTAGTGGTGAAGACATTAGGAGTGACTTAGTGATTATTGGTTAATGCAATATGAGAAATTTTCAGCCATATGGCAAGAACAAGTTACATTCAATAAAATGGTGTCTACTTTGTACTAAACTAACATTCTTAGTTAGATTTGTATAGTACTAGCTCACTGAAACAACAGTCCGTGGGTAGTCACGTCGCTCAACTCAAGACACATTAACCGCCACGATATAACTGAAATATTATTGAAAAAGGTGTTAAACACCATCACTTTAACCTTAACTCTGACAAATTAACCTGACTCCAAACCAACCATTCTTTGCTCTTACTCAGTAATGCTGCATGCTTAGCAGAGAAGCAGCGAATACCAATGTTATAGTCTTTGGTATGACCCAACCGGGGCTTGACCCCATGATCTACCATTTGACCCCACGATCTACCACACTCGAGCCATTATACCACCAATGCAGTTGATCCTGTATTGCTTCCTATCTATAAATTAACTGTTTATTATTTAATGATCATTTCTGTAGGTGAGTTAGAGTTATTGGTGTATAACACCACCTTCAACAATATTTCAGTTCTGTAACAGTAGTCAATTTTATTGGTAGAGAAATTCTCAATTTGAATCTCATTTTCCCATACATCCAGTAAAACTAAAATCTGAGAAATCCTCCATCTTTCGCTAGTTAGGATTGAGAAAACTATTACTTGTGAACTCTAAGCACTTAATGTAAATTTAATGCTAGGATATTGTAAACATTGATGTACAACATTATATAAATCAAAATTAACCAGAAAAATGGGTCACATTTCATCACATAAAAAAGTAGATGGAAGCCCTTTAAATCTTCAAAGAAGAAATTGAAATTTATATATATACCATGATATGTTTTACATTTGAACAGTTATTTAAAGCCCATTACATAAAACCAGAGGCCCATTTAAAACATGCACCTCTCCTTATAAAAGTAAAACAGTTTATAAGGAGGTTCCCAGGACTGAAACTTGACAGATGAGAATTTCCCTGATATTTATAGATAACAATTAGAGAATAACTGTATTGTATTTGAAGTGTTGCTAACGGAAATCGTCAGTTTTACTATTGCAAATTGAGCTTATGTTTACAGTCACATGTCAAAAAATCTAGGGTCGGTCGGTCGGCATCTTTTTTTTTTTTTACTATCGACAAAACCGGAAATAGTCGTTCCCGGTTCCAGAATCCGACATTTCATTTTCGAAATTTCCGGTAAGCCGTCATTTGTTGAAGCTGTTTTATGACGAGTTATGCAGTTTTTCTACCTTCTTTGCTCTCAATTTTGACAAAAAGCTAGCAGTTGAATAAATAAAACATTGCTGCTGATTAAACAACAAAAATGGTTATCCAAATTCTGTGTAAAAATTGATAGGGTCGCTAGCAAAAATTAGGGTCGAATAATTGCCGATAAAAAAGGTTAGGGTCGGCGGATGAAAAATAGGGTCGGTCGGGTAACCGTAAACACACATTCTTTTTTTTGGCCTTACCTGGTGACACATACTGCAGTGTTCGAAATTCCCAGTCGTCTGATCGTCAATGACAACCAAAAACGATTACGGACGACCTGAATTTGTAACAAAGTTGTCCGGTGACGACCTGAAATTTTCTTTTACCCAGATGCTGAAATTTATTCTTTTCAAGTTTTGCGAGTAGATTTTCCTAAATTACCTCTTAAAATGGCTATAAATATCAAACTCTTCAAATAAACGATCATCGGAACTTTGGCATTGTTGATATTTGACCGGAATCCAATACCGATGCCGTTTCCAGTTATTACTCGTATTTTATCAATTTCCGTTTCTCAAACATGTGGAAGTTTCTGACCGGGGCGAAAGAGCCTCCGGCAAAAAAATATAAAAAAGATTGCCAAAAGGAGTACAAGTTCCATAGAAAACCGCAGTCATTCAGAAATGAATGGGCGGTTGGTTTGATTTTAATCTCTACATTTACTTCTGGGAATAGACCAACCATTAACTATCAAACCAAAAATCAAAATTATCCTTATTGAATAACAGGTTCAGAAAAGCTGGTTTATGTCCCAGGAAATGGCCAGATTGAATATTTTTGCACCTTTTAATCCAGAGCTTCTGGGTGCCTTGCGACTAGTCAAGCAAAACTTTCAGTAAAAAAACCCTACTATTTGAAGCAGAGATTTATGTGCTAGGATATGCCCAGAATGCAGGATTTTGCACCATTTACCCCAGAGATTCTGGGGGCCTCGAGTGCCCCCCCTCCCCCTCCCCAACACCCGTCCGTAAGGACCACCTCGCGGGCTTGATTGGACAGCCAAACAATTTGTTTACTAAATATTTTTGGGAGTTTCTAACACTGATACTGTATTGGATTTGAAGTGTTGTCAACGTAAATCGTCAGCTTTACTGTCGCAAATTGAGTTTACCTGGCAACAAGTAGGGGAGCCATACAAAGATATTTGTGATAGTAAAAGTGATGATATACATTGGCAACACTTCAAATGCAATACAGTTATTCCCACTCTAATGAAATTCTCCCAACAATAACATTTGTTTACATTTTTTTACAATTATCAGTTGTTATTAATCAATTTCATTGAGAGTTTTCACATAGCATATCCGCCAAAATACTTCCGTAAATACAAACCTTTTCGCTTAGAAATCAAACACTTCAATAATCTATTATGTAATCATAACCGAAAATATCGATTTTATTTAACTTGGATAACAATTTTAATATTAAATTTAATCTGTGTCACTTCAAATCAATATTTCCAACCAGGTAAAGCATAAAGTTTACTCTGACGAGTAAATGCAATTGACCAATGAAATTGCTCGTTACATAACCAATTGCATTAGAATACAGAATAGTGGTGCACAAATCTTTGGACACAGTGACAACTCTGTCTGACAACAGCATCTGATCTGATGATTTTTTAACTCTTTTGGTCTCTTCTGATTGAAAAAATAAAGATGCTCATATTTGTCATATTTCCTTAATACTGACAAATTAAATTGCTGGTAGGGCCGTCACGGTCATGATCATGTGGTAGTTGGATTTATAGCTACCTATGCAATCAGTGCCTATCTCCACTAACATGAGTTTGAATGCCATTTCGGCAAGGTGTACTCGATACAACATTATGTGATAAAGCTTGCTTGCTTGCGACAGGTCGTTGTTTTCTCCAGTTTCCCCCACCAATAAAATCTACAGCCACGATATAAGTGAAATATTGTAGCAAGCACAACAAGGGCAATGCAGAGCTTGGCGTGTCCCCTCGCCTAAATATTTGACCCGTGACCTTGACCTTTGACCTTGAAAATTAATAGGGTTCCAGATTCTCTTAAGGACTAAGTATGTACCAAGTTTGGTCAAAATCCATTGAAGGATGTTGATTCTAGAGTGTTCACAAGGATGTTACGGAAGGATGGAAGCGTTACTATACCTCTTCGCAACTTCGGTGGCGAGGGGATAATTAAACACCATAACCCAAACCCCTTAAATTCCTGGTTTATCCATAACTGCAGCTAGTCATTTGGACTAGTCTATTACTTATCTGCTGCCCGGACAAAGACCATTTCATGACGATGGTTGCATATATTGAAATACAAACAGTACTGGTAACCAATGCTTTTTAAAAGTCCAAAACAAGATGAACTGTGAGCTAATGCTCACCTATGATACCCCCACTCTTTGGCAAACAGGAAGTAGGAATCTGATGGGTCAAAAAACACTTCCCACATTATGGGGTACCTATATGAAGCTTGTGACCAAATATCAGATTTCTGCCATCAATAGTTGCTGAGAAAAATGCGACGCAAAATGAGCATATATGTTCAATGTGTATAAAAATCAACAAAGTCGGCAAACAGGAAGTAGGAATCCGATGGGTTCAAAAACGCTTCCCACGATATGGGGTACCTATATGAAGCTTGTGACCAAATATCAGATTTCTGCCATCAATAGTTGCTGAGAAAAATGCGACGAAAAATGAGCATATATATGTTGAATGTGTATAAAGATCAACTATGTCGGCAAACAGGAAGTAGGAATCCGGTGGGTTCAAAAACGCTTCCCACGATATGGGGTACCTATATGAAGCTTGTGACCAAATATCAGATTTCTGCCATCAATAGATGCTGAGAAAAATGTGACGAAAAATGTGCATATATGTTCAATGTGTATAAAGATCAACTAAGTCGGCAAACAGGAAGTAGGAATCTGACGGGTCCAAAAACGCTACCCACAATATGGTATACCTATATGATGCTTGTGACCAAATATCAGATTTCTGCCATCAACAGTTACTGAGAAAAATGCGACGAAAAATATCTTGGACGGACGGACACAGGTAAAACATTATATCCCCCTCCCCTTCGGGGAGCGGGGGTATAATAATATTTACAAATGGTAAAAGAAGCCCATTGCGGTGATTATTAATATAAAATCTCAATATTCTTTAGTGCTCCGGTCATTGAACGGCTATTAGAGCAATCCCAGTTAGAAAAAAATACATCAAGTAGTTTATTGTCACCAATAATTGATCATCAGTGGATGTTGGTTGGTTTAACGATCATTGACCCTGAAAACTTAACAGATTCCTCATCACAATTATAAGAAGTCCTTTTATTTTCACAGAGTATTTCTATCTATCAAAATTAGAAGAAAAAAAAATTTGACTGGTTTGTTAACGTAGGACATCAACTTTTAAAAATGGACAGTGTTCAGTATCATCTGTAAATCTAAGTTCAGTGATGGTCACTGGTAATTATCCATTTTTAATCAAGGATTCAAGGAGTGTATGAAGAGCTTCGGATAACAGGATCAATATATATATTGAGGTGCATAGGCATAATGTATTGAAAAGGCAAATCATTTTCGAAAACAGGATTTGTTTTCCTTCATTTTATTATTATTCATTTATCTGTACATTTGTTAAGTTTTATACATAAAATACCAGTACCTTAACCCGGCCTTGCTGAATTATTAAAACAGGATTGGTTTTTTTCTAACGAAAAATCAAAATACATTGTCATTGTAGCATTAGCATAATGCAATTATGTACTGAGGATTGCATACAAAGATTGGTTCCAAATTCATCAAACAGTCAAAGATTAGTAATAAATAACAGACACAGACATGTGCACAGAGAGAAAGACAGACTTAATATACACTATATACCACTCCACCGCCCAGCTAGCACAGCGAACAAAACCTTTTTGTTTCAAAATAAATTCTTTAAACATGCAAGTATTCTGTACAAGGTTAGGGAAACAATAAAATTATTCAGAAATAAAACATATTAAAAAAAACTTAAAAGGACCCATGTAAAGCAATATTTTCTAGTAGGGGCCATCTCAAAACATTTAGTAGTAGACTTGATATCAGTAGTTTGGCATTAATCAGTTCCACATTTTCATCAATTTTAAATATTCAGTCATAGACAATGCCAGCCATTTTGGATTTCCGAATTGCACAAAAAAAACCCAGACATTTGGCTGGAGATAATCTTAGTAAAGCTTCTAAAGTTGTACTTCTATGTTTGTATAAATTTGGTCCAGAGATTCAAAGTGTTAAGAAATGGCAACAATCTATTAAAAATTCAGTCTGTTGTATATCTTTATATCTAAATTTTATTCTTTGGCGATAAAATGACATTTAACAACATCCCATAAAGGGTCACATTTAAGGCAGCAATATTGGACAAGTAAAGCATCATATGAACGTGACCTGTTATGGAATCGTCAAAGAAAAAAACATTTGAAAAGGATGCAAGAGACATCTAATTTTAATTAGATTGAAATGGTAATGGAAATGGCTAAACTAGAGGCTCAGGTGAGCCTGTATCGCTCACCTGACATAAATAAGTCCTCTTAAGAATGTCTGCATGCTGAATACATCTAAGTTACTATTCAAATCCCATACTGCCATAGGGTTCTATGTTAAAACTATGTCTGCTCATGGCAGCCATCTTGGATGGAGGTCGTGGTCACCGGACACAATTTTGAAAGTATACTACCCAAGGACCATCCATGCCATGTTTGCTTTAAATTGGCTGACTGGTTTCAGAAGAGAAGACTTTTAAACAATTTTCCCATAGGGTCCTATGTTAAAACTATGTCTGCTGATGGCGGCCATTTTGAACCGAGATCGGGATCACTGAACACAATTTTGGAAGTTGACCACCTAAGGACCATCGATGACATGTTTGCTATATTGGCTTACTAGTTTCAGAGGAGAAGATTTTAAAACATTTTTTCCCATAGGGCCCTATGTTAAAACTACAGTATGTCTGCTGAAGGTGGCCATCTTGGATGGAGGTCAGGGTCACTGGACACAATTTTGAAAATTGACCACTTAAGGACCATCCATGCCATGTTTGCTTTAAATTGGCTTACTGGTTTCAGAGAAGAAGATTTTTAAATATATTTCCCATAGGGTCCTATGTTAAAACTATGTTTGCTGATGGTTGCCATCTTGGATGGAGGTCGGGGTCACAGGACATAATTTTGTAAGTTGACCACCTAAGGACCATTCATCCCATGTTTGCTTTAAACTGACTTACTGGTTTTAGAGGAGAAGACTTTTAAACATTTTTTCCATAGGGTCCAATGTTAAAATTAAGTCGAGTCATGGTGGCCATCTTGAATTTCCGATCAGCAAACGATTCACAAGTTTAGTACAGGACCACCCAATGATCATTCCTGCAAAGTCACAATTCAATTGGCTTAGTGGTTTCTAACAAGAAGATTTTTTAAATTTCGACCAATCAGAACACATTATGGGCCCTGGCAGCCATGTTGGATTTCCGATCAGCGCCAAAAACAAAAATCTTGTATATGACCATCCAATGAACATTTCTGCCAAGTTTGATTCAAATCTGTTTTGTGGTTTCAGAAAAAAAGATGAAAATGTGAAATTCCCATAGGGTTCAATGTTAAACTAAGTCGAGTCATGGCGGCCATCTTGAATTTCCGATCGGCAAACGATTCACAAGTTTAGTACAGGACCACCCAATGATCATTCCTGCAAAGTCACAATTCAATTGGCTTAGTGGTTTCTAACAAGAAGATTTTTAAAATTTCAACCAATCAGAACACATTATGGGCCCTGGCAGCCATGTTGGATTTCCGATCAGCGCCAAAAACAAAAATCTTGTATATGACCATCCAATGAACATGTCTGCCAAGTTTGGTTCAAATCTGTTTTGTGGTTTCAGATAAAAAGATGAAAATGTGAAATTCCCATAGGGTCCAATGTTAAACTAAGTCGAGTCATGGCGGCCATCTTGAATTTCCGATCGGCAAACGATTCACAATTTTAGTACAGGACCACCCAATGAGCATTCCTGCAAAGTCACAATTCAATTGACTTAGTGGTTTCTGACAAGAAGATTTTTAAAATTTCAGCCAATGAGAACACATTATGGACCCTGGCAGCCATGTTGGATTTCAAATCAGCACCAAAAACACAAATCTGGTAGAGGACCATCCAGTGAACATTTCTGGCAAGTTTGGCTGATTTCTGTTCAGCGGTTTCAGAGAAGAAGATTTAAATGTGAAAAGCTAACGGACGGACGGACGACGGACGCTTACCCATGACAAAAGCTCACATGGCCTATGGCCAGGTGAGCTAAAAAGGGAATATGCAAATGAGACCCTGATTGATGTGTTTTATTTTACCTGGTCTAAACAGATGACAGAATATTATAGATGTCCCCTGTTCATCAAAAAGAATAACTTATTTTATATATCGGGTGGGAAAATGAATAGAAAAAAAAGAAAAAGAAAAAGAAATCTTTCAAAGAGAGCTGCACGACAGTGTTTAATTCCTGTTTTAATGTTGATATAAAAAAAAAGAACGAAATACAAAAAATTAATCTATCATTACATAACTTAAAATTCTATGAATACATAACTTGATAACACGACACTAAAATATTCATCTACCAAAGTTATTAATCAGTCTAAATCAAATTTCTCTGCCTTCTTTTTCATCTCAAACAGATAGCCATCTAGAATTATTCATATTTTACAGGTATGATTGCCATAAAATCCATGACAAAAGAAATGTACATCTTATCATCATTTTTCACCGATTCAGATAATTTTTATAAATTTGCATTTTTCCAATCTTGCAAAATTTTATATAAAGTACATTAAACTAATTCAAATTTTTGTGTTTAATTTTCGTGGTATATGATTTTATGGGACTTGGTGGCTACAATTGTAGAGAATAGTTGGATTAATACCTAACTTTACAATCAGTGCCCAGCACTACTTGCATTTCGTGAGTTTGAATCCCGCCCTTGTGAGGTACGATAGTTTGTGCTTGCGAGTGATTTGCTTTAGTGGTTTTCTGTGGGGGTAAAAAAAAAAAGGGGGGGTGCATTAGGTCAAACTGGGTACAGTGGTGATGTTGGAGTGTAAAAAAAACCCATTCATATATTCCCTCAGTATGAAAACCATACCCATTAATAAATTTGGAGGTAAAAAATTATATCCATTGCTATATTAATCAGTTATAGGTGACCCATTCATATATTAAGACTAAAATCCAAACCACACACACATAGACCAATTTTGCACCTGATCGTGCTAATTTATATAAAAGAATTCGTCTTGGCAATTAAAAAGCTGCATGGTCTTGCAGAAATATGATCAATTGATATATCATAGCTTAAAAATCCACACCCATTAATATATTGCAGAGGAAAATGTAAAACCAAATCATGTATTTGAAAGCTGAAAAAGTTAAATAAAGTCAAGGTCGACTGGTTTTTGGTCAGCTATAAAATTTGTTCATGCCATACAAGAGTACCAGACTTTCGCTGGCCAATGAAAAAGGGTGACTCTTCTTGCCTGTTTGGCTTGCATTGTTTACAATTGAGAGGTCAATAGTCATGACGATAATAAGCGATTGGTAATGGAAAAAATAAACGCTGTCGTTGTCACCAGTCTTCACGAAAAACTTTTTGACCCACAAGCCATTCGGACTTCTTGAGTTGTAGAATTCAGGAGTCCGAATGCAAATTTACTGGCCCAAATAAAAACAAAAATAATTTCACATGTTTATTATTATATCAATTTGCAGCTAATTGTCTATTCTATCACAAAAATATCAAGCTTTTCCTGCAGTGGTTGCTTTCAACCAAGGGCTACCAATTTTCCATTTCTTGTTTTAGTTAACTTAACTGTATATTTTTATTTTTCTGAACATTGTTTGCTAAAACAAGTCTGCTTTGAAGTAAACATTTTGTAGAATTTATTCTTTTATATAAATAAAGCAAAGTATTTTATTTAAATTCACAGAGAAATAACAATTTCAGTGGATCTTTTCAACCATTTGTCAGGAAAAAGCTTGTAATATTTGTCCATTTCGAAGGTTTCAATATTTCCGAAAAGCCTAAATCAAGTCCTCTATCGTATTTTGCACAAAAGACAAGTTTAAATTTGGCGTCAAATTGATATCCGATAATTGTTATGTGTCCGGTCTGGAGTGATTCTTGTTCTTATATTTCAAATATTGATATTTTCGTTCCTTAAAGCGTTTCTGAGATTGCAACTTTAATTTTGTCAATGTCCTTAAACTTCCATCATTTCATGGAAGAACGATAAATGATACAATAAAAAGAGTTTTGATCTGGCGTTTCACTTTAGTTTTAATCAAAATAAATTATGGACAAATTGGAGATCAAAAGGACTCTTTTATAAAACAAACCCAGATTATTATGGGATTACGCATTTTTTTATCGCATTTTTTTATCCTCGATACATAAAAAGTAGCCGGCGGCAGTGAAGTGTAGACGTCGAATTTCGGCGACATCCGGCTTCAAATGAAAGCCCTGATCAAAGTCAAACTTGTCAGCTTTGTGGATTTAACTGTTTCAGATCATTTACACAATGAATTTTATCTGGATACAAATTCTATACATTACATCACGTACAACACCCGAAATCATATATACATGGTTTATCAGTGGAAGTTATGAAATCACAGTGAATTCTATCTAGCATGACAACAAATCGTTCTAATGCACAACATGTGCATGTATTACCGCCATTGTGTATGCATATTCACACACTGAATAATTTAAATTGTTGAACAGACAGCTCATCTTATTGAAAGTTATTGATATTGTGCATGGGGTACTTGCCATACAAAATGCTGCACCCTCTGTATAACTTTTTTAACATGATACATGTACAGGTACATTACATCAAATGATCAATGACTGGTGAATATTTATTTATTGAAATTTAATTTCTTTGTAGATGTTTATAATGCATTAATTCAAAGAACACAGACATTATTATATCGGTTGATGGTGGAATATGGTATGAACAGAAGGTGAACAAGACACGATATGATCTGAAGGATCATAACAGGGCTCCCAAACAATGGATATCAATTTGCAACATCATAATCTACTTGGAAAACAAATTTTGCCCAAATCGAGAGGATTTTTGTATTTTGGTGGCCATTTTGGATTTAAAATGGCCACCATAGCAAACCAAAATGTCGCCATATGGTGCAGCATGTCTTACTCCCTGTAAATATCCATTTCCACTGAAATCTTTTCATTTTTGAAATTTTAACAATTTATTTTGAAATGGTGGCCATTTTGAAAATTTCAAAAACAAAGTGTCAAGTTTCAAAAGGATCCGCTGTACGATTTAACATTTTTTGCACCTTGGTTACCATGGCAACGGCCACCATTTTGAATTTTTTTCAACCCCCCAAAAGCTGCCACACATTATGGTGGATATTCCTACAATGTTTCATGAAGTTTGATGAAAGGAATTCAATTTTTTTTTAATCCCCCCTTTTTTGTTTCCATGGCAACTGCAGCAAAGTTTGTCCAACTGATTCCGATTTTTTTTGGCTTATCTCGTTCCACTAGATGTGGATGTTGTTCCTATTAAGTTTCATCAATTTCTGTTCAGCGAGTAACCTGCTATGATCATTTTTGTGTTTTTCAATTTTTTTGCATTTTGGCCGTTTCCATGGCAACGGCAGCCATTTTGAAAAAATCAAAACTTAAAAGCACAACTTCACATGGCATATGATATTCCTACAAGGTTTCATAAAGTTTGATCAAGGCATCTCCGAGAAATGTGTCGGACAAACTTTTGACGGAAGAAAGAAAGAAAGAAAGAAAGAAAGAAAGAAAGAAAGAAAGAAGAAGGAATAATAATAATAATAATAATAAGAAACGGAGCAAACACAATATGTCTCCCAAACTTGGGAGCCATAATAAGGTGCTGTCAGCTGCACGGAATGAATCGACAACCGAAACAATACCATTATTACCTGCTACAGGATGGCAAAAGTTTCTGTCAGGTACCAATCCAAAGGGTTTTTGTTATGGCAGGATATATGAACACATTATTCAAACTGCACGGGTCTATCAGAAAAATGCAAATAATTCTGACAGTGAAGAGGACAATTTGACAGACTTTAACAACTTCAAAACCGATGTTAAAGGGTCGTCAGTACTTTACGAGTGGACATGTGAAGAACATTGTAAATATTTCAAAGGGCAACCATTTCTTTATAAAAGCAAATGTTATGGGGTCATATACACAGAATCAGACATATTATGTTTCTGTAACTCTTGCCTCAACGTCTGGGATAGTATTAGACGCATCCTGTTATTGTAAGGCATCAGCAATGGGAAGGTGTAATCACATTGCAGCACTTTTATATGCATTAGAAGATTATACACTACAGTTTGGATATGAAAGCGGACAGATTCCGTAATTATAATCCTCTGGGATTCTCTTTTCAAATGGATGATTCAAAATTCATTAATGAATTTGTATCAACACTGCCACAATCTGGATCAAACTCCGTGTGTGATCAAATTCTTGAAATTGACTATCCCGATTATGTTGTTGACGTAGACAATTTGCATTTAAGAACGAACTCAGCAATAACACTGATGAAGTTGGATGGGCAAAATCCCTACGAAGTTCATAATACACTAGGACAGACCGAATCATCAGTGTGGTTCAACAGTCATAACTGTCGAATAACTGCTTCAATGGCTAAGGAAGTCAGTTGTGTCAAGAGTGGAAGGGCGAGATATAAACTGCTTGAGAAAATCTTATGGGGCAAGAAACTACCAGAGTTGAAAAGTTGTAATGTATGGAAGAGAAAATGAAGACTTGGCATTCCAGGAATATGTAAATACAAACGATATTACATGTAATGATAAAATTACAAAGAGTGGTTTTTGGATAGATCCGGCTTATCTCGAGTTAGGATGTAGTCCTGATGGATTGATTGATGATGAAGACAATCAATTGAAAGGTGTACTAGAAATCAAGTGTCCAATTGTTCTAAAAGAAATCACTTATGCTACAAGATAATGAACAATTCTATTGTTTTGAAAGAATCACACAAATATTAGTCCAGATGTAGATGGGTATCTTGGGTGTAAACTTTTGCGACTTTGTCATATGGTCAAGTGTTAAAACAGTGAGCCAAAGAATTACCTTTGACTTGAATTATTGGGAAAAACTGCGAGATAAACTGCTTTCTTTTCATCACCGCTGTCTGATGCCGGAGTATTTAGAAATGAGGGTACCAAGAAAACTGTTGCCCATAGAAATTTAATTTTAAGGAAATGTAATTCTAGAAATTCTTTATCTCAATATTTCACATTTAATTTTGTTTTATAGTTCATTATTATTTCCATTTTTAAAATAAGTGTTACATTTGTTTTACAATTCAAAATAATCTCTGTATGTTAATAATTAATGCAGTTTATCCCCCACTTTTGTCAAAATTGTGTCTCAAAGATCAGAGGAAAATTTATTCAATTAACACTTATTGTTTATCCGTCACAACTGGACTTGACAAGCTTTTAATAAAGTATAATTTAGTTAATTTGGGATATAAAAACTATAACACAAATTGTTATTTAAACCACCATTGGGCATATTTATCATTAATCCTGTCAAGCAGTCATTTTTAATTATTGTGTTTGATTTTTGTATTGTTGTTTTTATTGTGGTATTCAGTTTGGTGTTGACCGTTGAAATATACGGCTGTAAATAAAATATGGAAAACTTCTAGCGATTTTTGATTTTTGATACGACAAATAGCTAGTTCCCCAGAAATACGTTCGTGTGATATCGGGTAGCAAAAGCCCCTGTCATAAAAGCTTTTATTGTTGATCTTCATCTTGAAGTCTCATGAAACTGTTGAGCAATCATGAAACTGGTTTAATCCTATGAAGAAATTAAGGGAAATATGAGGAAAATGCAGACGAGACAACAACCCGAAACAATCAAACAAAAAAAATTCAAAAAGAGGTTGCCATGCAGTCTTCAACAATGAACCCAAACCCACACTCCAAAGCGAATTCTGAATATCCCCATAAAGAATATTGTGAATAAATTCGACAAACACCACAAACATACAATCAAAATAAAATATATGCCTGTCCTAAGCCAGATTTATTTGTCTATTTTATCTTTGTTTTATGTCGGACTAGAGTTTTCGCTTCGGCATTACTTGGTCTGGTGTTGATCGATTCACATCCATTTTATTTTAGCTTGGGGCCATACAAAGATCGTCATACAGGGTGGATTTCGTCCATTGTTGAAGACTGATCGATGATCTCTGTATAAGAACACTAAATTCAAAGAACATGAAGAATAAAAATAAATTGAGACATTCAAGTATAATTTATTTTACAAGTGGGCTTTGATAATTTACTAAGAATCCAATGATATGTACAATTTCAGTGGCAACAGATTTGAGACTTAACGGTATTGTTGTGCCAATGATTTTGAATTTCTTCATACGCTCAATGGCTCTTTCGACATGTATTCTAACTCGAGCTATTCGCTTTGTCAATATCTCTTCCTGTGGTGTAAGACGATCTCTTCCAGATAGAAATTGGGGTATGTTGAGGTCTATTTTCCGTGGATCGAGTATATCCCTTATTAAGAATCCCCCGTCAGCAATAAGTCTCCTGGATCTAACAAGTCAACAAGACCTGACTTGACAGTAATATCTTTGTCTGATATGCTGCTTTCATAAACATCAGATAAGAATGTTATAGCTCCTGATGGTGATATTCCCACTAAACATTTCAATGTTGGATGATTTTTGTATGAAGAATACATATTTCCTTGCTCTGCAAAATTTCTAGATGACTGGACAAATATTTCAAAACAGTCTATTACAACACAGGTATTCTTGAAGGATTTAAAGCAAGCTGGTAAATGCTTCTGAATCAGTTCTCTGGATGGAAATATTTTTACCCGAATACCACTGGTTACTTTAAACAGATACTGAATCAAAGTGTTTATTATGGATGAAACTGTACTTATACTGATTTCATATCTATATGCTAGGTCTTTGTTAGGAAATCTTTGTCTTAGTTTCATGAGCATTATAATCATTTGACTTCTAGGTGTAATTTTGTTTTGTTTCATTCTATTTTTTCTTAGTTTCTTTGGAGATTTTGTTTTCTTTCCTTTCCAATACCTTAATTCGTATACATTCCCCACCTTTTCCAAAACATATAGATGATTAAATTGGTTCACTGTTATTCCTGTATAAAATTTGAAAAGTTTTTCTTTTGTTGCCCAAGTATCGTCAAACTTCTTTTCATGTCCTTTTCTGATGGGGCTTTTTACTTTTGCTTGAATTTCATTTTTTCTGATCCTGCATTCTATTTTATTGGCTAAAACATCACTACAGGTAAAAGTAGTTTGTGTCCCTAAGTTCTGAATTGGCATTGCAGTGTAAATATGCTGTTCTTGTCCATGGTCTTCATGTTCCTGTAACACAGTAAAATATAATAAAATTAGAAAATATGTGTGTTAATTAAGAAATGTATCTAAATATACATTGTACATATACCACTTAACTATAATTACTGTTAGCTGTGTTTTTCATGTTGATTGATTTTCATCAAAATTACAAAAAGTAGATCATTAAAATTAAAAGGAAAGCTAAACATTTATTATGGAATAATTTACCAGAAAATTATGAAAATTAGACATCAGGTGTTTTTGGATGGTAGGTAATACTGCAGAAGCCTATTCACCATGTTCACTATTGTTTGTTTTTTGTTGGGTCCATTAAGAGCTTGCTTTGCAGTGCAGGGTAGAAATAAGACTACAGACAACCTGTTTTTGAATTTAATTTGGTGATTGTTCTGTTTTAGTGAAATAGACTTTTAAAATATTTCAATAAATTATTACAAACTTGAGTGCATGTTTGATGCTCATTTGAAATACTGCATGAAGTGTCAGAAGAAGTACTAGCAGGTTGGTCAGAAGTACAAGTAGATGTAGGTTGTGATACTGCATCTTGCATTGACGATAAAGCCTCCAAAATTTCAAACAAAACTTTCTTTGATACTGGAGCAGCTCTTGGAGTAGGTAGTTTTCTTTTTCTAGAGAACCGTTCAGTCTACAATTAAGATAACAATTTTAAAAATATTTTTAAATATTCAGACAAAATAAAAATACAAGTGTTCTGTCCAGAAGTGATATGATCCCTTTCTCTTTCAAAAATATCAAGTTGGTAGCATTTTTTTCCCTTTTTATATCATTCTTTATTCATATATAGCACTAGTAACTACCAAATTCTGTTTTTGTTTCCTGAAATATTCTCTTTTCAAAGAAGAAACTAAACTTTGTGTCAGTCTTCTGGCCATACTTATTGGCAAGCATGTAAGTATATATACATCAAAGGACATATTATTTCATAATCCTTTTGGCAATTTAAGAATATTGCATCATGCTGTTATTGCAATCTCCCAGGAACTTCATACATCTTGACTTGATGGTAATCTGAACTTCCGATAATTGATTAAATATTTGAGAGGAATTTCCACACACCATAATTTTTTTTTATTGATGATAATATATAAGAATTCATATTCTGTTACGAAAAAGAATAAATTACAATACTGATTTTTATTTTGTTAAAAAGAAAACTATACTTTATAAGAGATGGAAATCGGCACTTTTTCATGCAATCGAATCACGACTATATTTTGTCATACCTGAAACGGTGTATATGTTGCTGGTATTGGGTCCGGGTGTTGCTCCGTAGGACCTTGCCCTCCTACAAAATGTTTGGAACAAATATACGTCCATCGTGTGACTTTTTCCACAGTAAAAAGTTCACGACCACATGCTCGAATCCAACGTTGACATTTTTCCAAGTTTCGCTTTGGTTTGGGAAACGGGATCCAAAAAGACACCTTTCACGTGTTCACGATCTGAATATCTACTATCGCTATTGCATGTTCCGTAGGAACAGTGTCTTGTAGCACCGTGGGATTTCTTTTTTTCTCCGACAAAGTTCTGTTTTTCACTCGATTCTGCATCATCGGCCATTGAAATATGTAGTACAGACTGGCATTGTTTGTACTACATTCTGAAACCCGAGTCCAAGAGATAATTAGGGGAATATATTTTTAGCGCTTATCAGTAACCGTCGATCTCTGCTATAGGGAGAAGACTTCCTCTATTGTAGAAACTGGATGTGGCTTCTTTGGCATCCAGTGTACTATTCCTCTCAAAGTGACGTCCACTGGATAAACAACAGCCTGTGTATTGTGGTCAAAAAGATTGCATAATAAATTTCAATTTATTTGGATAAACAGAACTTAAGTTATTGATCAAGAACCTTAGGAAAAAAAAATTTTGGGGAGGGCAAACCGTGGGGCAATATTACAGCACGGAAATAGTGGTGACTCCAAACTCAAACTTGACCTGCCTTTTATGGTCCCTAAAAATGTATATAAATTTTAAATAATTTAATTTCCAGGACGAAATTATGTTATTGAGCAGAAACCAAAATTTGATATTTTTTTGGAAAATTAAAGGGACATAGACTCCAAAACAGAAATAACTAGTATTACTGTGAGCACAGCTCACTATGATATACCCCCCGCTCCCCACATCTGTCCAACCTATTTCCATAACCAAAACATTACTGATTGTTCCGACCAAAAATGAAAGGGACCCTCCTCTCTTCACCGGTAAGCTCCTGATAAAATTTCAAAACATTCTGAGAAACACTACTCATGTTATCATACGACATAGGGTAAAAATCCTATTTTCCGTCATATCAAGTCCAATAACTCTGGAACAGCAAAAGTGAAAATCGTCAAAAAAGAAAGGGATCCTCCTCTCTTCACCAGTAAGCAGCTGATAAAATTTTAAAAGATTCTAAGAAACACAACTCAAGTTATCGTACGACATAGGATTTGTCTACAGACGGACGGACATGGTGAAACCAGTATACCCCCCTACAACTTCGTTGCGGGGGGTATAAAAAGCAAACATCAGAAATCAAACCAGTCCTATCTTTAAATGGTCCTGGAACTTTTGCATAAATTTAAAATGATTTGATTTGGGTGAACTTAAGCTATTGAGTGGAGACCAAATGTGGGGTGTATGGACGTATGGATATGTCCCCGACAGCTAGCAGCAGGGCATAAAAATATCAAGAAGATGGATGTTGTATAAGGCCAAGTTTACACTTGGTGAAAAAAAGATCGATCTTAAATTGAATCGATCTAATTAGAGCCGTTTGCATTTACACTTAAAACGAGTAAATCGATCGCGATCGAACTAAATAAAACCGATGCGCTTACACTACATCTGCACCAATAACAAATATGACCTAGATAACTATTTATGTAAATAAATGTTCCTATTTTTATCTACACAGCATGTGTTTTCCCCGCCTTTATAGAAATGGCATTCCTCGTGGATAAACAATGGACGAACTTATCTAAAATGTACACTTAAGGTAGCAAACTTATGTTTTTCCTTATGTTTCTTTCGTGGTTAATTAATCAGAAATCAATTGAAATGAAAAGAAATCGCGATAGAAGAAGATTCTTGAGAATGAAAATTAGACAGAGGGCGAAAAGGTTACATCTGTGTAAATTCCGCAAGATGATGCAAAGGCGAAGGCAACTATCGTTGTTATCTAACATACCGTCATTAAGTCTCAAGAGGGTTTACAGAACAACTCGTCTAATCTTTCGAAGTATGTAAATGTTTTTCTTTTTCCTCTCGACTTCTTATTTTGACATTTTATTTGAAAATATTGTGTCTTCAGTCTTTTGATTCTGGCTCAACAATCCTCCGCTGATCTTGAAAATTCCGGAAGCCTATCTTTAATGTCTTGGCATACTCTATTAAAAAGGCCTATATTTCTCTTAGGTGTTGTATCCAATTGCTGTTGGGCATGATCATCTCCCCACAGTTCTATCAACAAAACTGTTTTGTCGTGAGTCCAGGAATATCCTCTGACCGCCATTGTTTTCCTAATCATAAATATTCTTAATAATACACGTGTATTTTTCGCGCCAAGCATGCGCATATGAAGTTTCACTTTATTTAGTTCGATCGCGATCGATCTTGTGCATTTACACTTAACGTTAGATCGATGCAAATAAGATAGATCTTTTTAAGTCTACCTCTGGAGCTGGACTTTGTTAGATCGATCTAAACTTTTTACACTAGACAAAGATCGATCTTTTTTGCATCGATCTTCTTAAGATCGATCTATTTGTGCAAGTGTAAACGGGGCGTAAGACTGAAAGATGTCATTCACCTTCTCAAGCCAAGACTTGCACAAAATACATTTAGGATAAATTATCAGATATCTGTGGGTTGTAAATTAAAATCATACATAACAGGCATGGTTTTAATTTCAAACTAAGGAGTGTTTTGCCAAACGCATGATTAAGCTCATATTTCATCCATTAATCTCCCATCGAGATACACAGACTAATCTCCCATGGAGATACACAGACTTATCTCATCCAAGTGCCACAGATACAGAAACTGTAAAATGTCATCAGGTTCCTGCTACCCAAAATAGAACTGAGGGAAAGTGGCTAAATGTCAAGGTCAAGCTATCAACATATTCTTGTTGCATCAATATAGCTACTCCTTGGGTCAGTTGGGTGTTATATTTAAACAATAGACAGCAATGTCCAGGGGCTCAATAGAGGGAACAAAATCAATAATCCTTCAAATCAGGCCTAGTTTCAATTGAATTTTACATTTCAGATTCATATTCTATTTCTTATCATATTCTAGTATTATCATCTCTATCATTATTTAAAATACTCTGCAACAGCTAAGCTGCATCTTCAAAGAAAAAAAAATGGAATGATAAAAAACTGATAAAATAATTATGAGCTCCCCACTTTAACCCTCACTATTTAAGCACATTGCCTGATCTAATATCTTTAAATCAACATTTAAACTCCTGTCTAATTAAACATTTTTTTATCATGTGTAACAAAATATAATTTAAATTACGTAATATATTCAGCTACTATTTTTTAATAGTTATTCATCTTATTGTGGAATCACACTGAAGTCTGGTGACTTTACCACCAATGGTATGGCTCCATTACTCATTAAAAATTGGCAACAATAAAAGAAACTATGTTGGGGGGAATATCTTTGTTGTCTTCTTTTTTTTTTTCTTTTATGACATTTACTATTATTTTTATACAAAACTGTAAAATGTTGGTGGTTGAAATGGAGCCTGTAAATGTACACCTGGTATAAACAGTCACTCAAAGTAGTCATAAAACAGTTACATCACCTGACAATCTGGATCATTCATAGATCTTTCCTAGACAAGACTTAGCTGAAGAAAAATCTATGTATGTAATAATAGATGTTGGTTCTACATGAAGAACTTTTTTGTGGACTATTTCTGAAAGGTTCTTGTTCAAATGGCACAGTGGGTTTCAATGACATTTTTTATTTTTTTATTTCCCATTTCAGCCAATCAAGCTATATATATGGCACAATAAGTGTCAGATTGGATTGAACTATAAACTTTCTGAGGACCCCTAAAAATGCAGTAAAATTTAATGAAAATTAAGAAAGTTAATAATATGAGAAACCAAAATACAAGATGTCCTACAACATGAACAATGATGACAAAAAAAGGCATCATGAAATGGAAAGTTGATTTTCGCTGTCCTTTAAAAATTTCTATGTGGCTGACATTGACGACTTTGCAACGTAAGATTCCAAAAGATGAATTTCGACAAATAGTCAGAAAAAAATCACATTACTGGCATGCCAATTTCAAATAAAATAGAAATAGAAATTGAATAGGTAAATATGTGAATTTTTTTTTTAGACCTGTTGAATTTGTTAATGTCATTCATCACCTATTATTTTTTTTACACACACTCAAATCTCTCTCTCTCTCTGTATATAAATCACCAACATTTCACAGCCACAGCAATCGTTATTTTTGGCACCTAATATCATGGAAATAACAATTGCATAACATGATATGATTCAAAAATATGGGGCATTGTATGTTTTCTCTATAATGGTCTAAATGATCAATCAGCCCTACAGTTGTGGCAATACTGAATGTCTGTTCAGAACAAAACAGGACTCTTTTTTTTCGAGGACCATCATCCAAGATTTGGTTCAAATGACATATTTTTTTCTTAGCCAAAAACGATTTCACCCTTTTTTAATTGCGGTCCCCAACACCACAATTGGCAATTTAATGCTGTCAAATGCTAAAGTGGGAATTTTTTGGCCACGAGTATTTCTCTCAGAGAACAGTATATTTGTATTATAATTCATTATTATTATTTGCAATCATTTAATTATCAAATGATTAGAAGCAATTGTTCACTAAACTGCTCCCTCCCCACCCCCCTATAAGTTGTAGTGAGTGAGTGATTGTTGTTAAGGCCAAATAAACAATTTATCAGCTATTTCAATGGTGATATACAAGTTGTAATAAAAACATTTAATTTACATTTTATCACCACTGAAATATCTGGAAAATATATGTGCCACTGAAATCATTGTAATCACCTTGTTAAATTCATGTAGATTTTTCTGTCTACAATATAAGGACGTCTTGACATAAATTATTTGTATTTTTATATATAGTAACTTTAATTTTCATTTCTCAAGATACTGACTCTCATAAGCAATTGCTAAATGCAATAGTGCAACCCATGCCCCTTCCCAAGGTAGCTGCTGGACCACTGCATGAAACAAGTGCTCCTTATAGAAATGACTCAAAGGCATAGATCCTTTATCAAAACGATGGAATATGATATGTTAATCCATACTTTTTCCTAATAGTATATCAATGGTATATTATTTCATAAAATAACACACTATTTCTCATTTGGGTCATTTTCCAATCCTATTAGTTTACATAAATAATCATCTCGAAAAAACTTTTGATTATTTATCAGAACGAAAGTCTGTCGTAGTTTGCCTCAACTGAAAACGGTTTTCATTTAATCAACATTGCTATACAACTGGAACCCTTCTTTATATCCATTCATGTATATATTTCAATGACTGTTGCAGTTACGTTGTGCAAATGAACGATAAACCAAAAGTACAAAGAAAACGTCCATTTCCAGTATGATAAAACATCTCATCTGAGATAAAACATTACGCAGGTGGAACAAAAAAAATATGTCAATTTGATTTCTAATCTCAAAAATATTCTTGCACACTTGTTGGACACAGAAGTCCCAATTGGAGATAAATAAATTCTCATTGTAACAGATTAGGACACTTGTTGGAAACACAGCAGTCCTTAGAGAAGTCAAAGAAATTCTCAATGAAATAAATTACTTTTTAATCCATTTAATATATATATATATATATATTACATATATTTGCTTTCATAGTTTCAAATAAAATCAAACAAACAGTTAATCCAGCCGCACAACACTGTAGGGTTTTATCACAACCATGTATCATCTGAAAGTATTTCATTGAAGTCTATGACCCACTTTATCAGACCAAATTAAATTAAAACTGAAATTAAGTGAGGTAGTATATGCACATGTGCCCACCATAATCATGATAATCAATGTGTGGACCAAATCACAATAATCAGTGTGTGGCCCAAATCACAATAAATTCAATATGTGGACCAAATCACAATAATCAATGTGTGGCCAAAATCACAATAATCAATGTGTGGACCAAATCATGATAATCAATGTGTGGATCAAATCACAATAATCAATGTGTGGACCAAATCAAATAATCAATGTGTGGACCAATTCACGATAATCAATGTGTGGGCCAAATCACAATAATCAATGTGTGGGCCAAATCACAATAATCAATGTGTGGGCCAAATCACAATAATCAATGTGTGGACCAAATCATGATAATCAATGTGTGGACCAAATCATGATAATCAATGTGTGGACCAAGTACGGTGAGCCTAGGTTGTATGGTAATGGAGAAACTGACCTACAGGCGTTATTTATGAAAATTACATGTAAATTTGACAGTCAGTAGACCATGAAAATGAGGTCAAGGCTAGGTGACACATACATGGGAAATATGTACCCTTCATGATCAATGTGTGTACCAAGTATGGAGAGTCTAAATTGCATAGTAGTAGGAAAACTCACCTAACCACGAATACCTAAATTTTGTTAAGTCAGCAGACCATGAATATGAGGTCAAGGTCGGGTGACACATACCATGATCAATGTGCATACCAATTATGGGGAGTCTAGGTTGTAAAGTAATGAAAAAGTGACAATCATGAATACTCGACATAAATCTGACTGATGTTCAAGGTCAGGCGACACATACCTGGCTGACATGTGCACACATTTGACGAGACTAGGATGCATGGCAATGGAGAAATCTATCTAGAGACAAAAAGTTGGCATTGTTTAAGTCATCGCCACCACCACCTTTAGCAACTAAAGAACAGGCAAGATATACAGATTACAAACAGATTTGTAGTGAGCATCTCTGTGTTGCTACCCCCTCCTAACAACACCTCTTCATAAATATAAATGTGTAGTACAAACACAACTTCACAGTCAAAAACCCTGTTATAAATGTGTAGTATAAACACAACTTCAGTCAAAAACTCTGTTCATCCTCTTTAGAAGAAAATACAGACTAAACAAGAAACTACATATATAACTTAATTTGTGGTGAGAACCCAGTGTCACCCTTCTTACATAAATTAAACCCATAAATACAGTGACACCTGTCTAAACAGAACCTCCCTAAGACCAACTTTTGTATTTGGAATAGACAGGTGTTTGATTTGTAAAGGTTAAATTAAGAAAGATTTCCTACAATGGGACTTTATTTAATGTTTGGTTATAGACAGGATTCTGGTATATTCAGGGTTTGGTTTAGAGGTTTCACTGTATATCTTGAAAAAAAATATGTTACAAATAAATGCGTAACTGTCACATTTATAATTTTGTAATGAATACCATTCCCCCCTCCTCCAGGGGTTAATAAATCCCCTAGCCCGACGCCCGGGGCTAGTAATTTTCACATTTGGGCTAGCTGAAATAATCAGCTGTATGCCCGACGGGCTAGTAAAAATATATATCGGATATTGACAAACTTGTCAATATTCGTGTATCTACTTATATTCATATATGTTATATGTTGTTTAATCAGCAGCAATGTTTTATTTATTCAACCGCTAGCTTTTGTCGAAATTGAGAGCAAAGAAGGTAGAAAAACTGCGTATTCTCGTCATAAAACAGCTTCAACAAATGACGCCTTACTGGAAATTTCGAAAATGAGATACCGGAATCGGATTCCGGAACCGGGAACGACTATTTCTGGTTTTGCCGATAGTCAAAATTTTTTTTTTTAATGCCGAACGATCCTAGATTTTTTTGACATGTGACCATAAACACACATTTTTTTTTGGCCTTACAGTGACCTGTACTGTGGAAAATAAGTGAAAATAAAACGCAATACCAGATCTGAAAAGAAAGATAGTTAAACTAATATACATTGTACATGTTGTACAAGGGTTCAAGTCTGCAAGTCGGATTCATGAAATCACGGTATTGACCAGGACTAGTGGTTCATAGATTCGGGCTGGTAATATTTGGGAGTATGCTAGCCCTGGGCTAGTGAGGTGGTCCAAGATTTGTTAACCCCTGCTCCTCATTGCATTAAAGCATTGTGTACTAAAAGTACAACTTTATAGTGAAAACCCCTCATCTCCCTCAATGCTTGAATAAAAACAAGGTGTAATAGAAATACAAATTTGTAATGAAAACCCCCTCTCCCCCTCCTCAGAAAGAAATAGACTACAAATAAAACTTTGTAGAGTATAAACCCCTGTGCCCTTACAAATTTGTAATAAAAACTCTCCTCCACCTCTTCAGGAAAAATAACAAGACTACAAATAAAATAAACCCTTGTGCATCCATTACAACTATGTAGTGAAAACCTCCTCTCCCCCTCCCCTGGAAAAAATAGACTACACATATAACTTTGTAGTGATTATAAACCCCTGTATTCCCTTTACAACAATGTCGTGAAAACCCCTTTCCCCTTAGGCCAAAAAAAAAATATGCGTGCTTACGGTCACCCGACCGACCCTAATTTTTGCTAGCCACCCTATCAATTTTTACACAGAATTCGGATAACCATTTTTGTTTTTTAATCAGCAGCAATGTTTTATTTATTCAACCGCTAGCTTTTTGTCGAAATTGAGAGCAAAGAATGTAGAAAAAATGCGTAACTCTCATAAAACAGCTTCAAAACAAATGACGCCTTACCGGAAATTTCGAAAATGAAATACCGGAATCGGATTCAGGAACGACTATTTCCGGTTTGGCCGATAGTAAAATTTTTTTTTAAAAATGCTGACCGACCGACTAGATCTTTTGACATGCGACAGTAAACACACACATTTTTTTTTTTTTTTTTTTGGCCTTATCAGAAAAATAACCAAACAGTAAACACACATATCTTTTTTTTGGCCTTATCAGAAAAATAACCAAACTAGAAAAATAACTTTGTAGTGGTTATATACCCTTGTGCCTCCATTCCAACTATGTAAACAAAACTCCCTCTCCCCCCCCCCCCCCCCCCCCCCCTGGAAAAAAACAGACTACAAATACAACTTTACAGTGATAATAACCCCTTGTGCCCCCTTACAACTATGTAGTGATAACCCACTGCTCCCCTCCCCCCTTACATAAAAACAAACTATTCATCAACTGACATATTTTCTTATTATATAATCAAAGCATGGTTCTCATAGACTTACAGAAACATGTTACAACTCTACATAAACTTCACATATTTTAAGAAACTAATTTACACCACAAGCATGTGAAAAAGACTTCATTATTTTGTAACATTCCTTCAATTCTACAACAAAGTATGTAAGACAAATGTTATATGATATTGAGCCAATGGTACAGAAGAAATCTATCAAGGGGGGTCCTCATCATTCTACTTGTCTTGTTTATGTGTTTTCTTTACCTTTGGTTAGCATAACATGCCATGTGTCTATATTATCTAATTTAAGTTCCTTTTCAAATTTCTTATATATTATCTTATCTTAATCTTATCTGATACTATATTGACTTTTGTAATTGACCATCCATTCACAGCTAAGATAGTAGACAAGAAACAATGCATGCACCCCCCTCCCCCTTTTTTCCCATAAATAATCATTGACTCAAATCATATAATAAATCGTCATGTAATACCTCTTTATAAATAATTTATGATAGATAAATTTCTTGATGATAAACATCTTGATGTGTGTTCCTACTTATCCAGGTGTAACCTCTTACCTGAAAGTGCCCCCTCCATCATCTTAAACTCTCCATACACACAACAACATCCAAAAACAATGAAATATACACTGATCAGCTGGCACAGTTCACATCAGAGATAATACTGCCAGTGTTTAAATATATCTATGTCCTTGCCAGAACTGTCAAAAACTTTTATCACCTCTTGTATTTCATAAACAACATTTTTTTGCCTTTTTTTTACATTTTAAAAAAAGTAGTTCAAATATAAGACATTTTCTTTTTTTGTGATTAATTTCCTAAAAGTTGTGGCCTATCACTGGTGGTTAATGAAGAAGTTACAGTTTACATTTACACTATAGAAGGATAGGTTGAATACATTTCTTTTCATAAATAAATGAGATTTGGCCCTCGTGTGTTGCCAACAAAACTTAAATTTGCAAAATTTTTGTTAACATTTTTTGATATCATTTTTCCATCAAGGAAGAGATCTCATTTTAAAAACTTCTTTGAAAAATTTAAAGACAGGTATACACTTTCAAATCTGTGTAAATTTACACTATTAGCTGTGATAATAAAATATTTTTTACAAAGTATTTTATTTCCTTTCAAACAGAATGATAAACACTGGCTTTATTTTTTTTAATTTTTCTATTATTATTTAAAACTTAAAATTCCTACTGCTTTCAAGTGATAATTTTATATTCATGAAGTATCAAATCAAGCTGTATAATATTATTTGATAAAAGATATCAAGCTAATTTTCTGCACCCGTTTTATTTATCAAAGTGCTGAGGATACTGTTTGCAATTTCTCTTATTCTTAGTATAAATCTCTTATTCTTAGTATACAGTAGAGTTTGCTTATAACGAAATCAGGCTTATAGCGAAGTAAAGATAAATCCCTGGTCCCATCGCTATTTAAACAATGTATTTTTGAAGGCCTATTACAAATTTTTTATAACGAAGAGGACAAGATGTTGCACGCTACGTCGTGCTAAGAATACCCCCACTTGTTCATTTGTAAGTCGCACGGTAAACAGGAAGTAGATGTGCGGTAAACCTGGAAAGGGGAAACACGGTACAAGTCACCATGCCAAAGCCATATATCAAATATAAAATCATTTCTTCCAGTAGAAGCTGAGATAACTGTTACGAAAGTTTTCATTACGTCAAACATGAAAAATTCTAAGTCGCACTGTAAACAGGAAGTAGATGTGCGGTAAACCTGGAAAAGGGAGACATGGTACAAGTCACCATGCCAAAGCCATATATCAAAAATAAAATCATTTCTTCCAGTAGAAGCTGAGATAACTGTTACGAAAGTTTTCATTACGGCAAACATAAAAAATTCTAAGTCGCACTGTAAACAGGAAGTAGATGTGCGGTAAACCTGGAAAGGGGAGACACGGTACAAGTCACCATGCCAAAGCCATATAATAAATATAAAATCATTTCTTCCAGTAGAAGCTGGGATATCTGTTACGAAAGTGTGAACGGACTGACAAACGAACTGCAATATAGCCCCCCACTCTATGAGTGGGAGTATAATTTTAAACCCAAACAACATTTTTATTACTCAAAATTGACATGATATAACAAAGAAAATTGCTGAACAAACAAATCGTTTACCTGTCTTCGGTTAGGCACCAACGATTACATATTAGAATGGCCAAGTGCACTTGACACAGCCCTTATTGATAATTGAAAAATCAATAATCCCACCTTTGATGTTGTTAATGATGTCAATCAAGACTTTTCTTTAAAATATTCAAACAATAAAATAGGTATTAATGATGTGATTAACAAGTTGTCAATTAATAACACACACGCTAATTTATTGCATTAAAAATTAATAAAACGTAATCTAAATTTTAATGAATGGATGCACAAGCTAAAGAAATTTTAAAAAAAGTCACGCGTGAGATTAATTCATTCGCTATTGGTTTTTTTTCTTTGATGATAGACTCTTTAATTAAACAACAAACTGCGTGGTCTCAAGGTTCATCTAAATACCAAAAACAAAAGAAATGTACTCGTTCTGAAATTTTGATTAACCTGAGTTTTTATGTGTATATAATACCAAAAAGAAACAATTATTCTTCAAATTCAAATAAAAAAAAAGGAAAATGGCTACAATCTTAAAATTGGCCATTAAAAATATATATCCAAATTATCAGCATTATACCGATATCGATCCAAGTGTTAATACCCGACCTCATATTTCCTGTTTATAAAATAGATCGTGAACAATGTTGAAAAATTGTTTCTAAGGAACATTTGAAGATACCAAAGAGGTATTCAGAAGCCATAGTCTTTGAGAACTGTCTAAAGGATTAACTATTTTTTTACGATAAAGGCCCACTTTACTGTTCATCAGTTATCATAGCGTAATGAAACTGCCCGGGTCAGAACCAGATTTTTCTCTCTCTAAAATTACATGACCTCGGTGGCTCGAACTACCGATAACTAGAACAGATTTTGACAGTCCCTTCGAGTTCGAGCCAGCGAAGTTCTACTGAACGATTTTCAAAAGGGGAGGTAATTCTAAATTGTTTCTCTTATAACGAACGATGCCTATAACGAACTAAGATCGAGAGTCCCTAGGACTTCGTTATATACGAACTCTACTGTATATAGAAGTATATATATAATTAGTTGTCATGGGCCAGGCATATCTTCGAAATGTTTTTTCTTGGATATTTCTCAGGCCATGGTTGATTGATTGGTGTTTAACACCAACCTTGGCGCAGTATTTCAGCTATATCGTGGCATTCTGCAGCCATGAAAAGTACCTCTATCATTATATATTCCATAGATACCCTGTCAAATACTGAGATTTCCAAGTAAAAGAAAAATTGTATTTCACCCACTGGAATAACGTTTATTTCATTGCATGCCATCACAGTGAAAACATTAATTGAGGATGCTTCAATGAAAAAAGTTCCTTTTTTAAAGCAAACAAAAGTGTAAAATCTATGTAATAAACAGTATATCAGATATCTTGAATTCCGAATATAAAAAAAATCATTTGTAACAGAAAATGACGATTTGTGTCTTACTCGTGCACTAACACACACTGATGTGAATTACTACTTTGTTTGGTTACTCATGATTTATTTGATCTAGAATGCAAGAGTAATAGTTGATTTTGATTTTGTTTAATGAATATGACAAAAATAAAAATTCTAGTAAAACAGACATTGGTACACTTGGGAGGGTCAGTAAAGGCCAATACATTCATTTTTTCTGCTTTTAAAAATATTTTGAAGTTGGTTTTTTTCAAGTATTTCATTCAGAAAATAAAGGTCAAGTTTTTTCAGTGCCTTCATTCTCCAATACAAGTTAGGTTTTTTCAGTGCCTTCATTCTCCAATACAAGTTAAGTTTTTTCAGTGCCTTCATTCTCCAATACAAGTTAAGTTTTTTCAGTGCCTTCATTCTCCAATACATGTTAAGTTTTTTCAGTGCCTTCATTCTCCAATACAAGTATAAGTTTTTTCAGTGCCTTCATTCTCCAATTCAAGTTAAGTTTTTTCAGTGCCTTCATTCTCCAATACAAGTTACGTTTTTTCAGTGCCTTCATTCTCCAATACAAGTATAAGTTTTTTCAGTGCCTTCATTCTCCAATACAAGTTAAGTTTTTTCAGTGCCTTCATTCTTTAACTTCCATTTCCTGTACTTTACCTCTCTTTATATATTCAAGCCACGTTTTAAAATCAAAGGTATTATTACAAAATTATTCTCGAATATCAGATCGAAAAGATGAAAAAAATAAGGTTTTCCTTAAGACACAAAAACAACCAGAGTGTAAAAAGGTTTTCTGTAAAACATAAGGACCATTTCTGCGTAGTTTGGTTGATATTAGCCCAGTGGTTTCTGAAGAGAAGATTAAAATATAAAAAGTTAACAACGGATGATAGACAACAGACTGCAAGTGATGCCAAAAGCTCACCCTAACTTTTAGTCAGGTGGGCTAAAATGGATTTCCTGTATTAAAATACATTGTCACAATTTTGGCCTTTCTGTATCTCATGCAGTGCCGTGTTAATGCATGGGCAAAGTGGGCAGTTGCCCGGGGGCCACATGAGTATAGGGTCCCATGCTAATCTATGTATGTTGTGCACAGCATGGGAGAGGGGGTGGGGGCTATAATGTTGTTAAGATGGCCCTGATCTCATTTTGTAGTCATTCATAAATCAACTTGAAAGAAATATTTAATTCCCGTCATATAAATAATTTGCATTATTTTTTCTCTCTCTGATTTGTCAATTTAAAATTTATTTCTATAAAATAAAATACCCAGCTTGACATAATATATTTTGCGCCATCTGAGAAAATTTAATGATAAAAATTACAAATAATGTAAAATTTATGATAATCTAACGATATAAAAGAATTTCTATCATAATTTCCAATAGAGAGAAAACCATACATTTTTTTCCTTATGCATTTATCATCTACTATTTTTACGTCTTTATACTTATTAATTGAGCCATGGTTATAGATGTGTATGGTAGAAGGGGAAAAAAATCACGCTTCTTCAAAATTAAAAAATCAATATCATGTGAACTCTTAAATTGACAAAACCTCATTAAGACAAAAATAAAAATGTCAAGAAATATCCAAGACTTATACCAATATAATTATTAAAAAAATCTTTCCAAGTAAACAAAATAGATATTCGAATTTCATATAATTTAAATGGTCCTCTGCTCTTTGACTTTCTTACCAAGATGACATTTGACTCTAAATAACATTCTTCACAGCTACTAAATATATCTTCACTTAATGAGGTGTATCTACTTTAAAATTAATGATCCGTAAAGTGCAGATTATCTCCCTTCATTACTGTCTTTTAAGTCAATATAATGCATCTAAATAAAATGTCATCTTTCCAGCTAAAAAAATAATCTTGTACTGGTTCACACCAGGGCTTTCAATATTTTTCAAGTGTACCAGTACTTCACTTTTTGGAGGTATTTTTTATAAAATATTGGAACAATTTTCATGATTATCTTGTACAATTTAAAATGCAGAGGTACCAAAGACCATTATAGGCAGGTAAAAGTCCCTGGTACAACCCCTTATTGAAAGGCCTGGTTCACATCTACAAGTTGAGGGAGAAGTGCATACATAGTCAACACATACTGGGATACAAACTCATTCATGTAAAGGGTCCAAATTAACAACTCTTGTAAAAACAAACTATTTCATTCAGGATAAAGTCATCTGGTCTCTTCACTTTCAATAGATCACAACCATTTGATTTTATAATCTACATACAGGTTGGTGGTTTTCTCCGGGCATTCCGGTTTCCTTTGCCAATAAAACTAACCGTCATGATATAACTGAAATATTGTTGAATGTAGCGTTAAACACTATAACCCTCACCCTTCACAATTCCAGAAAATAAAGATGTCAACTTACCCGATCTGTAAAATTATTGTCATTCTTGACCAGATCGTGACCTAAAATACAGAATATCTTTATACATATGATAATGGTTAAGAAGACACTTATTGTAGAAATGTAAATCTCAAAATTCTTATTTTTTTTGCTTATAAAATAATTTTCTAAAATATATTCAAATGTGACAGATTGCATAGAAGTTTAAAATGTACTGATTTTTTTTCATTAAAAGATGAAACTAGAGGCTCAGGTGAGCCTGTATCGCTCACCTGACATAAATAAGTCCTCTTAAGAATGTGTGCATGCTGAATACATCTAAGTTACTATTCAAATCCCATACTGCCATAGGGTTCTATGTTAAAACTATGTCTGCTCATGGCAGCCATCTTGGATGGAGGTCGTGGTCACCGGACACAATTTTGAAAGTATACTACCCAAGGACCATCCATGCCATGCTTGCTTTAAATTGGCTGACTGGTTTCAGAAGAGAAGACTTTTAAACAATTTTCCCATAGGGTCCTATGTTAAAACTATGTCTGCTGACGGCGGCCATTTTGAACCGAGATCGGGATCACTGAACACAATTTTGGAAGTTGACCACCTAAGGACCATCGATGACATGTTTGCTATATTGGCTTACTAGCTTCAGAGGAGAAGATTTTAAAACATTTTTTCCCATAGGGTCCTATGTTAAAACTACAGTATGTCTGCTGAAGGTGGCCATCTTGGATGGGGGTCAGGGTCACTGGACACAATTTTGAAAATTGACCACTTAAGGACCATCCATGCCATGTTTGCTTTAAATTGGCTTACTGGTTTCAGAGAAGAAGATTTTTAAATATATTTCCCATAGGGTCCTATGTTAAAACTATGTTCGCTGATGGTTGCCATCTTGGATGGAGGTCGGGGTCACAGGACATAATTTTGAAAGTTGACCACCTAAGGACCATTCATCCCATGTTTGCTTTAAACTGACTTACTGGTTTCAGAGGAGAAGACTTTTAAACATTTTTTCCATAGGGTCCAATGTTAAAATTAAGTCGATTCATGGTGGCCATCTTGAATTTCCGATCAGCAAACGATTCACAAGTTTAGTACAGGACCACCCAATGATCATTCCTGCAAAGCCACAATTCAATTGGCTTAGTGGTTTCTAACAAGAAGATTTTTTAAATTTCGACCAATCAGAACACATTATAGGCCCTGGCAGCCATGTTGGATTTCCGATCAGCACCAAAAACACAAATCTTGTATATGACCATCCAATGAACATTTCTGCCAAGTTTGGTTCAAATCTGTTTTGTGGTTTCAGAAAAAAAGATGAAAATGTGAAATTCCCATAGGGTCCAATGTTAAACTAAGTCGAGTCATGGTGGCCATTTTGAATTTCCGATTGGCAAACGATTCACAAGTTTAGTACAGGACCACCCAATGATCATTCCTGCAAAGTCACAATTCAATTGGCTTAGTGGTTTCTAACAAGAAGATTTTTTAAATTTCGACCAATCAGAACACATTATGGGCCCTGGCAGCCATGTTGGATTTCTGATCAGCGCCAAAAACAAAAATCTTGTATATGACCATCCAATGAACATTTCTGCCAAGTTTGATTCAAATCTCTTTTGTGGTTTCAGAAAAATAGATGAAAATGTGAAATTCCCATAGGGTCCAATGTTAAACTAAGTCGAGTCATGGTGGCCATCTTGAATTTCCGATCGGCAAACGATTCACAAGTTTAGTACAGGACCACCCAATGATCATTCCTGCAAAGTCACAATTCAATTGGCTTAGTGGTTTCTAACAAGAAGATTTTTAAAATTTCAACCAATCAGAACACATTATGGGCCCTGGCAGCCATGTTGGCTTTCCGATCAGCGCCAAAACACAAATCTTGTATATGACCATCCAATGAACATTTCTGCCAAGTTTGGTTCAAATCTCTTTTGTGGTTTCAGAAAAAAAGATGAAAATGTGAAATTCCCATAGGGTCCAATGTTAAACTAAGTCGAGTCATGGCGGCCATCTTGAATTTCCGATCGGCAAACGATTCACAATTTTAGTACAGGACCACCCAATGATCATTCCTGCAAAGTCACAATTCAATTGACTTAGTGGTTTCTGACAAGAAGATTTTTAAAATTTCAGCCAATGAGAACACATTATGGACCCTGGCAGCCATGTTGGATTTCAAATCAGCACCAAAAACACAAATCTGGTAGAGGTCCATCCAGTGAACATTTCTGGCAAGTTTGGCTGATTTCTGTTCAGCGGTTTCAGAGAAGAAGATTTAAATGTGAAAAGCTAACGGACGGACGACGGACGCTTACCCATGACAAAAGCTCACATGGCCTATGGCCAGGTGAGCTAAAAACCATTTGAGCATTCCTGATTTGATTAAAAATTGTGCTTTCATAGGAGTTATCTCCCTTACAACACCCATTCTTCTTCTTCCTCGTTATAGTATGTAAACTCATTCAGAGTACTCAATACTTTTGTGTTTGCGCATGCGCGGAATAATATAAATATTTACAAATATACAAAATGTCAAAGTTTAGGTGAATATATACAAGTGCTCGAATAAAAACAAGTTGGCCTTCCATTTAGGCTGCTATACAGGCTCTGAAAGCATCACATGTAGATGCTTTCACGGTGGCGTCCGGTAGTAGGTTCCACTGTACAACAGTTCTTGGGAAGAACGAGTATTTGAAATAGTCGAGTCTAGTGCTGAATAACTGGAAGGATAAGCTGTTACTGTGTCTGGAAGGCCTGTTCAGTGGAATTAAGTATTGTTGCACTGGAATGGCAACTATGCAGTCAACTGCTTTATAAAGTAGACATAGTCTGGTGTTCATATGTCTTTCTTCTAGTGGTTGCCATTTTAGATTTTCTAGCATAGTTGTTACACTAGAGCTGTAATCATAGTTGTTATACACATATCTGGCTGCTCTTCTCTGGACTCTTTCTATTTTGTCTATGTTCTCTTTGGGTCCCAGACGGCTGAGCTGTATTCTACTTTTGGTCTTATTAAAGTATTAACAGCCATTGTTTTGGTATGTTGTTGTATTATACAAGCAGATGTAAATTCAAACTACCATACAATCCCAGCCACAACATTCTCCCTTCAAGACCTTCGATTTTTTTTTTAAATACTGAAATCCTGATCATGTTGGTACCTTTCCCAGGACCTAGGTATTTGTTGGGATGTGGTTTCCTTTGTTTTCCAGAGTAAACAGTGGCCTGTTATTTAGTGTTGGGTTAAATGATCAATTATAATCAAAACTTGATTGATTTAGGGTAAACCATTCCCATAATCAAAAGCAAAAGTTTTAATGAAACATTTCCTTTATCAATTCAGAATTTGGTCTTGTCTAGCACTCCTTCTAGTGACATTTATATCTTATTTGTTTTAATTTTCACACTCTTTGTGTTTAATTACCATTCTTACTGAGCAGGACATAATACAAAGTAAATGCTGAATGACGATTTATTTTCTAATCTTTGGGCTTAAAATAAATGTGTTGTGTAATAGATAGCTGATTGGTTTAGCATTTCAAATTATCAACCAATAATCTATTCTGATTTATTTTATCGATTACCCTACAATACTGACTATACTCTGTCACTCTTTCCCCAAAATATGGTAGGAGCCGTTGTGGTCGTGATCATATGGTAGTTAGATTTACAACTACCTGTGTATTCAGTTCCTAGCTCCACTAAAGTTGTGAATTTGAATCCCGCTCAGGCGAGGAGTACTAGATACATTATGTGATAAAGTTTGTCAGTGACTTGCGGCAGGTCGGTGGTTTTCTCGGTACTACGGTTTGCTCCACCAATAAAATTGACTGCCACGATATAACTGCAATATTGTTGAAAGTGGTGTAAAACACTGAAACCCAAACCCTAACCCCAAAATATGATACTTGTTCTTTATATTCCCATTCTTTACCCATTGAAAATCAAACATTATACTCCATCACAAGGTCCTTGTTTTACAATCTGCTTTGACAATATGAATGAATGAATGAATGAATGAATGTATCCTTGACTTTCTCTACAGAGATTCAAAATCATGTGGTGGTCATCTTTGATCCTAATGGAACGCAGACTTGTTTACCTTACTTTGTCAATTCTGTCTCCACATTTATGTTTTGGTATATCTCTGGGTTTTTCGTGATTTAATATATACGATACGAAGTTTTCTTTTGTAATTTTCTAATGTTTGTTTTCCATTTACCTACTGGTTTACATTAACAAGAATGCCGAGGACATCCGACAAAATGCACCCAGGTTACAATACCAGTCTAAACAATGGCAGAAAAGTCCATTTTAGATCTTCTATGACATGCTAATAAACATGTACATTCAAAACGATTCAAATGAAGCATTGTGGAATTTAAATTCAGATGCACTTTAGTTTGATGCAGTGCAGTAAATAGTTTTCATTTCCAACTCGTTTCAACTGACTTCAAATTGGGTGACACATAGCATAGATCATTACAAAATTTACTTAAAAGCACATGTAAAGTTACAAGCTCACACCTTACTCACCTTTTAAAGAAGATATTGTTTCTATATTTTCATACATATTTTTTTAATTACTCAAATAGCTTCAAGTACTTGATAGTAATTAATAAAAAGAACAAAATATGAAAAGAAAAATCAAACAAAAAATTAATGCAATAAGATACTAAGAAATTTCATATACTCCAAGTAGTTTTGTTTTTTTTATTTTTTGACATTAGAATAATTTTCAATACATTTTTTTTCTGCAGGGTGGTTTTATTTTGGACATAACATTAAAAATTAACGTAAAAATTATCAGTAAAAATTTCATTGAAAACATTTTGATGGAAAACCATAGACCCCAATCAAATAAAGGCTGTGTCTGAAGTTGCTTATTTGAATTGCTTAAGCATAAAGAACAAACTAAAAAAAAATACAGAATTTAAGATTGTGGACGATTGCTCCCTCCAGTGTTATTAACCTCAATTTACAATATACAGCCTCTGGTGTTAATCTAGCTGAAACACCATGGTCTTATATGTAGTATATCATACCTAAATCTGACCAAGGGTTGGCAACAAAAAATCTTGTCATTAACTTTTATTTTAGATTACATCTTCATGCATCTCCTTCCAAAAGACAGCATTTGATACAGTCACTTTAAGCCTGCAAAATACATGAGTAGAAACAACAGTAAACAAAACAATCAATCTTGTACTGTCTTACTATGTAAACAAAACAATCAATCTTGTACTGTCTTACTATGTAAACAAACAAAATCAAGTGATTTTTCCACACTTAAACACAAAGCAACAAACAAACAAAACTTACAAAGGGGAGGCAACTCTTACTAATCTAAGATGAAGCAAAATCAGTTTACAACTTTCTGATTTCTGATTGGTATACAAACTCACACTGAAATACAAGAGTTGGTCTGTAATAAATGTAAAATGTTTTCGAAATGCACCAGATACCCCCCTATAGTATGAAATGCACCAGGTACCCCCTCCCCTATAGTGTGAAATGTACCAGGTACCTCCCTCCCATATTGTATGAAATGCACCAGGTAACCTCCTCTCCTATAGAAATAAACCAGGTACTCCTCTCCCCTTTAGCATGAACTAAACCAGGTACCCCTGTCCTTATAGTATGAAATGCACTAGATACCCCCTGTATAGTATGAAATGCACCATGTACCCCACTTACCAATAATATGAAATGCACCAGGTACCCCTATGCAGCATGAAATGCACCAGGTATCCCTATGCAGCATGAAATGCACCAGGTATCCCTTCCCCTATAGTATACATGCATGTAAAGATTTGGCTTTTGTCAAGAGGAAAGAATTTTGTTCGCAAATGTATAAAAATAAATACATTAGTGTTGGGTTATTGGTGTTTTTTTCTGCAATATTTCTGCTATATAGTGAATGTCAAACTTAAGGAGGAAAACCTGGACAGGTATAAACAACTGACCAGTGAAATACTCTGCCATGTGTAGGTATCTGGAAACCTTCAAATTTTCTGTTAAATTTTCTCTATGATTTAAAAAAAAAAATCCAAGGTCTTTTGATTATAATTCTTCCAGAAAAAGTGATATTGCTAAAATTAGGTAATTATTTAAGCTTTATCATATATTTAGTGGTAAATACAGTAGTTTTGAATATTTGATAAAGTGCCAGATGCCTACCCTTTATCATACCCCTACCCTTTATCGTACCCCTACCCTGTATACTTTCTTGTTTAAATATATGATTAAGTGTATAAAACATGGCAAAATCCGTATCATATGCAGTGATCAGGAAAGAGGAAATGATTATGGGCCATTGCAGCCCCATCATCACAACATTCAATGGGCCATTTCAGTATAGTCTTTGCAAAAACTAAAATATTTTATGGGCCTTTTAATTTGTATATGGGGCATCTACACAGAATTACAAAACTGTATGTATCAAACGGCCCATGGCCCCTGCCTTTCCCAATCGCTGCATATGCCATATCATCCTCGACCAATATCATCCCTCAGGCCTAAAGGCCCTCTGGATGATATTGGTATCTCGGGATGATACGGCATATGATACAGATTTTGCCATGTATTATTCTCTATATAGCAAAACCTATAAACTTGATTTATACAGGCAGACATATTACTATATTTCCTGTATTATTAGACAGGGTGGTCAAAATAAAAGGAATGAAAACCAATTACTGCAATATCAGTAACTTTATCCTATGGCACTGGTGCCTGGTCAAACATTTTTTTCTCACTAGTAAAGCACATGAGTAGGGAACAAACTACTCTACTAACTAACTAACTAACTAACTAACCATTCCTCAAATAGTGTGTGAGGAAACGGCAAATTAATCTACTATTTTCTAAGATTGGTTCCTCATATTTTTAATTGACAAGTTTGGAATAAAATATATTGTAATTGTATTACCTACCACCCCTTCATCAACAGAAAAGGGTACACAACTACTAAAATAATAGTTAAATCCTGAAGAAAAAAAACAATTAAAGAGAAAAGTGTTTATTGAAGTGCCTGTACCAAGCCAGGAAAGTGAGCAGTCATGTACATATTGAAGTGCCCGTACCAAGCCAGGAAAGTGAGCAGTCATGTACATATTGAAGTGCCTGTACAAAGCCAGGAAAGTGAGCAGTCATGTACATATTGAAGTGCCTGTACCAAGCCAGGAAAGTGAGCAGTCATGTACATATTGAAGTGCCTGTACCAAGCCAGGAAAGTGAGCAGTCATGTACATATTGAAGTGCCTGTACCAAGCCAGGAAAGTGAGCAGTCATGTACATATTGAAGTGCCTGTACCAAGCCAGGAAAGTGAGCAGTCATGTACATATTGAAGTGCCTGTACCAAGCCAGGAAAGTGAGCAGTCATGTACATATTGAAGTGCCTGTACCAAGCCAGGAAAGTGAGCAGTCATGTACATATTGAAGTGCCTGTACCAAGCCAGGAAAGTGAGCAGTCATGTACATATTGAAGTGCCTGTACCAAGCCAGGAAAGTGAGCAGTCATGTACATATTGAAGTGCCTGTACCAAGCCAGGAAAGTGAGCAGTCATGTACATATTGAAGTGCCTGTACAAAGCCAGGAAAGTGAGCAGTCATGTACATATTGAAGTGCCTGTACCAAGCCAGGAAAGTGAGCAGTCGTGTACATATTGAAGTGCCTGTACCCAGCCAGGAAAGTGAGCAGTCATGTACATATTGAAGTGCCTGTACCCAGCCAGGAAAGTGAGCAGTCATGTACATCTTGAAGTGCCTGTACCAAGCCAGGAAAGTGAGCAGTCATGTACATCTTGAAGTGCCTGTACCAAGCCAGGAAAGTGAGCAGTCATGTACATATTGAAGTGCCTGTACCAAGCCAGGAAAGTGAGCAGTCATGTACATATTGAAGTGCCTGTACCAAGCCAGGAAAGTGAGCAGTCGTGTACATATTGAAGTGCCTGTACCAAGCCAGGAAAGTGAGCAGTCATGTACATATTGAAGTGCCTGTACCAAGCCAGGAAAGTGAGCAGTCATGTACATATTGAAGTGCCTGTACCAAGCCAGGAAAGTGAGCAGTCATGTACATATTGAAGTGCCTGTACCAAGCCAGGAAAGTGAGCAGTCATGTACATATTGAAGTGCCTGTACCAAGCCAGGAAAGTGAGCAGTCATGTACATATTGAAGTGCCTGTACCAAGCCAGGAAAGTGAGCAGTCATGTACATATTGAAGTGCCTGTACCAAGCCAGGAAAGTGAGCAGTCATGTACATATTGAAGTGCCTGTACCAAGCCAGGAAAGTGAGCAGTCATGTACATATTGAAGTGCCTGTACCAAGCCAGGAAAGTGAGCAGTCATGTACATATTGAAGTGCCTGTACCAAGCCAGGAAAGTGAGCAGTCATGTACATATTGAAGTGCCTGTACCAAGCCAGGAAAGTGAGCAGTCGTGTACATATTGAAGTGCCTGTACCAAGCCAGGAAAGTGAGCAGTCTTGTACATATTGAAGTGCCTGTACCAAGCCAGGAAAGTGAGCAGTCATGTATATATTGAAGTGCCTGTACCAAGCCAGGAAAGTGAGCAGTCATGTACATATTGAAGTGCCTGTACCAAGCCAGGAAAGTGAGCAGTCGTGTACATATTGAAGTGCCTGTACCAAGCCAGGAAAGTGAGCAGTCATGTACATATTGAAGTGCCTGTACCAAGCCAGGAAAGTGAGCAGTCATGTACATATTGAAGTGCCTGTACCAAGCCAGGAAAGTGAGCAGTCATGTACATATTGAAGTGCCTGTACCAAGCCAGGAAAGTGAGCAGTCATGTACATATTGAAGTGCCTGTACCAAGCCAGGAAAGTGAGCAGTCATGTACATATTGAAGTGCCTGTACCAAGCCAGGAAAGTGAGCAGTCATGTACATATTGAAGTGCCTGTACCAAGCCAGGAAAGTGAGCAGTCATGTACATATTGAAGTGCCTGTACCAAGCCAGGAAAGTGAGCAGTCATGTACATATTGAAGTGCCTGTACCAAGCCAGGAAAGTGAGCAGTCATGTACATATTGAAGTGCCTGTACCAAGCCAGGAAAGTGAGCAGTCATGTACATATTGAAGTGCCTGTACCAAGCCAGGAAAGTGAGCAGTCGTGTACATATTGAAGTGCCTGTACCAAGCCAGGAAAGTGAGCAGTCTTGTACATATTGAAGTGCCTGTACCAAGCCAGGAAAGTGAGCAGTCATGTACATATTGAAGTGCCTGTACCAAGCCAGGAAAGTGAGCAGTCGTGTACATATTGAAGTGCCTGTACCCAGCCAGGAAAGTGAGCAGTCATGTACATATTGATGTGCCTGTACCAAGCAGGAAAGTGAGCAGTCATGTACATCTTGAAGTGCCTGTACCAAGCCAGGAAAGTGAGCAGTCATGTACATCTTGAAGTGCCTGTACCAAGCCAGGAAAGTGAGCAGTCATGTACATATTGAAGTGTCTGTACCAAGCCAGGAAAGTGAGCAGTCATGTACATATTGAAGTGCCTGTACCAAGCCAGGAAAGTGAGCAGTCGTGTACATATTGAAGTGCCTGTACCAAGCCAGGAAAGTGAGCAGTCATGTACATATTGAAGTGCCTGTACCAAGCCAGGAAAGTGAGCAGTCATGTACATATTGAAGTGCCTGTACCAAGCCAGGAAAGTGAGCAGTCGTGTACATATTGAAGTGCCTGTACCAAGCCAGGAAAGTGAGCAGTCTTGTACATATTGAAGTGCCTGTACCAAGCCAGGAAAGTGAGCAGTCATGTACATATTGAAGTGCCTGTACCAAGCCAGGAAAGTGAGCAGTCGTGTACATATTGAAGTGCCTGTACCCAGCCAGGAAAGTGAGCAGTCATGTACATATTGATGTGCCTGTACCAAGCCAGGAAAGTGAGCAGTCATGTACATCTTGAAGTGCCTGTACCAAGCCAGGAAAGTGAGCAGTCATGTACATCTTGAAGTGCCTGTACCAAGCCAGGAAAGTGAGCAGTCATGTACATATTGAAGTGTCTGTACCAAGCCAGGAAAGTGAGCAGTCATGTACATATTGAAGTGCCTGTACCAAGCCAGGAAAGTGAGCAGTCGTGTACATATTGAAGTGCCTGTACCAAGCCAGGAAAGTGAGCAGTCATGTACATATTGAAGTGCCTGTACCAAGCCAGGAAAGTGAGCAGTCATGTACATATTGAAGTGCCTGTACCAAGCCAGGAAAGTGAGCAGTCATGTACATATTGAAGTGCCTGTACCAAGCCAGGAAAGTGAGCAGTCATGTACATATTGAAGTGCCTGTACCAAGCCAGGAAAGTGAGCAGTCATGTACATATTGAAGTGCCTGTACCAAGCCAGGAAAGTGAGCAGTCATGTACATATTGAAGTGCCTGTACCAAGCCAGGAAAGTGAGCAGTCATGTACATATTGAAGTGCCTGTACCAAGCCAGGAAAGTGAGCAGTCATGTACATATTGAAGTGCCTGTACCAAGCCAGGAAAGTGAGCAGTCATGTACATATTGAAGTGCCTGTACCAAGCCAGGAAAGTGAGCAGTCATGTACATATTGAAGTGCCTGTACAAAGCCAGGAAAAGTGAGCAGTCGTGTACATATTGAAGTGCCTGTACCAAGCCAGGAAAGTGAGCAGTCGTGTACATATTGAAGTGCCTGTACCAAGCCAGGAAAGTGAGCAGTCTTGTACATATTGAAGTGCCTGTACCAAGCCAGGAAAGTGAGCAGTCATGTACATATTGAAGTGCCTGTACCAAGCCAGGAAAGTGAGCAGTCATGTACATATTGAAGTGCCTGTACCAAGCCAGGAAAGTGAGCAGTCATGTACATATTGAAGTGCCTGTACCAAGCCAGGAAATGAGCAGTCATGTACATATTGAAGTGCCTGTACCAAGCCAGGAAAGTGAGCAGTCATGTACATATTGAAGTGCCTGTACCAAGCCAGGAAAATGAGCAGTCATGTACATATTGAAGTGCCTGTACCAAGCCAGGAAAGTGAGCAGTCATGTACATATTGAAGTGCCCGTACCAAGCCAGGAAAGTGAGCAGTCATGTACATATTGAAGTGCCTGTACCAAGCCAGGAAAATGAGCAGTCATGTACATATTGAAGTGCCTGTACCAAGCCAGGAAGTGAGCAGTCATGTACATATTGAAGTGCCTGTACCAAGCCAGGAAAATGAGCAGTCATGTACATATTGAAGTGCCTGTACCAAGCCAGGAAAGTGAGCAGTCATGTACATATTGAAGTGCCTGTACCAAGCCAGGAAAGTGAGCAGTCATGTACATATTGAAGTGCCTGTACCAAGCCAGGAAAGTGAGCAGTCATGTACATATTGAAGTGCCTGTACCAAGCCAGGAAAGTGAGCAGTCATGTACATATTGAAGTGCCTGTACCAAGCCAGGAAAGTGAGCAGTCATGTACATATTGAAGTGCCTGTACCAAGCCAGGAAAGTGAGCAGTCATGTACATATTGAAGTGCCTGTACCAAGCCAGGAAAGTGAGCAGTCATGTACATATTGAAGTGCCTGTACCAAAGCCAGGAAAGTGAGCAGTCGTGTACATATTGAAGTGCCTGTACCCAGCCAGGAAAGTGAGCAGTCATGTACATATTGATGTGCCTGTACCAAGCCAGGAAAGTGAGCAGTCATGTACATCTTGAAGTGCCTGTACCAAGCCAGGAAAGTGAGCAGTCATGTACATCTTGAAGTGCCTGTACCAAGCCAGGAAAGTGAGCAGTCATGTACATATTGAAGTGTCTGTACCAAGCCAGGAAAGTGAGCAGTCATGTACATATTGAAGTGCCTGTACCAAGCCAGGAAAGTGAGCAGTCGTGTACATATTGAAGTGCCTGTACCAAGCCAGGAAAGTGAGCAGTCATGTACATATTGAAGTGCCTGTACCAAGCCAGAAAGTGAGCAGTCATGTACATATTGAAGTGCCTGTACCAAGCCAGGAAAGTGAGCAGTCATGTACATATTGAAGTGCCTGTACCAAGCCAGGAAAGTGAGCAGTCATGTACATATTGAAGTGCCTGTACCAAGCCAGGAAAGTGAGCAGTCATGTACATATTGAAGTGCCTGTACCAAGCCAGGAAAGTGAGCAGTCATGTACATATTGAAGTGCCTGTACCAAGCCAGGAAAGTGAGCAGTCATGTACATATTGAAGTGCCTGTACCAAGCCAGGAAAGTGAGCAGTCATGTACATATTGAAGTGCCTGTACCAAGCCAGGAAAGTGAGCAGTCATGTACATATTGAAGTGCCTGTACCAAGCCAGGAAAGTGAGCAGTCATGTACATATTGAAGTGCCTGTACAAAGCCAGGAAAGTGAGCAGTCGTGTACATATTGAAGTGCCTGTACCAAGCCAGGAAAGTGAGCAGTCGTGTACATATTGAAGTGCCTGTACCAAGCCAGGAAAGTGAGCAGTCTTGTACATATTGAAGTGCCTGTACCAAGCCAGGAAAGTGAGCAGTCATGTACATATTGAAGTGCCTGTACCAAGCCAGGAAAGTGAGCAGTCATGTACATATTGAAGTGCCTGTACCAAGCCAGGAAAGTGAGCAGTCATGTACATATTGAAGTGCCTGTACCAAGCCAGGAAAATGAGCAGTCATGTACATATTGAAGTGCCTGTACCAAGCCAGGAAAGTGAGCAGTCATGTACATATTGAAGTGCCTGTACCAAGCCAGGAAAATGAGCAGTCATGTACATATTGAAGTGCCTGTACCAAGCCAGGAAAGTGAGCAGTCATGTACATATTGAAGTGCCTGTACCAAGCCAGGAAAGTGAGCAGTCATGTACATATTGAAGTGCCTGTACCAAGCCAGGAAAATGAGCAGTCATGTACATATTGAAGTGCCTGTACCAAGCCAGGAAAGTGAGCAGTCATGTACATATTGAAGTGCCTGTACCAAGCCAGGAAAATGAGCAGTCATGTACATATTGAAGTGCCTGTACCAAGCCAGGAAAGTGAGCAGTCATGTACATATTGAAGTGCCTGTACCAAGCCAGGAAAGTGAGCAGTCATGTACATATTGAAGTGCCTGTACCAAGCCAGGAAAGTGAGCAGTCATGTACTATTGAAGTGCCTGTACCAAGCCAGGAAAGTGAGCAGTCATGTACATATTGAAGTGCCTGTACCAAGCCAGGAAAGTGAGCAGTCATGTACATATTGAAGTGCCTGTACCAAGCCAGGAAAGTGAGCAGTCATGTACATATTGAAGTGCCTGTACCAAGCCAGGAAAGTGAGCAGTCATGTACATATTGAAGTGCCTGTACCAAGCCAGGAAGTGAGCAGTCATGTACATATTGAAGTGCCTGTACCAAGCCAGGAAAGTGAGCAGTCATGTACATATTGAAGTGCCTGTACCAAGCCAGGAAAGTGAGCAGTCATGTACATATTGAAGTGCCTGTACCAAGCCAGGAAAGTGAGCAGTCATGTACATATTGAAGTGGCCTGTACCAAGCCAGGAAAGTGAGCAGTCATGTACATGTTGAAGTGCCTGTACCAAGCCAGGAAAGTGAGCAGTCATGTACATATTGAAGTGCCCGTACCAAGCCAGGAAAGTGAGCAGTCATGTACATATTGAAGTGCCTGTACCAAGCCAGGAAAATGAGCAGTCATGTACATATTGAAGTGCCTGTACCAAGCCAGGAAAGTGAGCAGTCATGTACATATTGAAGTGCCCGTACCAAGCCAGGAAAGTGAGCAGTCATGTACATATTGAAGTGCTGTACCAAGCCAGGAAAGTGAACAGTCATGTACATATTGAAGTGCCTGTACCAAGCCAGGAAAGTGAGCAGTCATGTACATATTGAAGTGCCTGTACCAAGCCAGGAAAGTGAGCAGTCATGTACATATTGAAGTGCCTGTACCAAGCCAGGAAAGTGAGCAGTCATGTACATATTGAAGTGCCTGTACAAAGCCAGGAAAGTGAGCAGTCATGTACATATTGAAGTGCCTGTACCAAGCCAGGAAAGTGAGCAGTCATGTACATATTGAAGTGCCTGTACCAAGCCAGGAAAGTGAGCAGTCATGTACATATTGAAGTGCCTGTACAAAGCCAGGAAAGTGAGCAGTCATGTACATATTGAAGTGCCTGTACCAAGCCAGGAAAGTGAGCAGTCATGTACATATTGAAGTGCCTGTACCAAGCCAGGAAAGTGAGCAGTCATGTACATATTGAAGTGCCTGTACCAAGCCAGGAAAGTGAGCAGTCATGTACATATTGAAGTGCCTGTACCAAGCCAGGAAAGTGAGCAGTCATGTACATATTGAAGTGCCTGTACCAAGCCAGGAAAGTGAGCAGTCATGTACATATTGAAGTGCCTGTACCAAGCCAGGAAAGTGAGCAGTCATGTACATATTGAAGTGCCTGTACCAAGCCAGGAAAGTGAGCAGTCATGTACATATTGAAGTGCCCGTACCAAGCCAGGAAAGTGAGCAGTCATGTACATATTGAAGTGCCTGTACCAAGCCAGGAAAGTGAGCAGTCATGTACATATTGAAGTGCCTGTACCAAGCCAGGAAAGTGAGCAGTCATGTACATATTGAAGTGCCTGTACCAAGCCAGGAAAGTGAGCAGTCATGTACATATTGAAGTGCCTGTACAAAGCCAGGAAAGTGAGCAGTCATGTACATATTGAAGTGCCTGTACCAAGCCAGGAAAGTGAGCAGTCATGTACATATTGAAGTGCCTGTACCAAGCCAGGAAAGTGAGCAGTCATGTACATATTGAAGTGCCTGTACAAAGCCAGGAAAGTGAGCAGTCATGTACATATTGAAGTGCCTGTACCAAGCCAGGAAAGTGAGCAGTCATGTACATATTGAAGTGCCTGTACCAAGCCAGGAAAGTGAGCAGTCATGTACATATTGAAGTGCCTGTACCAAGCCAGGAAAGTGAGCAGTCATGTACATATTGAAGTGCCTGTACCAAGCCAGGAAAGTGAGCAGTCATGTACATATTGAAGTGCCTGTACCAAGCCAGGAAAGTGAGCAGTCATGTACATATTGAAGTGCCTGTACCAAGCCAGGAAAGTGAGCAGTCATGTACATATTGAAGTGCCTGTACCAAGCCAGGAAAGTGAGCAGTCATGTACATATTGAAGTGCCCGTACCAAGCCAGGAAAGTGAGCAGTCATGTACATATTGAAGTGCCTGTACCAAGCCAGGAAAGTGAGCAGTCATGTACATATTGAAGTGCCTGTACCAAGCCAGGAAAGTGAGCAGTCATGTACATATTGAAGTGCCTGTACCAAGCCAGGAAAGTGAGCAGTCATGTACATATTGAAGTGCCTGTACCAAGCCAGAAAGTGAGCAGTCATGTACATATTGAAGTGCCCGTACCAAGCCAGGAAAGTGAGCAGTCATGTACATATTGAAGTGCCTGTACCAAGCCAGGAAAGTGAGCAGTCATGTACATATTGAAGTGCCTGTACCAAGCCAGGAAAGTGAGCAGTCATGTACATATTGAAGTGCCTGTACCAAGCCAGGAAAGTGAGCAGTCATGTACATATTGAAGTGCCTGTACCAAGCCAGGAAAGTGAGCAGTCATGTACATATTGAAGTGCCTGTACCAAGCCAGGAAAGTGAGCAGTCATGTACATATTGAAGTGCCTGTACCAAGCCAGGAAAGTGAGCAGTCATGTACATATTGAAGTGCCTGTACCAAGCCAGGAAAGTGAGCAGTCATGTACATATTGAAGTGCCTGTACCAAGCCAGGAAAGTGAGCAGTCATGTACATATTGAAGTGCCTGTACAAAGCCAGGAAAGTGAGCAGTCATGTACATATTGAAGTGCCTGTACCAAGCCAGGAAAGTGAGCAGTCATGTACATATTGAAGTGCCTGTACCAAGCCAGGAAAGTGAGCAGTCATGTACATATTGAAGTGCCTGTACCAAGCCAGGAAAGTGAGCAGTCATGTACATATTGAAGTGCCTGTACCAAGCCAGGAAAGTGAGCAGTCATGTACATATTGAAGTGCCTGTACAAAGCCAGGAAAGTGAGCAGTCATGTACATATTGAAGTGCTGTACCAAGCCAGGAAAGTGAGCAGTCATGTACATATTGAAGTGCCTGTACCAAGCCAGGAAAGTGAGCAGTCATGTACATATTGAAGTGCCTGTACAAAGCCAGGAAAGTGAGCAGTCATGTACATATTGAAGTGCCTGTACCAAGCCAGGAAAGTGAGCAGTCATGTACATATTGAAGTGCCTGTACCAAGCCAGGAAAGTGAGCAGTCATGTACATATTGAAGTGCCTGTACCAAGCCAGGAAAGTGAGCAGTCATGTACATATTGAAGTGCCTGTACCAAGCCAGGAAAGTGAGCAGTCATGTACATATTGAAGTGCCTGTACCAAGCCAGGAAAGTGAGCAGTCATGTACATATTGAAGTGCCTGTACCAAGCCAGGAAAGTGAGCAGTCATGTACATATTGAAGTGCCTGTACCAAGCCAGGAAAGTGAGCAGTCATGTACATATTGAAGTGCCCGTACCAAGCCAGGAAAGTGAGCAGTCATGTACATATTGAAGTGCCTGTACCAAGCCAGGAAAGTGAGCAGTCATGTACATATTGAAGTGCCTGTACCAAGCCAGGAAAGTGAGCAGTCATGTACATATTGAAGTGCCTGTACCAAGCCAGGAAAGTGAGCAGTCATGTACATATTGAAGTGCCTGTACAAAGCCAGGAAAGTGAGCAGTCATGTACATATTGAAGTGCCTGTACCAAGCCAGGAAAGTGAGCAGTCATGTACATATTGAAGTGCCTGTACCAAGCCAGGAAAGTGAGCAGTCATGTACATATTGAAGTGCCTGTACAAAGCCAGGAAAGTGAGCAGTCATGTACATATTGAAGTGCCTGTACCAAGCCAGGAAAGTGAGCAGTCATGTACATATTGAAGTGCCTGTACCAAGCCAGGAAAGTGAGCAGTCATGTACATATTGAAGTGCCTGTACCAAGCCAGGAAAGTGAGCAGTCATGTACATATTGAAGTGCCTGTACCAAGCCAGGAAAGTGAGCAGTCATGTACATATTGAAGTGCCTGTACCAAGCCAGGAAAGTGAGCAGTCATGTACATATTGAAGTGCCTGTACCAAGCCAGGAAAGTGAGCAGTCATGTACATATTGAAGTGCCTGTACCAAGCCAGGAAAGTGAGCAGTCATGTACATATTGAAGTGCCCGTACCAAGCCAGGAAAGTGAGCAGTCATGTACATATTGAAGTGCCTGTACCAAGCCAGGAAAGTGAGCAGTCATGTACATAATGAAGTGCCTGTACCAAGCCAGGAAAGTGAGCAGTCATGTACATATTGAAGTGCCTGTACCAAGCCAGGAAAGTGAGCAGTCATGTACATATTGAAGTGCCTGTACCAAGCCAGGAAAGTGAGCAGTCATGTACATATTGAAGTGCCCGTACCAAGCCAGGAAAGTGAGCAGTCATGTACATATTGAAGTGCCTGTACCAAGCCAGGAAAGTGAGCAGTCATGTACATATTGAAGTGCCTGTACCAAGCCAGGAAAGTGAGCAGTCATGTACATATTGAAGTGCCTGTACCAAGCCAGGAAAGTGAGCAGTCATGTACATATTGAAGTGCCTGTACCAAGCCAGGAAAGTGAGCAGTCATGTACATATTGAAGTGCCTGTACCAAGCCAGGAAAGTGAGCAGTCATGTACATATTGAAGTGCCTGTACCAAGCCAGGAAAGTGAGCAGTCATGTACATATTGAAGTGCCTGTACCAAGCCAGGAAAGTGAGCAGTCATGTACATATTGAAGTGCCTGTACCAAGCCAGGAAAGTGAGCAGTCATGTACATGTGTATATGTGTGTTAGTGGTATTGATTTTGCCTCTTTCTACGATTTTTCTATTGGACTTTGGACTTTGTTGCGACAGAATGGTATATTTTTGTTTTTTATTATATTATATATAAACGGAGCTAATAACATGTTTCTGTAACAACTGTCATCAGCTAAGGTCAATATCAAAATACTGGAAAGTCAAATAAGTTAAAAGTGTTTGGGTGCAATAAAACTAAAGAGCCTAAACAGGATAGCCAGTCAACTAAGTTCATCTATGCCTGAGGGAGGAAAAACTTAGTTCTGATAATAATCACATATTTATGAACTGTAAATAAGACAACTTTGTCTAGATAATTAATGGGTTATCCTGACCTTTAACAAAACATAGCTTATGCTCATAAATTACAATATGTCAACAAAAAAATCCCTAAAGCAATCATCTTTTGTGTAATAACAATAAAAGTACAGGTATTTATCACCTGGATGTAAACATTTCACTCCATAGACTAATGTGTTGACATGATATTTTTTGTAACTTATTATAAAACCTCTTACAAAAATCCCCATGTTTTTTATTGTAACATTTAACTAGTAATATGCCAATATAAATATCTTATTTTAATCAAAGAAACTAATAATAATAAAAAAAAAAAAAAAAAAAGAACATGATTGATTGTTGTTTAATATCACATGAGCAGTATTTCATCTATATATTCATGATGATGACAAATACATTTACAAACAATAAAATAAGATTGTAGGTAAGAATGTGACACTAGGACAGGACTATGGACAGATGTTTCCATTGTCACAGGAAAACCACAAGCTCTCAGGAGCATGTAATAGCTAATCTGATTTTCAATTTGACTTCCAAATGTTATAGAAAAGTGAAAACACATCATAAACAATCTAAAATTCATAGTTCAGCTGATTACATCAAATTAGCTTAATTTTGCCATTTAAAGAAATTGCTACTTTTTGTAATTGTAGGTATCTTGGATGGATTGCTGAGCTGTCACACACAATGTTGAAAGTGGGCAAAATAATTTGCAAATACAGTTTAATTTTGAGCTCATTTTGACTAAAAACTAGTATTACTGTGTGCTCACTAAGATATACCTCCCGCTCCCCACATCTGTCCAACCTATTTCCATAACCAAAACATTACCGATTGTTCCGACCAAAAATGAAAAGGACCCTCCTCTCTTCACCGGTAAGCTGCTGATAAAATTTCAAAACATTCTGAGAAACACTATTCAAGTTATCATACGACATAGGGTATAAATCCTATTTTCCGTCATATCAAGTCCAATAACTCTGGAACAGCAAAAGTGAAAATCGTCAAAAATGAAAGGGATCCTCCTCTCTTCACCAGTAAACAGCTGATAAAATTTTAAAAGATTCTAAGAAACACAACTCAAGTTATCGTACGACATAGGATTTGTCTACAGACGGACGGACATGGTGAAACCAGTATACCCCCCTACAACTTCGTTGCGGGGGTTATAATAAAGTTTTTCAATTAAATATATATGCTTAGTAATGGCAGCCATCTTGGATGAAGTGCAATGCTCTCAGTCACAAGTTAGAATTACTACTTAATGTCATACAGCTGCAGTTCAAATTTGTACTTATTTTAAATTAAAATAGTAATGGTCATTTAAAGACATTTTTATTTTTAGTAGGGACAGCCATTTTGGATGGATGACAGGGCTGTTGGATACCATATTGAAAGTTGACCACCCAAAGATCATCACAATCTGATTTGGTATCATTTCAATATAAGGTTTCCGAGAAGAAAATGTTTGTTATTTTTCCTGATCAAAATATCCCTTTAAAAGTATAAATTGTCTGTAGGAGAAATTTCACAGAAAAACCAGAATGGTATTTTGAACAACACATTGCAATGCAGCTGTTGATTAAACCAGAATCGACATACCCAGTTTCCTGGGGTTTGTTCCCTTGTTACAACTCGGTAGATAGCAGCAAACTCACCCAAGGCTTGCAGATTGGAGTTAGCTTTGATTTTTCTAGCTATATTGTATATACGAAATGAGTAAATCTATGATTTAATGTGCTAAATGTTGAAACAGTTTAATTATTAAAAATAATGGCACTTCAAATAAATATCAGATGGTCAGTGGGTACAGCTAATAAACAATGTAAAAGTCTGAAGTTAATAGTGAAAGGTCACAGACCTCGGACATTCATAAATTTGAACCCCTGAAAATAGGAGGCACATGTTTACCTTCCGTCCTACAAACAAGTTGCATTTTTTGTGTATTGGCTCCACTTTTGTACATGAACATGTATATATAATCAGATTTATCGTAATATTATGAAATGATGTGCTGGACTTCACGTTTAGCAATACAATGAGAAGAAAAGTGCAAGATATATTATACAATTACAGCTTTTGTATGAGGTCGATATATGGTTATATCGACCAATCAGAAGTATATCGACTGAGGACGTAGTCCGAGGTCGATATAATTCTGTTGGTCGATATAATCCATGCATCGACTTCATACAAAAGCTACAATTGTTATATTATTAATCCACATTATTGACAAATATAAGGAAAATTTAGCAGGAATTAAAATTAAAAATCATTATATATTTTTAGGTCTATAAATCCATGTATTGACCGAAATGGTAGACTATAATTGTTTTATCATTTTTTAATATTATTATTTCAATATTAAAATTTTGAAATTTTATGAAACTGAAATTTTTTAATCTTTTTTTTTTTATTTTGTATTCATTTTGAAATTTTTTGAAAATTTTGAAATTTGGAGAATTTTTTGAAAATTTTGACTTTTTTTGTATATTTGCATGCATATTACTATAAGTCGGATCTCATTGGTCTGATTTAGCCATGTGGTCATGATTTGGGAAAATTTATGTTTATTTTTAGTAAGTGCTGTATGACCATGCAATCTGCTATTTTCTATATTACAAAAATCGTTGACAGTGCAACCTTTATTTATATAGTATATCATGTGATTTGGTATCTACCAATCAAATTTTAAGAATGATATCAGATTAATAATATTATATAATTAATGACTTTGGATGAGGTTAATACCACGATTTATCAACCCCAGAGATCTGATTATCACCAAGGCCACATTTATCCTCGGTGATAATCAGATCTCTGGGGTTGATAAATAGAGAATAATACATGGCAAAATCCGTATCATATGCCGTATCATCCCGAGAAACCAATATCATCCAGAGGGCCTTTAGGCCCGAGGGATGATATTGGTCGAGGGTGATATGGCATATGATACAGATTTTGCCATGTTTTATACACTTTTATCATATATTTAAACAGGAGAGTACCGTATTTTACGGACGATAGGTCGATATTTTTTTTCCTCATCACGCTGGCTTAGACCTATCGTCCACATCGACCTATACAAGGATGAAGTTAAAAAAATCTGGAATCCCTAAAAAAAAATCTCGATAAAAATGACGATTTTGTGTACAGTATACCTTGAATTTGCTGTAGGTTTTTTTTCTGAATAAGAAGACTGAAATCATCGATGTTCTTGGGGAATAAAAATATACTAACAAGGGGTGCAATTCCGGGGAAAAAATGTTCAACATCCGAAAAAAATCAATAATATTCAATGATTGAAGTGTTAGCGAAAATCAGTTCAATATTGAATTGTATAATAAAATATATACTATAAAAATGTATGTTGTTGAAAAAAAATCACAGGGTGGATCGTTTTACAATATAAAATTATTGTCACAAAATATCTAAGATATAGCTTTTCCATCTAACACGAGCATGCGCACAGGGTTATAGTAAAAAATGGCGGTTGCATTACATCTCACAATAATTTGAATAAACGCGGAGTACAAGCTTTTTATACTAAATATACTGGAAAATAACTATCGATTTCGTTAAACTAGAATGTTCTACACTTGAATTGGTCAATTAGGAACAAATAAAATAATCACCATGAGATAATCAACACAGGTGAACATCAGTCGGCACTTAATTATCCTGATCAGCTGATTGAAAATTTACTGGACCGAGACGATCACATAATTTGTGTACTACTAATTAAACACAGTTTAAAGGTATGTCAATAAAACTGCACAAGGTGATACATTGTTTTGACAGCTTGATTATTTTATTGTATGAACATCCGTTTACCATCTATTGTGACACCCACAGATGGCCTGATTTGAATGTCATCGATGTCTGGCTTTACAAACCAGACTCCTCATAAAAAACAAGTTTAAAAACAAAATTTTATTTAATTTAATTTTCATAATTATTTCGT